>CM019149.1:196449805-196920598 GCA_009733165.1 Naja naja
TAACTTATCCCCAGCAGAGTTGTTGATGGGTAGGAAACTTAGGTCTTCCCTTGACTGCCTTCATCCCACTTACACACCCAACGCACCACTAGATTCCACTTCCAAAGTTCACATTCAGTGTGGATGATTCTGTTTATGCTAAGAACTTATGGGTGAACCTTTGTGGATTCCTGCTGAGATAACTCAAATCACAGGCCCTCATTCTTACAGGGTGCAAACAGAGGATGGACTCCTCTGGAGCAGGCACATTGATCAACTTAGATCCAGATTCTCTCAGGAACATCGCACTTGTTCCTCTCTAGTTTCCTCACCTGATGTCAATTCTAGGGGAAGGGGAGGAACAGGAGGAAAATCAGCAAGCAAGAATCAACCCCATGTGTAACGAGCCATTACGACGGGAACCATTCCAAAACCTGTCACAATGCCAAAATCCATCCTTAGAAGTGGAAGATTGTACATCACTACCTGACTTGGGTGCTGTCATTGGGCTGGAGATGGGTTGGGAGGAGAGACCAGATTCTAACAATCAAACAGGGTCTTCTTTCACAGGAAGTCCCAGTGGGGAAATGTCAGCAGACATTTCCTCTCTCACTGGGTGAGAATGTTAAAACTTCTGAACACGGAAGGTCTCAATGTACACGCAAGAGCCCCACCTATTTAAAAGAATACATTAGATAGGTTGGGGTTTGGTATGGACTGAACCTAGTGGGGAGGGGTGTTTTGTATGTAGGTTTGAATGTCATTGGTTTAGTTTGAATTGTTCTTGTAAAATGTCAAATAGGATTGGTTTAAAAAGTGCGGGAAAACCCTGCACTCTGATTGGCTGGCAACTATGGCTGCTGGCTATAAGTAGCAGCTGTAGCCCAGCCAACTTGGGTCCATTCGAGCTGTAGTCACTTAATAAACTCTTCACTGAAGCTCTTCGCGTCTGACTCTTCATGCAAACCTAACACTTCCCACTATCCACCCTTTGGAACTACAGTAGCTACTTCAAAGGCTTGTGTAATCTGCCCTTACTTCTTTCCAGCTAATGAAGGCAAGATCCCGATCCCTTCCTTGAGATTTGAGATTTACTGCAGACCAACAAATAACAAGAGTAGAAATACTAGCTAGGTTTACTCCTTACCTGCTGTCCAGCTAAATAGCCTTTTTCATTTGAAAACTGGCAACCAGTAAAACCAATTGGATTGTGGGGGAAGGAAGGGGAAGGCAGTCAGATAGCAAGGAGAGAGATCTGTGAACAGAGATCTTGTGAGAATGGTTATCTTCAGACCAGCCGCAGTCTAGGCTTCTTTGGAAACTGCCCAGATTCATGGAGGAGACATGGTGTCCCCTTTTTAATAATAATAAAAGACATATAGGTTGATGTCTCAAGCAGTTCCAAGCTTTCACTCCAACTTCTTACACAGGTAAGCATTGAAAGGGTCTTATAACAATAAAACAAAATTACAAAATATTTAAGGCAACAGATTTAAAACCATTAACTTCCATTTTCAAATTCAAAATTTATTATGGAGCTAATGCTAGGACAAACTAACACTTAGGGACACTCACCCTGAAATGATAATTTGCTTCCTTTCTTCTGCATTGGTTATATTGTAGCCTGTACATTACCAAAGTCCTATGGGATTCTGTTAGTCCCTACATAATCCTGAATCATTTCATGTTCACTGAAAATTTGCCCATACACTGTACCATTCAGGTGATAGTTAATATTTTCAAGGCAGAAAAAAATGAAAGCCATCTAATTCATTTTTCCTTAAAATATACATGAACTACCACTAGCAATAATGCCTTGTTCAGATTGTCCCATTCCCAACATTTTCAGGCCTTGCAAAAGACAATACTGGGACAGATATTCTGGAAGATACATGCCTGCTGCCTCTAGACAATGCTTCTCAGGCAGTTTTATCCCCTCCCTCCTAAAATTAGCTTCCTTGATAGGTAGGTTTGAAGCTTATTGGAAGAATGGATAGGAAGATTTCATTGGCCTAATTTCAACCCATTGAAGCTGCATACATTTGAAATCCTCAGAACATACAGCTAGGACAGCAGCATGAAAAGTATATTACAATTAGTTATAAAAATAGGTGCCACAGAATTGGGCTCAACTCCTAGCAGTTGCATGGATAAATGCTTGGTATGCAATAAAATAGCATACAAAATTAGATTTTAAAAAATCTAGACATTCAAACGCCTGGGGGAAAAGCATGTGGCTGTCTTAATTTTTTTAAAGTAGCATATATTGTGTGCAAGAACTACATCTTGAGAAGAGATCACTAGTGAAGATCTCAATTTTCTCTTCCCAGTTTGAGCTCATTTGGAATTTCTAGCAGGGGAACGCAGCTATTGTATACCCTTCACCCAAGATCATACACTTCTGAGATAGTCATCCTCTTCCACTGAGTGTTCAGCATCAAGAGGGATGCACATGGAGTAGTTAGGGAGGAAGGGATCTGGCTTCCTAGTCAGCCAAAGCAGCAGTGGCAATCAATGGGGTGACAGCTGTTGCCCCAAGATCCTCCTCACATCCTTTTCCCAGCTACTTTTTACAGGTTTATATGTTTTCTACAGATGCTAACGGGATAATTTTGCCATGAAAGTGATTAGAGGAGAAAGCTTCCGTTTCCTCTGCATACATGCTGATCTTGAGCAGGATTCTCTCCCTAACTTGCTTAAGCTACTGTAAATCAAATAAAATGAGAAAGGCAGATTCACAATACACAAAGCATTACCGTAAAACAGCTTCTAGAATAGAAGTGCCAGGCACTCCTAGATCCTCAAAGTTGCTGATTTTGGACTCCTATATATCTCTAAACAAAAAAATCTCCAAAGGCAGAAGTGTGGACTTTTGCTTAATTAAGTGATATTACTCATTGACCATAAAGAGGATGGACAAAAATGCTGTGTATCTCTTTTTTATCCCTGAAGTTTTTATTTAAGCAAGATGGGGAAAACCCAGTCAGCCTAGCCCATGTCTCAAAATGCTGCTGCTGTTATTTGAACTGCCAAGTAAAGTTGCTAAAGCTGTGGGTCTGATTATGCAAGATTCCAGTGTATAAATATGAAAATTCTACCTCTGGATTTTTCCAAGTTTTTTATTTAATATTCTCATCCAAATGGTTGATTTTGAGAACTGGTGACCTAGAAAAGAAATATGAGTAGGGCCAACTCTCCAAGATTTCATTCCACTAGAGGATTATTCCTCCATGACTTGCATTTGATGTCATAAGGGTGGAAACTTACATTTTTAAAAACATAGGCATTTTGAGACTAAAAACTCCAGATGCTGCCTTGTTCCATAGTCTGATGAGTCTTTACAGTTTCATAGGTGTTTATAATTCAACTTAGAGGACAGTGTAGAAACAAATTGCCCATTAAACTTTTTAATGGTTTATATAGAAAAGAGGACAGAAGAAATATGTAGAGATGATTAAGTTATAGGAGTCCCTAACAGTCGCATACAGTATCAGATTGAAGGTCAGAATCTGGAAGGAAACTTTTGGGAAGTTTACAATGAGGCCAAGAAAACTTCCTTTGGCTACATCTCCCAGAACTACGTATATTGTGGGGTCCTTGCTACTCTTTGAGTTTGGTTGTTGTTTTTTGCAGACATTTCATTACCTCAAGTAGGTAACATTATTAGTGCTAGAAAATAGTGAGGTTTGCTGTCATTTTATATAGTAGTTGCTTACCCTGACAATACTGGTGGAAGTGGTCTAGTGGTTCCTTAGATGACAGGCTATAGATTAACAGAGTTGGAAGGGACCTTGTAGGTCATTTAGTCCAACCCTCCCACCCAAACAGGAGACCCTCCACCCTTTCTGACAGATGGCAGTCCAGTCTCTTCTTGAAAGCTTCCAGTGATGGAGCTCCCACAACTTCTGAAGGCAGACTGTTCCATTGGTTGATTGCTGTCACTGTCAGAAAATTTCTCCTTATTTCCAGGTTGAATCTCTCCTTGATCAGTTTCCACCCAGTATTCCTTGTCTGGCCATCGGGTGCTTTGGAAAATAGCTTGACCCCTTCCTCTCTGTGGCAGCCTCTCAAATATTGGAAGACTGCTATCATGTCTCCCCTGGTCCTTCTCTTCACTAGACTAGCCATGCCCAGTTCCTGCAACCATTCATCGTATGTTTTAGCCTCCAGTATCTTATTCACCTTGGTTATTGTTCTCTGCACTTTTTCTAGACTCTCAACATCTTTTTTATAGTGTGGTGCCAAAACTGGATGCAGTATTCTAGGTGTGGTCTTATTAAGGCTTTATAGAGTGGTATTAGTACATCACTTGATCTTGTCTGTATCCCTCTGTTAATGTAATTTAGGGTTGCATTGGCTTTTTTGGCTGCCGCCGCACACTGCTGGCTCATATTTAATTGGTTGTCCACTAAGACTCCAAGATCCATCTCTCAGTTACTGCTACATGGTTACCCTTAATTAGACTGTTGTTTCCTATTAGTTACTTTGTTTGAGTTGGTAGATCCTTGATTGGAGTATTGTTTACTTCTTGATTGTTGGTCTAGTGTTAACCTCTCCTCATCTGCGTGCTGATTTATGGTGAGGTGTTTCGATCTTTTGTTTCCTTTTTGGCTTTTTAATTGCATTATTTAAATGGAATATAGATATTGTTTATATCTATATGCCTGTTAATGGTTGACATGTTTTGAGCGTCAGGCTTCCAGGAATTCTCTGGCATTTTTGGACTTGGCTTGGTCTAGGATGTTCAGAGTTTCCCAGTTGAAACTATGGTCGAGTCTGTCCATGTGTTGTGAAATTAAGCATTTTCATCATGTCTTCTGATTGCTACTTGGTTGTCATGGATTTGCTCTACTAGTTTTTTGCCTGTTGGTCCTATATAGTGGCTGTTACGGTTCTTACACTGTTGTAAACACTCATTTTTCTTCTTCTAGGGCTCCTGGGTCTTATTTACAATGTTTTGGAGGACTATAATATTGTTTCTGTGTTTGGAGGGAGATTTATTATCCAAATGTGCTTAATCCTGTGTAAAGCTACTGGTGACTTTAACATTTTGAGAAAAAGGAGAAAGATATTCCTTACAGAGGTAACTGGGACAGCAGAAACATATTAAATTGGGACTGTGGGACTTTGAAACAGAGAAAACCTTCTCAGTAAATATTGCAATCCCTGAAGAGGACAAGATTTCAATCTAAAACAAAGTATTTTGATATATATTTGCAGCAGAAAAGAACTGTGGGCCAGAGTACACAAAGTTCTGTTCTAGGAAATGATGATGAAAAAATACACAAAGATCCACAAAGGAGTAAATAAGTCCTTAGTTTATGTGCAACTTAACATAACACAATTGAATTTCTGAATTCTGAATGGAAGTTGCTCAAGAATATTTGGCAGTAATATAGAGAATATTTCGTATGAATAATGAAATAATTTGCCTAGTCATGTATAAATAATAATTGATAAACATGTAAGAATGTCTAATATGAATAATGTGAGAATTATCGACAATTTGGGAGTGATGGCGAGGAAAGGGAAACACAAAGAATTGGTGACCAACCGACACACTGTATGTACATTTGGAAGATGGTTTTTATGTTTTTTTTATGTTTTGTATGGTTTGTTTGTATATCTGTTTTAAAATAAAAAATTCTTTAAAAAAAAGAATATTTAGCAGTTGGCAATATTCTGCCTCATTCTCAGAGTCTGTGTCAGATGAAGAACAAGGCTGCACTCATCATTCAGCATATGGTGTTATTTTTAATAAAAGAGTTTGTCTTATGGTGATCATTACTTTCATATTTAAAAGAATTCATTTCTGTCCTTTTATTTTTTTTAATCCAATCTGAAAATAAAGATATTGTGAAGCTTCTCTGGCAACCTACAGGAACCTGTCCAGGCTGGCTGGCTGATGGTTTGTTTCATGGTTTGTTTGTTTATTCATTCGTTCAGTTGGTTGGTTAGTAGTTGGTTAGTTGGAAAAAATCCATCTGGTTCAGTTGCAAGCTGGGAGAAAGATGCTGGAAACAATATGGAGGTTGATTGGAAAGAAAGTTTATTAAGAAGCAGAACCACCAACCACACGTGATTCTGGGACAGCTGAGCAAATGGAGTTTTAAGTGGGTGGGTTTTATACCTTCTGGATTCCTATGGGGTCATGGCTGGCTCTATAGGAAAAAGGGGAAATGTGAATCCTAGGTGTTTGTCTGAACTAATTTTGTCACTCTTTGGCTTGTATTTATTTGATTGTATTGCTTATTATGATTCTATTGATTGTATTGCTTATTGTGCCACTTATCTGAAGTTTTTGCCTGACCCAGTCTTTCTGAATGGATTACCAAATCTGCATTTCTATATTTGCCTCCTCAGTTTCTGCTTGGGGCAGGGAAACTGGGGCTGGTTTCTGCCTTCCTTAAGATTTTTTCTCCATTTCTCCTTTAGGGGAAATATTCTATCCTGCCTTTTTAATGTTCCCTAAAATATTTCATTCTTATGGGAGGGGATTCCCACAGTTTTTTGTTTGTTTTAGTCTGTGTTATTTTTTATAAACAACTCAAAACAGCAAACATATCTAATACTGCTTTTTCTTCCTATTTTCCCTACTACAACAATCCTGTAAGGTAAGTAGGGCTGAGAGAGAGTGACTGGCCCAACATCACCCAGATGGTTTTCAAGACTAGAATTCATAGTCTCCCAGTTTTTACCCCAGTGCCATAAGTCTAGATCAAAGTGAATCTGTCAGCTTTGAAATTCAGCTGCCAACATAATGGGAAGGGGGGTGGAGGAGTTGACAAGTTCAAGGTTATTCTGTATGTCGTACTAAGAAATTCCAGTTGCAGTTAATTTGTTCTTGTGATTTATGAAGTGTAGAAGTGGGAGGAGAAAAAGGTGGATTCTGTGTAGCGCACAAAAATTCTTTTACTTTGGAAAATGCCTTAGATGTACCAGATCTGTTTCTAATAAATCAATTGGAGAGAATATGTCTCGGAGTGATTGATATCCTGGATACTTTCTGGATGCCTTACATTTATTTTCCAAAGTCCACTTTTATTTTTGAAGGGCCTTGGCTGGTCCCCAAAGGTCCTTTCCCAGAGATGGAAAAAGATCAACATTCAGCCGAAGTTGGAGAGTTGCAGAAGAGGGCGTGTGGGGGCCCTCCCTCTGGAGCATTAACTGAATCTGACAGCCCTGGTTTGGAGGAGATTATGGATGCTTTCAGAATGGCAGTAGATGAAAGAGATTTGGGAGCTATACCTAAGCGTTTCAACTCAAGAAGTTGTTATAACCCAGATGTAACCCAGCTGTCTGAAGAGAAATCTTTTTCTAGCCCCAGGCATATTGCTATTCTGCCAGATTAGAGGGAAGAGAGACAATTGGGGTTGGAAATCTCTCAAGGAGACAAACCTAAGATTTATCCTGGGAGTCCATCAGAGGCAGATTTACATCAACAGTTCCAGAATCTAAAAGTGACAGGCTTGGTCTCACAGTCTATTTGGACAGGTAGAAGCTTGAGACCACCCATGTTCACTTACCCAAGTATTGTGAGGGACGAGGAAACTATACAGATGCCAGTTGGAGGAGCCCAGCAAGAAGTATCAACTGACAGAGGTATATTGCAGCCTCCAAGGCAATCCCCTCATTTCCAAAAAGGAATTTTGCCCCCTACAGAGAGTATCCCTCCAGGGTGGGGATTTTATCCAGGCCAGGGGTGGATTCAGTGCCAATGGCAGTAAGCACCAACACAGCCCTGGTCTGAAGTGGGGTTGCCCAGACAACAGACAGCAGCCACATCCCCTCCACCCGACCAGGGAACCAGGCCACACCCATCTTCCTCCTGGCAACCACAAATGCAACCCCAACCTGCGGTGAGGCCACAGGGACCCCTATTCCAGAGAGGCGCCACCCAGCCAGGCTTCAGGGGGCCTACCCAGCCTACGTACGCCACCCGGCCGGTTCCTTTCATTCCAGTTCAACCTGCAGGGGCCTGGCAGGTGCCACCTCCCCAACCATGACCCAGGCCAGACCAAATACCCTTTAAGGCCATATTCAATGGCTCCATGAACATTTCAATTATTTCCTCACTCGAATCTGATCACATATAGAAAAATTTGGAGATCAATATGCTACAGAATGCAATTTGGTTATGGCCATAACAGATGGGATGAATGAAGGGGATGCTTCAGACTGGGTGGCCCAACTACACAATGAACAATCCCCCGAATTACACGATGTAAATGGATTTATTCGATGATTAAGACTCAAATTTGAAAATCCAGACAGGGTAGCAGAGAATGAAGAGAAGTTAATGGAAATGAGGCAAGGCAAGCGACCCTTGTCAGAATTTATTTGAGACTTTAGAAGGGTCGCAAGCCACCTCATGGATTGGCCTGAAAGAATGACTTTACACTACTTTAAAAATGCCATTGATCCAGAAGTAAAGAAGGCCTGTAAAATTAGGGGAATCCCAGAGACCTTACAATTGTGGCATGCCACCTCCCTCAGCTTAGATCACAGCATCAACTCACACAGGAAACCCCTTCCCGGTGGCCCCACCTAAGAGAATTGTGGCTAGGAGACCGCCGACCGGACCAGACAAAACTGCTCGTACCCAACCCACCAGGGGGCTGAAATGTTATCGCTGTGGCCAAGCCGGCCATAGAGCAGCAGACTGTCTGGCCCCTACTCTTGTACCACAAATACCACAGTCGAAGTCTAATCCAGCTGTTAGAGGTCGGAAGAATCAAGGAAGACCTCCGGGCATTGGCGGGTTTGCCAAACACAGGTGGGAAAGCCCCCTCTGCACAGATGGGAGCAACAGACCACCAGACCGGCACCACATCCCCAAGAACCTGACCTGCAAAGATGACCCAATGGTGAGTGATCCCATCATACCTTTTACAGTCAAGGTCAAGTTAGTGGTACCAAACACGGGGGAAGCCGGGAGTTAGAAGCTGTCATTAATACTTGGTGTTCTAGACGTCTTATTGGACTCCCTATCATTGAACAATTGGGCATAAAGACTAACCCGCTAAAACACCCAATCAAGTGGATGGAACTTTAATTGGGGGGACCCCAGCCACCCAAATGACAGAATTGATGAAGATGGAATTAGGGCCCCATCGCGAACTCATATGCTTCATAGTGACCCCCAAGATGTCAGAATCAATCATACTGGGACTTGCTTGGCTAGACAAATGGGCCCCGACGATCAAATGGGAGGATGGATTCAGAAAAATCCTCATTGCACTGGGCCCATTGCCCCCTCTTCCACCCACTACAAAACCACCAGTCAGCTTGAACCCAGAGCCTGAGCCATCATCCATAACATCCCACTTTCTCCCAGATAACCCCCAGGTACCCGACCAATACAAAGACTTGGCTGAAGCATTCAGTGAAGAAGAGTGTAATGTTTTACCACCCCATCGAGCCACTGATTGTGCCATAGAATTAGAGCCCGGGGTGAAATTACCAAAACCAAAGATGTATTCAATGACGCCTGCTGAAATGACTGAATTAAGGAAATACATCGACAGCAATTTGGAATGAGGCTTTATTGAGCCTGCCAAATCAAGATTAGCTGCCCCCGTGTTGTTCAAGGAGAAGAAAGATGGCGGGTTGAGATTGTGTGTTGACTTTAGAGGCGTGAACGCCATATGCATCAAAAACATGTATCCTCTCCCCCTTATGAAGGACTTATTGAACCACCTGTTGAAGGCAAGGTATTCACCAAGCTAGATGTCAGGGAAGCTTACTACCGGGTCCGCATCAAAGAGGGAGATGAGTGGAAAACAACTTTTAACTGCCCTCTGGGTAGCTTCCAATTCAAAGTCATGCCTTTCAGACTTCAGGGGGCTCCTGCAGTGTTTATGCAGCTCATCAATGAGGTGCTACACCCGCACCTTTGCCAGGAGGGTCCTCGTATACCTGGTGACATCCTTATCTTCAGCGAAACCATGGAAGAACATATTCAATTGGTCCAACAAGTCCTAGAAAAACTTCTAGTCACCAAATTATATGTGAAACTATCAAAATGTGAATTCCATAAAGAGTCACTGGACTATTTAGGCTACTGAATATCCAACCGGGGGATTGAAATGGACCCTGGAAAGGTGAAAGCAGTGCTGGACTGGCAACCCTCCAGAACCTGAAAGCAACTTCAAAGTTTCTTGGGGTTTGCCAACTTCTATAGACAATTCATTCCATCATTTGCTGAAGTTGCCCTCCCGTTAATGGAGCTATTAAAAACGGGCCCATCACGCACCAAACCAAAGCCGAGTCAACCCCTGGCTTGGACTATGGACTGTCAGAAAGCTTTCAAGACCTTAAAATGCCCCTTTGCAGCTGAGCCCATCCTCCAACACCCAGATGCAACCAAGCCATTTATTGTCCAGATGGATGCAAGTGATGTAGCGGTGGCAGCCGTTTTGCTGCAAAAAGACTCTCAAGGCCTACTGATGCCTTGCGCTTATGTGTCCAAAAAGCTGACAGACACAGAGCGAAGGTGGGCGGTCTGGGAGAAAAAAGCATTCGCCGTACGATGGGCTTTATTGACTTGGAGGCATTTTCTAGAAGGAGCGCCAGAGGCCTATGAAGTATGGACTGATCATAAGAACCTCGAGGCTCTAAAGACCCCTAGGAGATAATCACCCAAACAAGTCCGCTGGGCCCAATATTTCAAGTGATTCAACTTCAACATTAAGTATATCCCCGGAGGGAAAACATACTGGCGGATGCTCTGTCCAGAAAACCTGTTTGACAGCACCTGAGAGGAAATAGTACAAGCTTTAATTTCAGAAGCTCAATCAGCAGGCCAAGTGACCACTTGAGCCCAAGCCAACCGCAACCCCAAATGCTGGAAGATAAGCTGACCGCAGAATTGAAAATGGCCCTATTGACCGATCCTTGGTTCCTGGACCATCAAACGGAGTTGACAATGAATGATGGACTAGCTTGGAAAGGGACTAAGCTTTATGTACCCACAACCCTAAGACTACTGGTACTAAAGCGTAGCCATGACTCACGGCTGGGAGGCCACTTCGGATTCTTAAAAACCCTACATTTACTGAGAAGACAGTTCTGGTGGCCAAAAATGAAACCTGATGTCGAGGACTATGTAAAAAGTTGCTCAATTTGTGCCACAATGAAACACACAACTGGAAAAACCCTTGGCCTCCTGCAACAAGTTGCTGAGCCAACCCAACCTTGGGAAGAGATCGCAATGGATTTTATTGTGGAATTACCTGAGAGTGAAGGGAATGCGATTATTTGGACTATAATTGACTTATTCTCTAAACAGGCCCTTTTTATAGCCTGCAAAGGACTTCCATTTGCGAAAAAACTTGCAAAGCTGTTCGTGAAACATATCTATAAACTACATGGAGTACCTCATAGAATAATATCAGACAGAGGGCTACAATTTACCGCAAAAGTTTGGAGGGAATTCCTGAAATCCATTGGTTCCTCTCAAGGATTATCCTCAGCTTTCCATCCTGCTTGTAATGGAGCAGCGGAGAGGGCTAACACCTGCTTGTAATGGAGCAGCAGAGAGGGCTTTCCATTCTGCTTGTAACAGAACAGCGGAGAGGACTAACGCCATAGCATTAGATGCTATGTGAATTATCAACAAGAAAATTGGGCTGAGTTATTACCATTTGCAGAGGTTGCTTACAATAATGCAGTACATAGCAGCACGGGATTGACTCCATTCCAAATCAACACTGGAATGGATTTTGTCCCGATGCCAGAGTTACATAGACAACCTCCCACATCCATGTCCCTAACAGAATGGATGAACTCATTAAAGAAAGGATGGGAAGATAGAAAAAAAACTTTGACTGAAGCTGCAAAAAATTATAAAAAAACAGGCAGATAAACATAGATCCCTTCAACCGCCTTTTAAAGTAGGAGACAAAGTATATTTGTCAACCAAGTATCTTAGGTTGAAACTGCCCAGTAAAAAGCTGAGTCCAAAATTCTTGGGTCTGTTCCCAATTTCAAAGATAATCAATCTGGTCACTGTCCAATTAAGTCTTCCTTGACTATTGGGGGAAATTCATCCTGTGTTCCATTGTAGTTTACTAAAACCAGCTACTACATCAATGATAAGACCACTGCCAATTGCTCCCCCTAAACCATTAACGGTACAGGGGGAAATGCATTATGAAATTCAAAAAATTCTCGATTCTAGAGTACACCGTGGCCGATTGCAATATTTGGTCTTATGGAAAGGATATCCACTCTCAGATGCTAGATGCTTGAAGAGTTGGGATGTTCATGCTGATCAATTGGTTAACCAATTCCATGAAGATTTTCCCCACAAACCAAAGGGTCCTCATGGAGGGGGGAGAGGGGGTTAAGGACAATGTTTTAACCCCTGTATCTGTTTTGTGTTTTGTTTTCTTTTAGGAGGAAGAGTTTTCAAGGGGGGAGGCCTGTCAGCTTTGAAATTCAGCTGCCAACGTAATGGGAAGGGGGGTGGAGGAGTTGACAAGTTCAAGGTTATTCTGTATGTCGTACTAAGAAATTCCAGTTGCAGTTAATTGGTTCTCATGATTTATGAAGTGTAGAAGTGGGAGGAGAAAAAGGTGGATTCTGTGTAGCGCATGAAAATTCTTTCACTTTGGAAAATGCCTTAGACGTAACAGATCTGTTTCTAATAAATCAATTGGAGAGAATATGTCTCGGAGTGATTGATATCCTGGATACTTTCTGGATGCCTTACAGAATCAGTAAGGTGCTAGTTTGGCTCCTTCCTCTAAGGCCAGTCCCCATCAGTGTTGGTAGGGAGCCAGGTGTCCAATCCATGGCTGCTCCTTTGCAACACACTGCACCGTTCAGTAGTCTCCCTGTTCCTTTTCAACATCTACATGAAGTCACTGGGTGAAATTATCTGATACCATGGGATGCATGCTGATGATACTAGCTTTATATCTCGATTCCAGGTGACACAATTATTGCCACCCACTCTGGCAGGGCATAGTATGGACCCCATTGGCCAAAGAAGTTTGGGTGGTGGGGTCCAGGAGAAGAGCCTTCTCTGCAATGGATCTCACCCTCTGGAACATCATGCCCCTTGAGATGAAGTCACCCCCCATCCTGTTGGCCAGAAAACCTGGCTTAGCCAACTGGTTAGGGACTTTGACGGGGATGTCCATTCTGGAGGTGGCTAGATGATTAGGAGAATTCCCCCACCCCCACCCTGTTTATTTATTGGTCTTTTTTAAATCCAGTTTGTTGTTTGTTTTACCTTTTCATGCTCATTGTTTTTAACGTTTTTTAAAGTTCTAAGAGTTTTGTATTTGGGGGGGGGGCACATTGTAAATCGCCCAGAGTGGCTTGATAGCAAAAGGGGCAACATATACACTTAATAAATAAATAAATATAAACTAGACACTAGACAGTGACCCACTTTTATTTAATGGAGACCTTTAATTAACTCCAGGCCTGCTTTTCTTCCCTCTCGGGCAGGAATGGCTCTCCGTTAAAAATCAGCAACAACTTTATTTCAGGTGACGCAGGTGCTTGAAGTAGTAGCATGAGAGGAGAAAAACAAGACTGCCTCTCTAGCAGAGTGCTGGTGTGGCTTGGTTTAGTGCATTTCAGAATAATTCAAAAAGGGATTATGATTATGAAAAGCATTAGAAGAACACTATTAAACATTCTGGACTAATAATTAGAAGGCCTTCCCAGTGCTATCTCAGATGAATCCATTTTCTGACCCTTAGATACTTGGCTAAATTTCATTTAAATGACCTTCTTCTTCCTAGTCTAGGGCCTCTTTTTGTTTTTGTTTCTGTTCTTCTGTATTACATTACTGGTGCTGGGTTGAAATTATATTTGTGGCCTGTAGGAGAGGAGGCAGGGTGGCTCAGGGGCGGCTCAGGGGCTTAATATATGTCAGACTCCTGTCACTGGCCTCGGTTCCTGCCCACCTGGCAGTTTGAAAGCATGTAAATGCAACCACAGGTAGTCCTTGGCTTACAACAGTTCACTTAGTGACCGTTTGAAATTACAACGGCACTGAAAAAAGTGACATGACCATTTTTCACACTTATGACCATTGCAGCATCCCCATGGTCACTTGATTTACATTGGGATGCTTGACAACTGACTCACATTTATGACGGTTACAGTGTCCTAGAGTCATGTCATCCCCTGACAAGCAAAGTCAATGGGGAAACCAGATTCATTAAACAACCATGTTACTAATTTAAGAACTGCAGGGATTCACTTAACAAACGTGGCAAAAAAAACTGTAAAATGAGGCAAAACTCACTTAACAAATTTCTTGCTTAGCAACATAAATTTTGGGTTCAATTGTGGTCATAAGTTGAGGACTACCCATAGATAAATAGGTACCACTTTGGTGAGAAGGTGACAGTGTTCCATGTTTTGTTGTACGCTCTGAGCTGTGGTGTGATGTCATGCTGGCCAGTGGTGGGATTCAAAAATTTTTACTACAGGTTCTGTGGGCGTGGCTTGGTGGGCGTGGCAAGGGAAGGATACTGTAAAGTCTCCAGTCAGAGGTGGTATTTGCCGGTTCTCTGAACTGCTACCAATTCTCCAGAACTGGTCAGAACCTGCTGAATACCACCTCTGATGCTGGCCCCATGACTGTGGAAATGTCTTTGGCCAATGCTGGCTCAATGGCCTGGAAACGGAGGAGGGCACCACTTCAAAAAGTCGGTTAACGACTAGCAGAGTAAAATCCACAGGGACCCCTTTACCTTTACTTATCCATGTATGAAATACGACATCCCCATTGTTTGACACTGATATTATCTGTTGAAGCCCTGAAGCCACCTGTCTCATACAGACTTGTAAAATGAAAACCACAGACAAAATATTATTGTCTTCATGAGTGTATATTGGTTTTTATGCAAGAAAGACACAAAGTGGGCAGAATCCATGAGACTGCTCTCTTGCAAAAGCGAGTCATAAGCAATACAAAGATGAAGGCTGGCTGCCACTCATTTCAATGAAAAAGAACCTTTGGGTAGATTATGTTCTAGAATTTTCTGCTGCCCACAGTGGCTATGTACTCCAGATCTATGATGTAGCTGGCTATTTGTTTTTCAATGGTCAAAAACCCAGGGAGACTAAAAATGCAATATTCTTGCGTGAATTAAAAGTTAATTTGGTTTATAGCAGCTTCCCAAAAAAAAGAAAATAAATGAAGCCAAATTAAAGAAAGAGAAGACAAAGCAATTCAAAACTAGAAAAACGTAATATGTCTGCTACTACTTTACTTATCCTGAAGAAAAAGGGAGACAGGCAATGTAAAGCGACTTGCAATAATATGGATCTTAGCTGCAAATTTCCATTTTTGTATGTTAGATTTATGGATGGGACAAAACCTCTTGAGAGTCAGTGGGTACCTAATAGACAGATAATGCATGAGGGGCGGAAACATCTACTCTTCCGGTTCTTTATACTCCTTCATGACTTTTCTGATCCAATTCACGTAATTTGCCACTTTAGTGTAAAGGCCATAAGTGCCACATTGTGGCCCCCACGAAACCAGTCCAGCAGCATAATAGTGTGTCTCATTGAGGGGATCTTTGATAACAAATGCCCCACCACTGTCTCCCTGGCAGCTGTCCTGCCGGCCATCTCCAGCACAAATCATATTATCTGTGAAGACATAATCTGAAGTGTCTTGTTTCACATTTCTGCATGTATCCATGTTCACCACCGGGATCCAAGCTGCCCTGAGTCTCACTGATAATCTAGGAGCTGACCGAATAGCATCCATCTTGCCCCAGCCAGCTATGTAGCCCAAGGTCCCTAACTGTGGATCATATTCTGAGGATGTACCAGGCAGGCAAATTGGTGAAATAGTGGGGCCCATTGTCAAAGGTTCTTTCAATCTTAACAGAGCAATGTCATGGTTAAAGTTTGTCCTGGGCCCTGATCCACTTTTGGCCCATTTAGGATGAATGAATGTAGCTACTATCTTCAGTGGCTCAGTAGCACTCTTGGCCCTTTGACTCACATTGAACAATCCGGCATAGATAATTGGATATGGAGAACCATCCAGCACATGTGCTGCTGTAAGTATCCATTGTTCGGAAATGAGGGCTCCGCCAGCTCGTGGCTCATCAAAGTAGATTTGCCAAGGGAAATTGCCCTTTTTAGCAACCGTGCCTCCATAAATCCTCCCTATTTCTTCCATACTTCTACTGGGTATTCCACAAACTAAAGCGAGAACAGAAGAAACAATTTTTAGTCAGAGAGAAAGCAGAATAAATATCAGTAGCAGGTACCTGTACATTCGATTAACATGGGGAAAAAAGGAAAAATAGTATAGGTTCTGCAACTCTATAGGCACAGCCTACTAAACCTAAAATCCAAAGAATGATTCCTTGACCCATATAGAAAATATTAAGCCCAGGGATATCCAAGCAAGTTTCAAGTTCTTCTTTGGTTTGTTCCTTATACTTCAATTGTTCTTTCTAATGTCCTAACAAGGATTCCCAAAATGATTCCTGTTTTAGAACTTCTGGTAGGGTTGGTATTAGAGGAAGGTTTAAATCTTCCAAAACAAATTAAACTATTAAAATTCAGAACTTGGCAGATCATTACACTTTTATAAAACTTTAAACTGGAGAGAGTTTAAACTGGCAAAAGAGATACCAGAGAAAACACTGTTATTTTGGAATAAAAGAGAAGCAACATTATGATCTTCATTTTCAGAGAAAAGCACAGAGAATTATACAGTAGGTAGATTGTACCTGGGTCACAAACTGGAAGGCCCGTTCTCCCTTCTTCATCCACCCATTTTCCACTGGCTGAACACTGAAATGTTTCTTTGGAAATAAAGCAATTATTTATAAATATAATACTATCATTAATTCTGATTAAAAGACTATAATATACATCACAAACTCTAAGAAGCATTAGCTATGACTTACTATTAACCCAACAAAGATGTGTTAAAAAATAACAATTATAAAAAGAATTTATCAACTGATTTATCAAATATTATAACCAATAATTTCACCAAAAGCCCACCCTTTCTTATTTTGCTTTAAAAGTATTAAAGACAAAAAAATATTAATGAGAATGGCATTTTAACTGAACAAATGTTAAAGTGGAATGTAATAAATGAGTTACTGAGATAATATAAGGAGATAATGGAAACAACTGAAGGAATACACAGTTGAGATTTGAAAAATAAAAACAAGGGGCTCCTGGGGAACAAAATAGCTGTGAAGGGCAGGTAGAAAGTAAAGAACTGCTGTGTGGAGGCACACAGGGAAAGAGTCACATAGTTTGCAAGATATTTCAAGTTGTAGCCTCTGTCATGTAGTGCACAACCGCTAAGGCTTCAGAAAGTTCATAAAGACTGAGCAATAAGGCGAGGAAGATTCATAAGATCATGATAATCTTGTTTCTTTGTATCACTAAGCTTATTGTTAAACCTGGATACTTCAATTTTTGGCAGGGTACATTTGGTGGTTCCTAGCCTACTCAACCTTCCCACCTCAATCCTGTCTTCCTTAAGGCCGGCAACTGTGAAATGAGCAAAATGATTTTCTTAATTTCTGAATTGGAAGATTTTAGTGGAGGAAAGAAAGACAGGACATACCTTTGCCCTTCAGGGAATAATAAGGTTTGCGGCACTCGTAACGGATAGTGGTTTGATACTGTGTCTCCTCCGATCCTGACGGGTACACTATATCTCCATGTTTAATGGGATCAGGCACACCACAGTCTACAGCTGCAAGGAAAATGAAAAACAGAGTGAGGCTGGATTAGAGTGGTTCACCTTCCCATCACCACTTTTCTTTATGTTGCATCCATCCATCCATTCCATGTTGCATTATTTGTTTAGAATAGTCCTCCTCAGGGAAAACTTCCATATATGAGTATTTCATGTCATATAAAGATTTTCAAACTGTGCTGGATTAAATGATTGATTCCTTGTCAACTTCCACAGCTTTTGACTATACAGCACCCCTCAAAGATAACACTCTGTAGTTGATTCAGCATGGTAATGGAAGGTTGACAGGCAGACTGGGAAAATTCACCACAGCCATCTTGCTGCGGAAGAACTCACCTCAGGACAATTTAACAATTTAATTTAATTATTTAAAATAAATAAAAAAATATTCCAATTTTTGGCATTCACATTTCATTTTGTCCCTCCTTTTGCACCCATTCTTTAATTATTCTATTCCACCATTTCTTTGATATTAGTGTAACTCCTGTCCCACAATGAGTTGACCCATGGCAAGTTGGCTGTGGTGAGTTGGTCGTGGCAAATTGTCATAGACTTGCAGAAATTTTGAGTAGTTTGGAGAACCAGCAAATACCACCTCTGACTGGAGATTTTACAGTCTATTTCCCCTGCCATGCCCACCAAGCCACCCCCACAGAACCGGTAGTAAAACAATTTAAATCCCACCACTGGTAACAGGGTGTTTCTTTAAAGTTTCTCTGAGCCCTGCAATTCATCTACTTTCACTGCTTTGGCAAGACATCTATGTCTGCTTCTCACATTTTTATTCACTATCATATTTTATCATATCATTATCATCTTGAGACCATAAGAAAATACACTGGAGACCATTGTAAATCACTTACGAACACAACTGTAATCTGAGTTGGTCCATTTGCCATTGCTTTGACACTTAGAGTAGAAGGATGTTATACTGCCTCGTGGCTGAAAAAAGGATTCAGAAATAGCAGAGCTTATGAAAATGACAGAATTAACAGAGATGGCAAAACTGACTTGTTTGGTTATAAAAAGCACAATAAACACATTTATTAATGACTGGAAACCCACTATGGCCTTTATGCTGAAAAAAGAAAAAAATGAAAGTGATTTATGGGGATAGTGATTGGAAATGATAGTTTATAGAAAGAAAGAAACCATGTTGTAACCTTAAAAAGAGAAGGTAAAGTATAAATGTATTTTAAGTTTCTTATGAAGACCAGAAATCCTATCCTATCCTATCCTATCCTATCCTATCCTATCCCTTTCCCTTTCCCTTTCTTTCTTGTTTCCTTTTCCTTTTCTTCTTTCTTCTTTTTCCCTTTTTTCTTTTCCCTTTTTCCCTTTTCCTTTTTCTATTCCTTTCCATGCTTTTCCCCTTCACTTACACTGCATTTATTAGTTTACTTTCTTTACTTTTCTCTTTCAAAATTTTTGTAACTGTATGTCTCCGTGTGTGTTTCAAGCTGCCTGTGGTATGGGGTGTGGATGAGATGAACTCCTGTACTGGAGACAGGGCAGAAAAAATGAGGCTGCTGTGACATGTTTATCTTGTAGCTAGGTACAAGTGGGGAAAGGCCCTGGGACACTTCCAAAGGAATGAGGAAGAAACCTTTCCCCACTTGCACCTAGCAATTCACAGCACTTTCAAGGTGCACAAGGGTTAATTCATTTTGCCATCAGCAGTGCTGTCAAAAGGCCGTATGAATTGGGTCAACACCTACTAGCCATTTCAGGCTGAGACAAACAAACCACCTCCTCTGGAACCTGTGGACTCTTCCATGGGGCCTCTCTCTTTTGGGGAGTTGGAGGACCTGGCTCTTTCAGAATGGATACTCCCATTACCCATCATTTCCCAGGTGGATATTTGGTGGGCTCCAGGGGAGTTAAAGTAGCCTTGTCAAGAGAGAGACAGAGAGAGAGAGGATTACTACACACACACACACACACACACACACACAGGGCTGAGCACAGCATCAAGCTTACTTTTAAAACAAGATCACCCACCATTTTGTAT
Organism: Naja naja; assembly: GCA_009733165.1. Classification (NCBI taxonomy): domain Eukaryota; kingdom Metazoa; phylum Chordata; class Lepidosauria; order Squamata; family Elapidae; genus Naja; species Naja naja. The sequence continues at coordinate 196,469,515 of CM019149.1, forward strand.
TTCCTATTTCCAGACCAGCCATCTCCTTCAAGGAACAGATGTCCCGCAACAATTCTCAATGCATTTAATCCACTGTAAAAAGTTCTACCCACGAGAGCAATAACCCAGCCTGATAATCAGCAGTCTAACAGGCTGGGCACAAACCTTTGTTGAAAGATAGCAAAGTTCACAAATCAAGGCATTTCTCAAAACCACCCCCCCCCCCAACCACAGCATTACTGTAACTGGCAGATGTTTTCTTGCTGAATGGAAATATTGAAAAGAGGAAAGGGAAACAAAAATAGATGGTTTAAGTAATGTTTTCCTGAACATCCCTGCACATCCAAAAGCACTCTACATACACGGACACACAGACATACACACACACACACACACACACAGAGTTGCATGCACACACTAGAATAGATGGTATTGGGGCAGTTTAAGGATTCCCCAGTGGAGACAGCAGGTTTTATCCTGGTGAAGTTTTTGTCAGCAAGAGATGTATAGCACTTGTGAGAAAAGCCCCCAGGCATGAGCTCCATTCTTGTAGAAAGTGGGGACAAGGAGAAACCATGTTATAATAGAGTATTAAATAACAATGTTGGTTTTTATATACTGTTCTAAGACAAAAATGAATAAAGTTTTGTATGAAGCTTGTTCCACGATATAAAATAAAATATCATGATTAGGGTTACAGTTAGGATTTCTCCGTCTCCAAGTTTCATATCATGTGTTCTGTCTATTCTTAACACTGGTGTGTGTGTGTGGGGGAATCCATTAAGAGGATGAAAGACTGAATAACTGAAGACTGTCTTTTAGCTGATGATGCCAGGAATCCTCATTTCCTTGAAATTTACTCATATGCTTTATCTACCTTTGATCCTGTAGAAAACAGAGGGAGAGGATGCTGGGAGGGAAGTTATGAACCACACAAATGGTTCCATTTATGTTTCTAATGCAAAGATTCTAATGCAAGTGTGGTATTTCTAGGATGATTTCATTGCCCTCACAGCATCACTTTGGTGTCATCACAATTTGTTATGGACTCTTTCTTTCCCTCTTTTATCTGTCACCTCACCTTGCCCTGATTTTCACCAACACAAGCATCCTGGCAGGTGCTGGTTTCCTTCTATTTCCCAACTTTTGGCTAGAAAGGTTTAGTGTTGGCAAGTTAAGATGGGAGACTGCTGATGGTCCTCCTATCTTGAAATGGCAGGTAAGACTTTCATGATCATGTGGCTGAGCCCGGCTTCCTGGAGTTGATCTTCAGCCTGTCCATTGTTGCTTTTTGGTCTTAACTCATGGTCAGAATAAAGAACCAATCCTTTTTCTGAACTGTGGGATCTCTGTTATTGTCATTCAGGGAAATAACACGATGTTGTTTACATGACTTCTCAGAAACAATGGTTGTGCCACATAACATGCCAATGCATGGTTTGCTGTTTCTTCCTTGAATAAACCGAGAACCACTGTAGTACCAACAGGTTCCACAGGAACTTTATGGAGAGCCTTCAATTGAAAACACAAATTACTTACCATTACAATCTCATGGCCTTCTATGCAAGTCACCTTCACAGAATCCTTAAAGACATAATGGTCTCTTAGGGGATGCTGAACAGATCTTGAAATAACAGTCTGTGGGCAGGGCATTGCTTTAGAAAGGGAAAAGGTATCAGAAATCAATCAGCTTATGATATACAAACACATACAAAGTACTTTTCTATCACCAATGGTCAGAATCAGGACCAGTAAAAGTCTTGAGTTTGGCCAACACTTCATCCATTCTTCACTGAGACCAAGTGTATTTTTTTGTCCTAGCACTTGTGAATAAGGAGAAAGAGGAAAGGATGATTTCACTCCACCAGGATGGCAAAGCTTTCTGCTAAAACCTTCTTGCCATCCAGACTGATCTTTAAGATGGGCTCTCTCTTTATATAACATGATTGCCTATTCTACTTTATTGAGATGATTTTGTTTTACTTTTCCTAACTTTATGCAAAATGGGGAAGGAACTGATAATGTAATGACATAGGAGGGTAAAACCCTCTGCTCTGCATAGTCCAGTTTTGATGGAAATTCCATTCCTAAACATTGCACAATAAATGTCCCAGATTCAATACTGTGTTTTGCCTCTGGTCCTGGTTTTAGTGGAGCTGGGTTGCAGTTAATTACTCCAAACCAGCCACCAACTCAAAAGTTTTTTCGTCTACATTCAAAGAAAGCTCCTAGCCCCCATAATCTACCCATTCACAATTTGTCCAAGCCAATATGTAATTAACCCAAGTAGAATTCTTGTAGACAACATTCCTTTTGTTGATAGTAACTCATTCACCATTCTGCAAATATCATCCTTTTTTGTTTGCTCCTGGGAAGCAAACACTTGCCCTGTTATAACAAGCCAATTCTCTACTTCAACACTTGAGTTCACCCCATTGTTTCCTCATAGGAGGTCTACTCACGGTCCCCAAAGTAGCGGATTTTCCAGCCTTTCATTTGTACGACTTCATCCGTTTGGAAGAAAATGTCCACAATGTTGCTCTTAGTGCTGATTTTAGGAGGCCCAGGAAATGTATCGCCACAGTAAGGGCCAAAATTCTGACCTCCTGCCGAAAACTACAGAACAGCCAGTAGAAATATTGGGAAAAAGGTTAAAAAGAAAAAAGAAAAAGAAGCATTGTAATACTCAACTTACAACAGTTCATTTAGTGACCCTTCAGAGTTATTACAGCATTGAAAAAAGTGACCCATCACTGTTTTTCACACTTACGACCATTGAAGCATCCCCATGGTCACGTGATCAAAATTCAGGTGCTTGGCAACTGACTCATATTTATGATGGTCGCATTGCCTGGGGTCATGTGATAATCTTTTGTGACCTTGACATGCAAAGTCAATGGGGAAGCAGTGATTCACTTAACAACTGTGACAAAAGTCATAAAATGGGGCAAAGTGTACTTAAGAACTGTCCTGCTTAGCAACAGAAATTTTGGGTTCAGTTGTGGTTATACATTGAGGACTACCTGTAGTCGAAACAGTGAGGCAGGCATTCGAGATGTAAAATAAGCATAAAAGCTGTCGGCTGAAGAATTAAAGATACAACTAAGGACACATTCAATATTAATGTGCAGAGCAGCAAAACCCAAATAGAAGCAGGTTATTGATGTTATTAAATACATTGAATGACATATAATGTAAGAATGTGCTAAGCATTTGTCAGTCCTCCTAGAGACTGAAAGAACATGGAACACTCAGAACAATCATCTTCCTACTCAATAACTGGATATGAAATATTGACTGGCCTGGATTTGTCCTAAAAAGAAGATTGCTATTTCAATTAGAAATGCCATGGAAGAGTATTAAGTATGAGACATCCATATTCCACTCACTTTGTTGTCTTAAAATATCTTTAAATATTTGGTGGAGAAGAATGTCAATGGGTTCGCTTCATTCCCTTAACAAATCAACTGGCCCAGTCTATTATTACTACCCTGAACTTTTATTGATTGTTTTTATTCAAATAAAATGGGACACCAAAGAACAATTTTCTTTCCTGCTTTCTTTTCCCTGATTATTTAAGTATTAACACAGAATGCAAGAAACATAGACCTTGATATAAAAACAGAACACCATTTAATCACTTCTTACTGAATAACTAGATATGAAATACTGCTTAGATTTTTGTTTCCTTTTTTTCCCCTAAAAGGCTTGAAAACTTTTTTTTTCCTGGAGTTTTTAAGCTGAGCATTACTCAAAATGGTCTGAAATATTCTATAAGAGAGCTAGATGTGTGGGTTTAGAGTCCCAGGCACAATATTTACTATGTATTTTATGTATGAAATATCATGCTGGTGATATTGTGTCAAAACACAATTACTGCTCAGTTAGGTACATGAAGAAACAGTAAAACCCATAATATCCACTGTGTTTACTGGATATGACAGTAAGCTACTAATGCTTTGGTGGGAAACTAAGATGTGATAGAAAGATTTCATAGCACTACAGTACAATATTTAAGTCTGTACTCATTTGCAGGAACCAGGTTTTAGCAATAAGTAGCCACTGTTGTTTGAGCATGGAAATATCTCGACTCCTTCTTATTTGATTTCTGCAAAAACACATTATTCATTGAATGTGGAAAAGAGAAATCTGACATACGTTGCTGGAATTAACTAAACATGTAGGAGGGGAGTTTCAGCTGTGATTCTCTCAAAGTGTGTTGATTTTCCTATTAGTTCTTAGAGTTGTTGTTTGATTTCACTATAATCTATCTGCTCTTGAAAAGAGGCCCTGAGATTCTCTTTTAGCATCCTAAATGAAAATTGTCTATATTTACAGAAGAGCACTAAAATGTCTGGAAGAAGAAGAATGAACAGGAGAAGAAAGGGAAGTTCTAAGGCAAACAGAAGCAAATCTTTCCAACAAGGTCAAGAATATACAAGTGTCCTTCTGTTGCATATGTTGAAGTTCGGTCCATTTATATAGACCTCCTTTCCCCCTTCTAACTTTATTTAGCAGGGGAGCAAAGTTGAACACACTGGTGGAAAAGCAAATTCACCACGTTCCTGCTCAGACATTCTACACTGCTACAATTTATACATTCTAGGACTCCAATGGATTGTGAAAGTCAAGTCAGCCCCTCAGTTTCATAAGGAACAAAGTTAGGATACAGTCTAAACAGGAAAAGCTCATAATCAAAAGCCATCATGACCACTTACTCTCAAAGCATCTGGGCAGGTTCCTTCGGAGTCACTTGGCTCAACTTCAAAGTCGTTATTCCCAATGTTCAGGATCACCTCGTATCCTGGTTCCAGGATGACTCTGTAGTCACAGTGAGAGTTCTCAGGATACGACCTGGGATAGTTGGGGCTGGTAATCTCCCCAGACAGCTCGGTAAATACATTCCCACTGCAGTTCACTAGAGTTTAGAAGAAAAGCAATGGCAAAGAGAATAGAAATAATGTTGACAGAAGTCTGTGGTTACTATTTGGCTCTCCTTATGGTTTGAAGGCCTATTAGTAGGCAAGATAATTTGGCAACAGCAGTGATTTAGGTGATATGAAAGCGATATAGTTTTATTTTTACCAACCTACCACATATGCCATTTGAAGTTTCTGCATTTAAATCTCTTGGGGTTCTCCTACTCATTGTCTTAGGAGGAGATAGTTTATCAGAAGAGCACATTCTCTGATATTAACTTCCTTGGTTAACTCCATATATTTTCTCTAAGTTCCCACCTCAATCATTTCTGAAAGAGGCTCACAAGAGAATGACCCATATTAATTTAGAATATTTTCCCCTTAAAAATTAACTCTTGTCTAAGTTTTAAGAAAAACATGCTCAGCAAATGCTATATATAAACCTTAATATAAGAATAAATATCCATGCACAATTTCTAAATGGGAAATCTCTGAGAAGTTCAGATCAACTATGGGAATCAGGCACTTACCCACATGCATCAGGGTATACTCTCTAGCTTTGGTATTCTGTTTAAGAGAACATAGTGGTCTGAGGATGAAGATCTTATGAGCTAAGTTGAATATTGGTAGCAAGGTTTGCAGAGTCAGAGGACCAATTAAAAGGTCTGTCTCAGACATTTCATGGACTTGGTTTGTTTCCTGAATGCACGTGGGAATTTTCCTGCTCCTTCTATCAGTGACAATTGAATAGAGAAACAATGAACTGTGGACACTCTTGGTCCCACATGACTGTTCAGTTTTCTTCTTCAATGGAGAACAAAACTGAGGAAGCAGAAGGAAAGTCAGCCCAGAATTCAATGTAAGATGAGCAGCTGAATAAATGTTTTAAATAAATAAATAAATTTGAGTACACATGAATGAAAACTCAGGAAGCTAGGTTCATTGTGAAAATGTTGTAGCATATTCTGTAGATGAAGTTACTTGGTTTTACCTCAGTTTGGACTTCAGTGTAAGGATGAAAACTTGTATATTCTGGATTTTTTAAAACCAAAACAGACTCTGTTGAGTCATTGAGATGGGTAGTCATATAGACATGTCTGTCTGTCTTTCTGTCTATCAAATGTGACAGCCACCTATTCCTATATGAAAGTGTTGGGGAAATTAGGGTCAGCAACTTCAACTTTCTATAGTCTGTTTGTCAGGTTCATAGGAAAAAGCCTTTGATTATGTTTTCAGTAAACAGTAAACAAAATAAACATCTATTTGGGAGTTGTGGTTAATCCTATACTTTCTATTTTTAGGAAATTATTCTATGTGGTCAGCTGTTTTCATTTTAAATTAAATGTAATTTTAATGAAGTGTTCAGATTTTAATTCTTTATTTTTTTTTTACTGTTAGCTTTCTCCTTGAATGGTTTCTGGACAGAAAGACAGATACAAATCAAATCTATTTCTAATCATGATGATGACAAATGTGCATTGCGATGTCAAAAACACAGGCCTTATTCTTCTGCACTCACAGAATAGTTTTGGTTACAGATAGGGAACATTTGTTTAGGGGACCACCTGCCTGCCCAATTTGATCATGCAGGGTTGGCACACTCTAGGTACCTTTGATTAAACAATGTCATCTATTGGGACCCTAGGAGCATGCCTTCTCTGCAGCACCACATGCCATCTGGAAGGAGGACCCCACAGAGAGCCAGATGGCTCCCACTTAGCTGTTGTTTAGAAGAGCTGTGAAGCCCTGGCCCTTGGCAAAGGGAAGAGACACTTCCTTCACTTCATTCCCTCTAGTCTGTGATACTTGCCATTGTGTACAGTATCTTTTATTGACTTTTATTGTAATTTATTTGATTGTTGTAAACTGCCATAATCATTGGCAGTTGAGCAGCATACAAGTTTAATGAAGTGTTATTACTATTAACATCACAATGTACTTTTTGTCATTGACTCCACACTGGTGATAATCTATAAGTCAATCAATGATACCTCCACATGTCTTCTTATCTTCATGCAAGAAATATTCAGGAGGACAAGTGCAATAATAGCCACCAATATAGTTATTGCAGTAATGGCTACAGGCCTCTTCCACAAAATCTGTGCATTCATTCACATCTGTAAGAAAGGAAAAGAGATGTAGAAAAATCCTCAATGGAATAGGAGCAAAGATGACAGAAACAATGACATAATTTACCACCCCAAGACTTTACCAGCCTGGCTTGGTGTCCTAGGGAGCCCCAGTAGTGTCTTTACCAAATCCTGAGCCCTCATTTACAGGAAATAGGGCTTTCCAAAGATTTACATGTTGTGGTTAGAGGGAGGGGAGCTTGGGAAAGTAGTTTTTGGCTTGGATTTTAAAAAACAACAAATGACAAATGCTTTGTGTTAGATTTGCATGAAGAGTCAGACACGGAGTGCTTCAGTGAAGAGTTTATTAGTGACTACAGCTCATAACAGACCTGATTTGGCTGGGCTGCGGCTGCTACTTATAGCCAGCAGCCGCAGTTGCCAGCCAATCAGAGTGCAGGATTTTCCCGCACTTTTTAAACCAATCATTTCTGACATTTTACAAGAACAGTTCAAACTTAACCAATGACATTCAAACCTGCATACATATCACCCCTCCCCACTAGGTTCAGTCCATACTCAAACCCCAACCTATCTAATGTATTCTTTTAAATAGGTGGGGCTCTTACGTGTACGTTGAGACCTTCGTGGTTCAGAAGTTTTAACGTTCTCACCCAGTGAGAGAGGAAATGTGTCTGTTGACATTTCCCTAGTTGGACTTCCTGTGAAAGAAGACCCTGTTTGATTGTTAGCATCTGGTCTCTCCTCCCAATCCATCTCCAGCCCAATGTCAGCACCCAAATCAGGTAGTAATGTGCAATCTTCCACTTGTAAGGATGGATTTTGGCATCGTGACAGGTTTTGGGATGGTTCCTGTCGTAATGGCTCGTTACACATGGGGTTGATTCTTGCTTGCTGGTTATTCTCATGCTCCTCCCCTTCCCCCCTAGAAAAGGCATTAGGTATGGGAACTAGAGAGGAACAATTGCGATGTTCCTGAGGTAATCTGGATCTAAGTTGATCAATGTGCCTGCTCCAGAGGACACCATCCTCTGTTTGTACCCTGTAAGAACGAGGGCCAGTTATTTGAGTTATTTCAGCAGGAATCCATGAAGGTTCACCCATAAGGTTCTTAGCATAAACAGAATCACCCACACTGAACGTGCGAACTTTGCTAGTGGAATCAAGTGGGTGCGTAAGAGGGATGAAGGCGGTCAAGGGGAGACCTAAGTTTCCTACCCATCAACAACTCTGCTGGGGATAAGTTATTGATGGGTTAGAGTGATGTGCTGAACACTAAGAAGTTTTTCAACTTTCTCAGTGATGTCCCCAGGACCCAATTGCTGAAGCTTTTCCTTGGTAAAACATACCATGCGTTCAGCCCGGCCGTTAGCCGAAGGGTGCCCAGGGGCAGTCAGGGCATGTCTGATACCCTGTTGTGCTAAATAGGATTCAAAAGGTTGGATGTAAATTGAGGGCCATTGTCAGAGACAAGAACATCAGGTAACCCGTGGGTTACAAAAAGCTTTTTAAGCTGTTTGATGACAGCATCAGTTGTGGTGGATGCCATAGGGATGACCTCTAGCCATTTAGAATATGCATCTACTATAATAAGGAAGGTGTGCCCTCTGGTAGGGCCAGCGAAATCAATGTGAATCCTAGACCATGGGCCCCTAGGACATTCCCATTCCTGTTTGGGGGCGAGAGGTGGGCAGGCCTGACTACCTGACAGTTGGGACAAGATGCAACCCAGTTTTCAACCATTTTGTCAATACCTGGCCACCATACATAACTCCTGGCCAATCCCTTCATCCTTACAATACCAGGATGACCCTCATGTAACATTTCCAAAACCTCTCTTTGCAGTTTTGCAGGAATAACCACCCTGTTACCCCACAAAATACATCCTCTTAATACAGATAATTCAATTTGCCTGGACTTAAAAGGTTGGGCAAGGTGAGGTAGATCTTGAAGAGGCCAACCTTTCTTAATCCAGCCTATAATAGGAGCCAATAAAGTGTCTTTGGCAGTCTCTCTGGCAATTTCAGCAGCGTGTACTGGAAGCTTGGCAAGTTTCTAGAAAAAAGGTGTGTGCCTCAGGTTCAAAGTCCTTTGTGACAAGGAAGTGGGCAATGACTCAAGGCATCAGCATGTCCAATGTCCTTGCCAGGCTTGTGGATAAGTTTGTATGAATAAGCAGCAAGAAATTCAGTCCACCTCAGCATTCTTGGTGACAGGATAGTGGGTGTAGGTTTGTCTCCTGCCACAATGCCTAACAAAGGTTTGTGATCTGTGACAATGTAAATGTTCTCCCATATAAATACTCATGAAATTTCTTGATAGCTGCAACAATTGCCAATGCTTCCTTGTCCAATTGGCTGTAATTCCTCTCTGCTTTGGTCAAAGTGAGAGTAAAATGCAATAGGGGCTTCCCTCCCTGGGAAGCCTGTGGCTCAACCCCCACTCCAAAAGGGGATGCATCACAAGTCAGTACAACAGGCAAATTCTCAGAGAACTGTATCAGTACAGCATCAGACGTGATTAGTCTTTTAATATTGTTGAATGCTGATTGTTCCTTCCTGCCCCAGACCCAAGCAGATTTTTTGTCCAATAATCTGTGTAATGGTTCTGCAATGGTTGCCTTCTGAGGTAGGAACATGTGATAAAAGTTAATAAGTCCAAGGAAGGCTTGCAAATCTGTTTTGCATTTTGGTCTAGGGGCTTCTTTGGTTGCTTGAACCTTGTAGGGTGGATGCCATGCTTGTCAATCATATAGCCCAAGAACTCAACCTTGTCAGTTCTAAGAGTGCATTTTTCTTCCTTGACTTTTAACCCTGCTTTCTTGAATCTGGTAAGGACTTCTCTGAGTCTCTCTTGTAATTGAGTGTCATTTTCAGCAGAGATTAACACATCATCAAAGTAAGGCACTACCTCTGGCAGTCCTTGGAGCATCCTTTCCATAAGGCTTTGGAAGATGCCTGGTGCCACGCTTACTCCAAACTGTAACCTTTTACATTTGAAGGCACCTCTATGAGTCACAATGGTTTGGGCCTCTGCAGTGGCATCATCAACTGTTAGTTGTTGATATGCCTGGGCCAGATCCAATTTGGCAAAGACTGTGCCCTGCCAAGTGAATGTAATAAATGATGCACCACTGGAACTGGATATACGCTCTGCTGAAGCGCATGGTTCAATGTCCCCTTATAGTCTCCACAGATTCTTACTGACCCATCAGTCTTGACTGGTGTGACTATGGGTGTCTCCCATCTGGAGTGGTCAGTGGGCTCTAAAACTCCTTGAGCTATTAGTTATCTAATTGTGCATCAATTTTTTCCTTTAAGGCAAATGGGACCCTTCTGGGCTTTAAATGAATTGGGGCACCTTGGGATCTAGGTTGAAAGTGATAGGGGTCCCCATATACTTGCCCAATCCGTCGCTGAAGACCTCTGGAAACTCAGTCTTCAAGGCCTCCTCCCATTCAGTGTTGCTCACGTGATTGATGCCAGTCACCTCGATGCCTAGTGGATTGAACCACTCAAGTCCCAGCAAGCTTGGGCGATCCTTGTCCACGATGGTCAGGGGCAAACGTTTGGTGTGGCCTTTGAACTTCACGTTGAATTCTCTTGTTCCAACTACTGGAATCTTGTTCCTTGGTAGTCTTTAAGAGTCAGTGCTTGCTTCTGGAAATGTTTCTTCTGAATGTTGGGAAGTAGCCTGTGAATAGTGTCCCATGACACCATAGATAAATAGGAGCCTGAGTCCACTTCCATTTGGCAAGGCCTTCCTTCAATAAGTACCTTCACATGAACTTTTCTGCTTCTTAAGGGTGAAGAATGACCAATGGTGACTGTTTGATGAGTTTCATTCTTCCCATTTGCTTCTGTGTTGTGCCCCATTTTCTCACTGAAGTTGTTAGGCTTGAATTCTTTGTCAGGAAACTTCTTTCTGCTTGGTGGAGTTCTGGATGATTTGCAGACTCTTGCTAGGTGACCTCTTTTTCACAACGGAGGCAGATGGTATCAAAAAACTTGCATTCAGTGCGGGGTGCCCCCCCCCACAACCTCTGCAATAAAAGTCTTGCCTCTTTCTTCCAAGGTCTTTCCTTTTCTTCTCCATTCTGAGTCTATAAATTCCTTCCTCCACCTCACTACAGTCTGAATCAGAATCTATTTGCTCACAATGGGTTGTTGTGGATTTTTCCACATCAGGATGGCTTGCGGCCTTGTTAATTTTCTTCATGGCTGCTGCTGAGGACTTGGTAGCTTCCACTGAAGAAGCTTCTTCTATGGCCTCCTTAAGCATGATCTTAGGTTTCATTAATAATTTGCTCTGCAAAACCTTGTCTTTTAGGCCTAGAACAAATCGATCGCGCATGGCCTCTTCTAAGTTGATAAACTCACATGCACCCCCAATGTCCTTAAACTTGCCACGAAGTCATTAACGCGCTTTCCCCTTGATCCCGATGGTAGAATTCGTGTCTCTTAATGAGGCACGATACTTGTGGCCGTAATGGGCTCTTAATAACTTTTCTAAGTCGGGCCAGTCCAGTACCTTCACGTCTGCAGCTCCTGCCAATGCCTACGCCATCTTGAAAATGGCGGACCGCAGTGGGTGAGAAAGACCGCCCTCTTCCGCTTGTCGAATGTCGGCGAGATCGTTTCCCTCCAAATACATTTGGAAACGATCTGCATACGAGTCCCAGTCTTCTGCCGTCGGATCGAACGGGGCTGGGGGGTTGTTCAGCACAGCCATCTCTCTCAGCTTGTTCTCTGCGTTGTCTTCTTCGGAAGGATCCCACCTTCGTCCGCCAGTGTTAGATTTGCATGAAGAGTCAGACGCGGAGTGCTTCAGTGAAGAGTTTATTAGTGACTACAGCTCATAACAGACCCGATTTGGCTGGGCTGTGGCTGCTACTTATAGCCAGCAGCCGCAGTTGCCAGCCAATCAGAGTGCAGGGTTTTCCCACACTTTTTAAACCAATCATTTCTGACATTTTACAAGAACAGTTCAAACTTAACCAATGACATTCAAACCTGCATACATAACACTTTGAATACCCTGTTCTTTTGCAACATAATCACAAACACATTTAAGATTGAGTTCTTGAATGGTGCAGAGAGGTTTACTTCTTCTTTCAGAGGAATCAGAAATGGTTCTATTTGTAAAAAAAAAATTTTTTGGTAACCGTCCTCAAGGCACACACCTTTATCTGCTCAGAAGAGGCAGTTAATGTAGAAGAAGGTGTGACAGAGCCTGAGGATGGAGTCAAAACAGGAATCAACCTAGAGTCTCTAAGTAGTCACAAATGGACTAAGTCCAACCCTTCTTGAATTCTGTTGACCGTTATCTAATATCAAAATAGTGCTAACAGTAGTTGAGTAGCTTCTTGTGCAAAGGCACGATTAATAATAAATCAGTTCAATTGGAACATCATGTGTGATCCTGATCTTTTGCCTGTGACAGCCAAGGACTTACCGATTGCAGTATAATAGGCAGCAAATCCAGTGTATCTCTCTTCATTGGAAAAGTCAGTCTGAAATAGGAGAGTCAAACTATGGAAGGGCACATGGAGTTCTTCCAGGATAGGAGAGCCCCGTGTACGCCTTGTTTTTCGCCCACAGAACTGACCCTCCACATGTTCACCAGACAGGACCTGGTAGGATCAGATGAACAAGAATAAGGGCTTAAGTTTAACTATATTTTTATCAAAAACATTATAAACCCTCCTTGGATCCATAGAACATCCTTCCACCATATTTCTGTGCCAGCCCTTCAAGATAGGCCAAGTCAGGAAATAGAATCTAGATTGACTGGAAATTGACTATTGACTAACAGAACCTTGAAAGCCTCCCTGTGTTTTGTTTTCCTTCCATCTTATACCCAACAGAATCAAGATGGAATCATTTTAGAATTCCTCTCCCTTTTCTGGGGTTCAAACATGGTTTTCTACAGTAATGTTGTGGCAGAGATTGTCCAAGGTCATCTTTGTGTTTCATGGCAGCAGCACTTTGCAGCAATTCCTCAATGCTCTATTGCCAGAATGCAAAAAGTGTAGCCCATGAACTCCCCTTTTGTGGTTCTTAGAGCAATAGAGACTACAAGGTTGCCTCTTTTTTTGTATGCTGGGATGCTCTGAGGAGGTTTAATGTAAAAATTGCCTTTTTGAATCTCATTTACCATGATTTCAAAATGGCTCCTTAATGCCAAACATATTTTGTCATCTAAATGACATGAATATCATCCATGCCCTTCTTTCCCTTTGTGTTCATGTCACCCAAGGCTTAATTTTCTCAGAAAATGGCTGCTTTTCTAAAATCACTGAAGCAAAGGCCTCTATTCCTAACACACAGGGTTATCCAAATGATGAAATGGGCACAGTGACAACACAAGCTCCATCCATTCTTACTTGCATCAAGACATTGCATGTAAGGTCATAAGGGGTAGAGTTTGGGTTGCAACATTGCAACACATGATTCATCACTTGCTTCCACTTCCCCGGGCCTCCACACAAGGATCCAAAGGTCCAGGAATTTCAGAAGCTACTCCCTTCCTGAAAGCTAGGACAGTAGATCCAAGTCTTTGTTTATACCTTCAGTTTATCATTCAATCAATTTATCATTCAATCTTTAAAAAGAGCCTTGGTGGTGCAGGCTGCTAAATGCCTAGCACTTAAGTTCCAGCTGCCTGCAATTAGTGCAGGCTCAAATCCCACCAGGCTGAAGGTTGACTCAGCCTTCCATCCTCTCGGGGTAGGTAAATTGAGGACCCAAGATTGTTGGGGGCAATAAGCTGACTTTGTAAAAATGCCGCTTAGTAATAAGCAGGCATATACAATGGAAGGAAGGCTATTGCTGAGCGCATTGGGTTGTATCCCAAAAAATTGTAAGTCACCCTGAGTCTTCGGAGAAGGGCGGGATATAAATGTAATTTTTTAAAAAAATCATCCTTTCCCTCTTATCCTTAAGAATACAGATGTGCCTGGGCCAGCATAGTGATAATAGCTGTAGTGGATGGCTTCTAAACATTTATCTGAAGTTTATTTTAAACATTCGTGCTATTTAAGGATAGCAGCAGACTAAGATCTTAATTTACTACCCACCCCCATCTTCATACAGTACATTGTAGGGAAATTAAGATAGCAGTCGGAGACTCCGCTCCTAAGAATTCCCTGTCTCTTGCTGCCGCCACTAAGTACAATAATAAAAAAAAACTGAGTGAGAGGCTGGCTGGGGCACAGAAAAAAATACTATAGCCTTTGAGGGATCACAATCAGGCACTCTCTGCCAAGATTTCTTTACGGGTGTAGCCAGGGGTGGGATTCAGTTTTTTTAACAACCGGTCCTGTGGGCATGGCTTAATTGGTGGGTGTGGCTTGGTCGTGTGACTGGGTGGGCGTGGCCAACTCAACATCACTCATGTCGAGGGGTGCTTCTCCTTGCCTGGCCTCTCATGACAGTGGGGATGCTGCAACAGTCATAAGTGTGAAAAATGGTCATTAGTCACTTTTTTCAGTGCCATTGTAACTTTGAATGGTCACTAAATGAACTGTTGTAAGTCAAGGATTACCTGTACAAAAATACAAAAAGCTTCTTTGCTTGCAAAAAGCTGCCCTAAATACCAATCATTAGATTAAAAATACCTGCAAGCCAGAGTTACAAATCAGGCAGGGTGCCAGAGCACCTTGAGGAATGAAAATAGTTAAAATGTAGTGATAACTATCAAGCAGCCAACTCTTGCTCATAAAGTGAAACCCTTTAACAGAGAGGTCATTTAAGCTCTCCAGAAAAAGCACACCCAGGAGAAGCAATCCTTAGATCCATTTGAACACTTAAAAACACCAGCTGGTCTCACACACCTCATAAGATATCCTAAGGAAATCACCCAGATTTAAGGAAAGGTCACATGCCCCCCAGAAAGGCAGTAAAAAATACAAGTGCCAAAAAATACAGTGCCAAGCTTGCATCCTGCCTCTTGGAAGTATACCCCAAAAGGACAATGCCAGATAGTATTAAAGCAGTGAAGGAAGACCCCCTCCCCAAATAGAAAAAGAAACCATGAGGCAAGAAAAAATTCAAACACAATACAAATAATTAAATCACAACAGTAGCTGTTGCTTGTTGAAGCTGAATATGGAAAATTATCCCATCATCAAACACAGGATTAAATTTCACCAAGCACAGAAATAACTTTCACCAAAAACCAGTTTTAGACCAAAACTCAGAAAGAGTTTGAATGTCAATCCTTCTAGCTAGCCAAGAAGCCTTGCTGAATGTCACTCATCTTGGTTCCCTGTCATTAAAAGCTTTGCTTCATTATTCAATCATTTCTTCAATGTGTTGATTGTCCAGGGAAGTATTTCCTCCCAACAGCAGTGTAAAAATCTTAAAACAACCCTTCCCTTTAAGAAAGCCAAGCCTCACAAGCTCCCGAGACAGGAAGTCTAGGCTGTCTGCCAAGAATGTAATAAGGGTGAAAAAAAAATGGAGATTGCTTCCTTCTCCAAACTATTTAGAAAGTTAACAAGGGGTTCTATAGAACCGGATAGAACCGGTAGAATCCCACCCCTGGGTGTAGCTATCTTTGCTGGGAGGGGAATGCAGAAGGCTTTTGGAGCTATGAAAAGGCTGGATCCATGTCCAGATGCAATAATGCTGGGATGAAGAACAAGAAGCCAACAGTAGACCATGACAAATGAGAGGCTTGAAGGCTCCCAGGTCTGGAACTTGGGGTAAATGTCCGGTCCTCAGAATATTGTGAATTAGGTAAACTCACTCACTTGGAAATGTTCTGCCCATTTGGGATTGTGTGCCAGTTATGAACATAGCCAGAGAACAATCTAGCACAGACATTCATGTCCTAGGAACCTTCTATTTGAGGTTACCATAATGGACTTAACTAAAATCTACTATACAGAAGCAGGCAAAGTAGTTAATTCATTAGTTGTAGCACAGGTATGATCTAGCATGGAAACAATATTCAACTCTCTTCAACAGTCCATATCCTTAACTTTTACACATCACCAGAAAAGTTTTATATCTTGTTTGAAACAGTTTCCTAACTGGATGTTTCAGTACCTCGCCTGACAAACCTCAGCCTATACACATCTCCACTCTCAAGTTCCCAACAGACAAATATGTCCCTGTACCTTCACAAAGTCATATTCGCAGTTTTGAGATGGCTCTATATCCAGGTGGGTGAAGTAGAGATGAATGCCATAACCAGGAGGAACTTCTATTTTCCAGGATTCCAGAACATCATTGGGATATGCTTGAGGATAATTTGGAGACAGAATTTCTCCATACATGGATGTTGCTTCAGTACAGGACAGGAGGAGGAAGGAAATGAAGCTCCTAAAAGAAGAAGATCAATATTGAGCAGGGCTGCCAAACAAACTCACCCTCAGTCCCTGGACAAAATGTATTTGGAAGATCTTCCAGCTTTGACATCCTGGTTTTGTCCAGAGGTCCAGGACTAACAATATTCCATTGCTTAAGCCATAGTTAGTTTGGCTCAAACGCATGGGTGGTGGGACGTAAACACATGCAATCTAAATGTCCTTGCAACCTCTGTGAGATCATGTTGATGGAAAAGGAAAGAGAGAAATGTTCTTGCACGCTCTTTTTTCAGATAACCAAAGACAGAGGAGGAATCTGCTGCTTGTCTTTAACAGAAGTGACTGCACATAGTATGAAGACTTTAGCTTTCCATCCCATACACTATAGGCTGGAACAATCACAGCCACTTGATTCAGAGCCTCCAAAGGACAATGGAGTTTTTCCTGGCCTTACTATTGACCCAGATGAGATATAGATGCCAGGAAAGTCACTCTGGTAAGTGAAGATGTGCAACAGAGGTCCTATACATGAGGTGGGAGCAGCTGGGAGCCCTGGCAAGATGCAGTTATTTAAGTGGATTGTGGGTCATCTTCTACCACTCTGACTTTCATCTGGAATGGTCTTCCAGCAAAGAAAGTAGCTAACCATGATCCCAAGTTATTTATTTATTTATTTTATTTTGTCAAGCGATTATAAGATAACAGGTATAAGAATAAACATAGTTATGAATACATGAAATGGATACATATAAGAAAAATAAAAAAGAAACAATAGGACAGGGACGGTAGGCACGTTGGTGCACTTATGCATGCCTCCTACAGACCTCTTAGGAAAGGGGTGAGGTCAATAGTAGACAGTCTAAGGTTAAAGTTTTTGGGGTTTGGAGAAGAAACCACAGAGTCAGGCAGAGTATTCCAGACATTGACCACTCTGTTGCTGAAGTCGTATTTCCTGCAATCAAGTTTGGTGCGGTTAACCTTGAGTTTGTATCTATTGTGCTCTTGTATTGTTATGGTTGAAGCAGAAGTATTCATTTACAGGTAGGACATTGCAATGTATAATTTTATTTATTTATTTATTTATTTATTAAATTACATTTATATGCGCTTCTCCAGAGACTCAGGGCCGCTTACAATTTTTTGGGGATGCAACTCAGTATGCTCAGCAATAGCCTTCATTCCATTGTATATGCCTGCTTATTACTAAGCGGCATTTTTACAAAGTCAGCTAATTGCCCCCAACAATCTTGGGTCCTCAATTTACCTACCCCGAGAGGATGGAAGGCTGAGTCAACCTTGAGCCTGGTGGGATTCGAGCCTACAGCAGTTGTAGGCAGCTGGAACTTAAGTACAGGCAATTAACAGCCTGAGCCACCAAGGCTCAGTATAAGTATATATTATACTTAGATTGGACCAAAGGCAGCATAGTTCTAGGTTTTCTAGGTCTAGAATTTCAAGTCTGGTGGCATAAGGTATTCTGTTCAACAACATAAGGTATTATGTGTTCAACAACCCTCGCTTCATTCAGTAACTTACCATATCTGTAAGAGCACCATTCTTATTCCTTCCACAAAGCCACGGGATCATGAGATTTAGGAGAATCCAGCACCCAGCTCAGTGTGCCTGGTGGATGGACAGAATAATCAAGTGAAAATCCCACTCCCAAAGAAAGGAACTAGCATGAATTCGTAGCCTATGTATTATTTTTTCTCACTGTCAACTAGTAAGCAAAGCCATGCCCTAAAGGCATGTTAGATTTTATAAGGTGCACAGTGTGACTGGAGACTCCTCAGAGCCATAAGATTTGGAGTTCAAACTTGCCATAAAGCTACTTCTGACTTTCTAAAAAAAGTATCGCCTCCACTTCAAACAGTAGGATCTTGGAAGAAGCATCACCTCTTTTACATTAGGAAACTAGAGCAGAACACTTAATCCCAAAAGAGATATGCGGGATACCTATTTCTGAAAAGGAAATGGAGAGTGATTTACCTTCAACTCCTTGCCTCTGCAGCTGGATCTCTCGTTCTGTTTGCCTCCTCTGCCTCTCTCCCCTACGAGCACTGAACAACATTGCTATCCAGAAACAATGGAACTTCGTTAAGGAACTCTGTCTCCCTCTGCTGTTTACAAAATGTATCTTTCATTTCTCTTATATTTCTCATAAATAATTCAGCCCAAAGAAAACCATATGAAAATAATTCAGTTGCACTAGTCCTATTTTTGCTAGCTCTGGATCAACCAAAGAGGGATGGTTGATTTTTTTTTTCTAAAGAAGTCAGGTGACTTCTGCGAAGCAAATGAGGGAAATTCCAAATTCCACTTTGAAAACAAAATTACAGTATTGCGCAATTATAGCGTCCGATTGCTTTTACAAGCTTAAATCATTGACGTTGTCATTTATTGACCTTTGGCTTAAGCTTATTAAACACACACACACATGCTGTTATCATATATCAGCTTCAAAACAAGTAAATAAAACAGCAAGCATCCAAGATACAAAAGCCATAAAGAAAGATTGCCGTAGAAAGAAGGTCAATTAATGCAAATGTGGACAATGCATACCAAATACAATCCAGTGAATGAATTCTTATTGGCATGGGGACAATTCAGTCTTCAGGGGAGACTGCAAGATTAGCAGTGTAAATCAGATCTTGGCAACCTTTTCAAGTCTGAAGTCCACAAGCAGTAGTAAAGCAAGGCTGGGAGTTTCCCAGATCCTCCCCCT
Source organism: Naja naja (assembly GCA_009733165.1). NCBI lineage: Eukaryota > Metazoa > Chordata > Lepidosauria > Squamata > Elapidae > Naja > Naja naja. The sequence continues at coordinate 196,488,541 of CM019149.1, forward strand.
CCTCCAGATTCCACACTGGGGAACAGTGCTTCCCATAGAGTCTAAGTGAGATTGCTAGCAGACCACCAAAAAGTGATGGACTGCTGGAGGAGAGCATGCTTTCCCTAAAGAGACCATGCTTCCAAGGTACCTACTGCTCAGCTGTGTTGCTGGCTGTTATGAGAGGGTGCTACTATATTGAGGAAAGCATTGGTCAATGACCTGCCCACCTGTCAATCAACAAATTGACTCTTGACTGGCGACTATGAATATGGAATTAATTCTTGACTTGAACATTGTTGAGCTGAAGCACTTCCTACATGTCCTTGAATTGACCCCAAATTGAGTGAAACTTACTATCCCCCTTGCTGATCCCTATCCCGTTTCTCTTACCTCTCTTTCAAATCACTGCAGCCCCATGGCTTCCTGCACAGGCAATGGCTGACCAATGGATCCAGTGGGTTTTTCACACCTTGAAACAGTGTCAGACTGTCAGAATAAGGGAGGAAACAGTATTTTGATCCTGATTACAATAGTTCTACCTAAGTAACAGTTGTGCTTTCTGAAGTGCTTCTCAGGTCATACTTGGACTCCTTATGTGTATTTAGAAAGAGTGCTAGAAGCATATTAAATCAATCTTTATTATTGTCAGAGACTAGCATACTGTTAGTTCTTTATTTAAAAACTAGGATTGGGAAAAACAGGTGAGCTTTGCCAGCTGTATGTTGATGGGTATGTCATCAATGAATGCACTGCAGAGTTTCTGCTGCTTTAGCCTTCATGTTGTAAAAAGTTAGCACCCACCCTCTCCTAGAAGAATGAAACATTTTGAGAAATATTAAAAAGGCAGAATATTATATTTCCTTGGATGAGAAGTTTTTTTTAGAGGGAGAAAGCAGCCCTCACCTTCCTTAATAGGCCACAGCAGATGTCAGCACTTAAGAGAAAAAGAGATAGATAGCTCTATTCATAAGCAAATACCCTCACCCAAGATCCAAGGTAGGATTAGTCCTCAGCCATAATAGGATTTGCCCAAAGCCCCTTTATTGCATCAGCAATCCAAACTTCAACCAAACTTAGCTCAGACAAACACCTACAATTTGTACTTTGCCTATAGAGCCAGCTATGACCTCTACATTGCCCCATGGGAGTCTGACAACAGCCAGTAGAATACATGTTCTTGCACAGGAACAGGAAGCTCAAGTGCAAAGCCCAAGGGGTATAAAAAACCCCACTCTCAACTCCATCTGGCCAGCTGCACCAGAACTACAAACATGTGGTTCTGTTCATCCAAGGTTTAGAAACATGTTCTGAAGACTGCAAAATTCAGAATAAAATGGGTAGCCAGAATGGAGAACTAAGGATACCTCCCAGGCCACCTTCTTAAGAAGGTTTGAAGGCTCTCAACCAAACATCTCCTGGGAGGCATAAGTCATGTAAAGGAAACTGTCCTCATCTTTGTCCGTGGCGTAGACATCGGCCACGGTGATGGACATGTTCACAAGGCTGTTATTACTGTCCACCAGGAAGTAGAACACCTGCATGGACTTCAGACCCATCCAGTTCCAAATGATGGCTACAAACTGGCCCATGGTGAAATCTTGAGGGACTAGAAACTTCACCCTGTTTAAAGCCGGCAACATTTTCTCCTTTGAATAGCGTTCCAGAATCACCAGTAATTCGTAAGGAAATCTGATCTGGATTGCAACCACTTTGTTCTGCCAGGAAGCAAAGGGTTTTTGGTGTTGAAAGGGAAGAAAGGAGGCCATTGAGAGATCCAATCACTGGAGCCAAATTGACAAAGAGGCAGAGGCGCAAAATCCCAAGGCGGCTCTCACTTCTGTTCATCAATAAATGGACCCTTTTTCCAATCAGCCTCCAGCCTCCATTTTGTCTCCAGTGCCTTTCTCCCGGCTTGGAACTGAACCAAATGGATATTTCTTCCAACAGTGTGACAATGATGGGATTCAATTTTTTTTTACTATCGGTTCTGTGGGTGTGGCATGGTGGGCGTGGCAAGGGAAGGATACTGTCAAATCTCCAGTCAGAGGTGGTATTTGCCGGTTCTCCAAACTACTCAAAATTTCTGCTACTGGTTCTCCAGAACTGGTCAGAACCTGCTGAATACCACCTCTGCAGTGTGAGTATACTTTTTTTTTTACTGTTTGAGATGCTGGCCACCACTACTCTCTGCCACCATTGCCATTTTCTTCCAGTGCTTATGCAGTTTATTCACTATCAATCACTCCTTCCTATTCTCCTCTGTTCCCTTATGACCTGGCATATGGACTACTCTTTGGGACATGGGCTTAGCACTCTTCAGAAGGGTGCTGAATCTGTGTTCGGAAGTAGCTCACCTGTACTCTGTGCCTGGAGACTTTTACTCAGACAAGCAAAGGGCTAAATCAGACATTCTAAGCACTCACCTAAGTTCATTCATATCTGTGTTAAAGAGGGGGGCAGCGGCTAGGGGATGTTACTGTTAATGGTTGTGATGATTTTTACCTAGCTGCTGTATTTTTGTTTTAACTGCTGTTTGTTGCTCAGAGTCAAAAGGGTGAGATGGGTAGACACACACACACACACACACACACACACAACTTACATTTATCTACTATCTACTATATCTTATCACTGTTTTATCTTATTTATCTCTGTTAAATTCCACTATTCAGTATTATCCAATACTGTTTTTTTTCCTATTTGTTTCCTGGATAAAATCAGTTTAAAAAGAACAAGCGGCACAATGTCTCTTGTCGCTAACACTGGGAAATGTCTACCTGGAACCCCTCCAAAATGAAGACTCATCCAAGCTGGTCTTCAATCAAATTTTAAAATATCCTTCCCACTTATATATATATAGAAACAGCAGAGGGCAGCAGACCACAAGAAATTGATGCTTAGCACTCTCTTTCTTCTCAGTGTCCATGGACTAGCCCTCTCTCACTAAAGCCAGCAAATAATGCTCATGTTTTATTAATATCTTGTTATATCTCCAGAGCTCAAAGAAGGGGTAGAAACAGAAAGATTAAAACATGTCTACAAATATCAAATGTAACAGGTTAAAGTGTAAAGATGGGCAACTGTTTGCCAATGACTTACAAAAAGAAGACTTTAAAAATGGCTAGGATTAAACAACAATATTTCAAGAAATCTTTCATTATGAGCATTGCTGTGCAAGTACATATTAAGGAATGCAGTGGGGTTTCTGCTGAATTCATAATGCCATCAGGAGTGACATATCCTATGTTTATGCCCCAAACATGCCCTTCCTCTGTGAACGTCTCTCCCCTGAGGAAGGATTCGATGGGGAAATTAGTTTTGGATTATTTGAGCCTTAGATCCTCCGTGACTAAAACAAAAACTTCTATGGAAAATTGGAAGCTATCCATGGAGAAATTGGCTAGGAATTCAGACATTTCAGGGAACATATTGAGACATTTCTTGGAAGATTTCAAGTTGCCAGAAGAGAATGTTATTTAAACAGTTTTGGGAAGGTTTGAAACTGCTAGAACTTCCAGAAGAATGTAGCAATGTTATTTCAAATGTCAATAGAAGTTAATCCCACAATTCAGCCTAAAATGCTAGAGTGATGCCAGATTAGAAACCAGGATACTGTGACTTCAAGTCCTGCCTTAGGCATGAAACACAGCTGAGTGACTCTGAGACAATTACTCTCTCTCAGCCCAGCCCAGACCAACTTATATCATTGTGTTTGTGGAGGAAAGAAGAGGATGAACAAGCATTAAGTGGGCCGCCTTGAATTATACAATATTTTATTTATTTATTTGTAAAATTTATTGGCTGACCATCTTACCTCAGGATAACTCTGGGCAGCTTACAATTATAAAATATGATATAAAATATAAAGGCAGATAGAAATCAAATAAATCAAAACCAATCATAGGGTTGAATTAATTTAACCCTGTTTATCTTCAATGTTCTAGTTTCAAAATCTGCATCCATCTCTTAAGGCATTCGTAACTGGACAAAGAAACACTGTGATTCCAGGGGAGAAATATTACAGAATTGTTTTTGCTGGCTCAACATGGTTTTTACATTTTTAATATAAGAAAGGCAGATATTTGTGAAAGATAAGAAAAAATATTTAGGAACAAAACTTTAAAAATCAAGAAATCTCAGAGGTGAGAGTGGAATTTAGTGTGTATATAAATATATAAATGAATCTCAATCCCATCAGGTTATATTCAGTTGTTTGTAGCTGACTATGAGCAAAGCCTGTGAGGAAAGTTTTGATGGGCTGTAGCTCCCTGCTAGCCATTAACTCATCCTTTATCAGACTGTGGGCCATGGATAGCTACTGAAAACTTCAACATCAGTATAGTTCCCCATCTAAGCTTTTCTAGCTAAACTTACTGGCAAAATTATGCAAGAGCCAGCTATTTATATAGGTGTAGCTCAGCATAGCTCACACTTGCAAGATGTTGGGCCTAGAATAGGTGAAAGTTACTAACTTGGGATCAAGGAGAACAGCTTTCCATGCTTGAATGCAATTATCATTTATTATTTCTGGGGGGGAGTTGGGGGAGTTTTTCTTCTCAAGGCAGTTGAAAATGCAGCTTAACAAACTATGATAAGATTTTCCCATGCTTTTGCTGCTATACACACCGTAACTCAACACAACCACCACCTGCAAACCTATAATAAAACATTGCAAATAAAGAAAACAGAAGTCCTAGTTCGCCCTTGGAAATTCAGTTTTTTTTAATGTTTCTCCTTTCAAGATTTCCTGTTGTAACATCAACCACTTCCTCTCCCCCTTTTTGTTCATCCCAGAGGGCTCCAAATAGAAAGTGCCAGTATTTCAATTTCACTCTCTATGCCTTTGCTGCACGCTGACATTCTAAGTCACCTTGAGGTTATCTTGGTACGGTGCAGAACAGTGTTTTTCAAACTTGGCAAGTTTAAGATATGTGGACTTCCCACTCCCAGAATTGCTGGTTGAGAAATTTAAGAGTGAATGTCCATACATCTTAAAATTGCCAAATTTGAAAATCATTGGTTTAGAATAATGGGGAGCCCCAAACTTTGCAGAAAGCTCCTTGCACCCGGCATAGAATCAATAGCTTCCTGAAAGAGCCTGTGCAAGAGGGGGAAAGGAGGGTCTGTAAACATAGCTTCAAGCACAGATTTGAATGGAAGATACATCTAAATAAGAATGCTACCCATGCCTCTGTGGAGGAGACATCATGGATAGTTGAATTGGGAAACAAGAAAATCTGTATCCATTGGTCCTCTCTGTATAGTTTTTGCATATCCAGGTGAATTTCATGAAGAATGTAAGAGCTGGATATAACATCTGTTCCTTCTAATCATAGGAATGGAAAAGAAGCTAAACTGTGATATTTAAATTATACTGGACATTTATTCAGCAGGCACTCTATGTTTTAAGATTAGAAAGCAAATTTCAAATCAGCTGCTCAAATGTACATGCAACCGTGGATCTTAAAACAAAACAAAGTGGAACAGCAATAATATTATACCATACAGCTTTCAAAAAATCAGCACATGTATACAATTGCACAAAAGAACATGACTTTTCTGTTTTAGAAAAGCAAGCTGAAACAATGGTACAACTTTCCATTCTCCTGTGCAATTGCAGCGCAATAGGAAGTTTGTAGCACATGTATGCTGATTAGCATAACTCTTTTAACACACTTCCTCATTTGCCTATAGCTGTGGCACAAATTCACCGTTTTATTTATTTTTTGACATGTACCCATTTTAAAGTCACGTTTTCTGTCTTCTCACTTAGTCTTTGCTGCTGAAATGACCAGCATGCTTCTTTGGCCATTAGGTTGATGACACAGCCAGAGGTTGGGATCTGTCCAGTTTGTACTCTTCATTTTAGGCTGTTGCAAGCAGGGGTCTCCCACCAGGTGCCAGGCACTACCCTCCATGGCCTTTTTGGCATAAGCTGCAGGACAGACTAGATACTTCTGGAGGCTTGCACCATGAGGCCCATCTGGCACTTTCCAAAACACATGTCATATCTTACCTGGAATCTTTCTATAGGAAAGTTTAATACTTTTTGAAAGTAGCCACAATGCATTACAGATTTTCTACAGTTTTTGCCAACAAGAGGTTTCACATGGCCCTATTTGTTACTGGTTTTACTACTTTTATCTATGTCAGGGGTATCAAACTCAATTTCATTGAGGGCCCCATCAGGGTTGTGTTTGACCTCAGGGGGGCTGGGAGAGTGTGGTCATGGGGGGCATGGCCAGCTCAATGTCACACATCAAGGCTCCATTTTCAGCTGTGACCGCCTCCTGCAACCCTTTGCCAGCGAAAATGGAGTTTTGGGAGGCCACAGGCCTGCCTGGAGTTTGTTTTTGCTGGCAGAAGCACTGCGGGCCAGTCCTTCGCTGTTTCAAGGGCAGGCCCACAGGCCAGATCTCAGCACCCCACAGGCCGCATTCAGCCCTCAGACCTTGAATTTGACACCCCTGATCTATGTCATTAACTACATTTATCCCACACCTTTCATTCAGAAGTTTAAGGTGGTGTGCATTGCATTCTGTCCAGAGCTATTTAAATCCCTCTTCCACAAGGCCAGAGTTGCGGCCCAGATTGGAACGGCACCCAGTGTGCCTGTGGAAACATTGGATCCCCAGGGACCCAACAATACTGTATTCTCTGAAGCTACCATAACATAGGAGGACATTCCCTGCCCTAAGATTTTCCTGAATGTGGTTCAAAGACAATGGAGTCAGCCTGGCACCTTTCCAATCCAGGAGGGAATGACAAGAGGTTTTTAAATATGGCTCCCATTTTATCGGAAGCCCTAGAGATGCCCACAGTGGATGAACCTCTAGCCTCTCTGGTCTCATCCACAGCAGTTTCTGAGGACATCGCAGAAACCCTTAATTTCCGCCCAAACATCCTATGCAGTAATTTGGGCTGGATGACTCATCCACAGGCTATCCAATGATTGTGCTATTCACTCAATGCAGTTCCCAGGACTCTTTCTGTCAAGTACTAAGGTCATGTCATTTTTTTTTGTGGGGGGCGAAGTATGCCCATTTTGCCCACATGTGCTCTCCACGGCAGGCTTCAGCCTCAAGGAATTTAGCTTCAGTCTTGAAAAGAGAGCAGGAGAGGTGGAACAGTTTCTTAACTCTGAGAAAATTTTTAAAAGTATAAGGGAGACTCAGAACAGTTCTGTCTTGACCATGTTCTTTAAAAAATGGTTTTGGACAAGCTTGCAAAGTTCTGCTAATACATCCATTGACACTTAGTGTAATACAGTACTCCTGGAATCTTTGCAGTATCTGTTTCTTGATCTGGACCACCTCAAAGGGCTCACACAAACATCTACTTCCAGTCACCCACCAGGTCAGAACTGAACCCTTGTTTTTTTTTTGCTGGCAGCACAATTGTTTCTTTATAGCAGGAAATGAGGATGAGGTTCATTCACTTACCATGTCCTTTTTCCTTTTTTGCCCAGTACCATCTATTTGCCAGGCTTTTTCTAAACCTGGGTTCTGTGTTCTTTTTAACCTTCTCTTAAAAATACCACAAATTATCTCTTCTACCCTTATCCCAGTTCTTCTCTATAAACAAATCCTTAACACCTTATCATTTCAGTCCTGATGTCAGTGAAAGTCCATTAAGGATAATCAGAGGTAACAACATATCTGTTTTGACCTTGATTTTTAAAAAACCCTCTATCTTATATTCCTTCTTTTTGCTTTTAATGATCTTCATTTTAGTTCAGATTGTAATGTCCTAGAGCTTGGTTTCTGTATTTTTTAATGTCTCATCTCAAAAAAATTCTTCAAAACTGTTAAGTTTGCATGAAGAGACAGACGCGGAGTGCTTCAAGCTCTTTGTTTATTAGTGACTACAGCTCAGAATGAACCCACTTTGGCTGGGCTGCGGCTGCTACTTATAGCCAGCAGCCGCAGTTGCCAGCCAATCAGAGTGCAGGGTTTTCCTGCACTTTTTAAACCAATCATTTCTTACATTTTACAAGAATAGTTCAAACTAAACCAATGACTTTAAACCTGCATACATAACACCCCTCCCCACTAGGTTCAGTCCATACTCAAACCCCAGCCTATCTAATGTATTCTTTTAAATAGGTGGGGCTCTTACGCAATGCTTGAGACCTCACGTGGTTCAGATGTTTTAAGGTTCTCACCTTGTGAGGGAGGAAATGTGTCTGCTGACATTTCCTTACTAGGACTTGTATTAATGGTAGAACCTGTTTGGTTACTACAACCTGGTCTCTCCTCCCAATCCATCTCCAACCCAATGTCAGCACCTAAATCAGGTAATGATGTGCAATCTTCCATTTGTGAAAATGGTTGTTGGTATTGTGACAGGTTTTGGGATGGTTCCTGTCGTAATGGCTCGTTACACATGGGGTTGATTTTTGCTTGTTCATTACACTCATGATCCTCCCTTCCCCTAGAAGAGGTATTAGGTATGGGAACTAGAGAGGAACAATTGCGATGTTCCTGAGGTAATCTGGATCTAAGCTGATCAATGTGCCTGCTCCAGAGGACACCATCCTCTGTTTGTACCCTGTAAGATCGAGGGCCTGTGATTTGGGTTATCTCAGCAGGAATCCATAAAGGTTCACCCATAAGGTTCTTAGCATAAACAGAATCACCCACAGTGAACATACGAACTTTGCTAGTGGAATCTAGTGGTGCTGGGTGCGTAAGTGGGATGAAGGCGGTCAAGGGGAGACCTGAGTTTCCTACCCATCAACAACTCTGCTGGGGATAAGTTAGTTGATGGGTTAGGAGTGATATGCTGGACACTGAGAAGTTTTTCAACTCTCTCAGTGATATCCCCTGGACCCAATTGCTGAAGTTTTTCCTTGGTAAATCGTACCATACGTCAGCCCGGCCGTTAGTTGAAGGATGCCCAGGGGCTGTCAGGGCATGTCTGATACCCTGCTGTGCTAGATATGATTCAAAAAGGTTGCATGTAAATTGAGGACCATTGTCAGAAATGAGTACATCAGGTAACCGTGAGTTACAAAAGCTTTTAAGCTGTTTGATGACAGCATCAGTTGTGGTGGATGCCATAGGGATGACCTCTAGCCATTTGGAATATGCATCTACTATAATAAGGAAAGTGTGGTAGGGCCAGCAAAATCAATGTGAATCCTGGACCATGGGCCCCTAGGACATTCCCATTCCTGTGTGGGGGCGAGAGGTGCGGCAGGCCTGACTACCCAACAGTTGGGACAAGATGCAACCCAGTTTTCAACCATTTTGTCAATACCTGGCCACCATACATAACTCCTGTCCAATCCCTTCATTCTGACAATACCTGGATGACCCTCATGTAACATTTCCAAAACCTCTTTTTGCAGTTTTGCAGGAATAACCACCCTGTTACCCCACAAAATACATCCTCTTAATACAGATAATTCAGTTTGCCTGGATTTAAAAGGTTGGGCAAGTTGAGGTAGATCTTGAAGAGGCCAACCTTTCTTAATCCAGCCTATGACAGGAGCCAATAAAGTGTCTTTGGCAGTCTCTCTGGCAATTTCAGCAGTGTGTACTGGAAGCTTGGCAACAGTTTCTAGGAAAAAGGTGTAAGTCTCAGGAGCAAAGTCCTCAGTGTGAGAGGAAGTGGGCAGCGACTCAAAGCATCTGCATGCCCAATGTCTTTGCCAGGCCTGTGAATGAGTTTGTATGAATAAGCAGCAAGAAATTCAGTCCACCTCAGCATTCTTGGTGACAGGATAGTGGGCGTAGGTTTGTCTCCTGCCACAATGCCTAACAGAGGTTTGTGATCTGTGACAATGGTAAATGTTCTCCCATATAAATACTCATGGAATTTCCCGCACTTTTTAAACCAATCATTTCTTACATTTTACAAGAACAGTTCAAACTAAACCAATGACTTTAAACCTGCATACATAACAAAATCTTTAGCAAGCCTCCTTTGAATATCCAGTAAAGAAAAATTATCAATTATCTTATAATTATTAAGACACCAGCTGATTTCTTTTGTATATCCATTTTAGCATCTTTTTCCATTTCATTATTTTTTTTTTATAAAAAGTTTTTTATTTTTGATACATACAAACAAGACATACAAAACATAAAAACCATCTTCCATATATACATACAGTGTGTCAGTTGGTTACAAATCCTTTGTGTCATCCTTTCATATTCATCACTCACAATTTATCAAAAAGAAAATTTCTCATATTATCAATAAAACATTATGTATTTATCAATTATTACTTGTATACAATTAAACTATTTATTTCATCATATATACAAGATATATTTTTAATCTAAAATTTATGTTATACTTTCATCCAATGGTTATATATATCAACATTATATTTTATATCAGCCTATTATATTTCTATTACAAAATTATATAGTCTATTGCATTACCAAGTCTTTTTATCCAACCATTGATAAAACAAATCCCATATCTTGTAAAATTGTTTATCTTCTTGTTCTCTAATTTCAAATATCAATTTACTCATTTCAGCACAGTCCATAATTTTCCTAATCACTTCCTCCTGCATAGGTATTTTATCATTCTTCCAATTTTTGGCAAATACAATTCTAGCTGCTGTTAAAACATTTACAATCAAATATTTCAACTCTTTATTGTAGATATCTGGTATAATTCCCAATAAAAATATTTCTGGTTTCAAGTCTATGTGTTGTTGTATCATTTTTTCCAACCATATGTGGATTTTAGTCCAATATTTGCATCCGAACAAGTCCACCACATATGGTAATATGATCCAGGTATCTGATGACATTTCCAACATTTATCTGATTTATTCTTAAACATTCTTGCAATTCTCGTTGGGGTAAGTGCCACCTGTAAAACATTTCATTATTATAGCTTGTCATTTTCAAATCCACTTTTAGATCAGGCTGTCCTGTCTGGTAAAACATGTTCCTTTTCCATAACATCTTTTAAACATACAGGTGAAACTCGAAAAATTAGAATATTGTGCAAAAGTTCATTTATTTCAGTAATGCAACTTAAAAGGTGAAACTAATATTTGAGATAGACTCATTACATGCAAAACAAGATAGTTCAAGCCATGATTTGCCATAATTGTGATGATTATAGCTTACAGCTCATGAAAACCCCAAATCCACAATCTCAGAAAATTAGAATATTGTGAAAAGGTGCAATATTCTAGGCTCAAAGTGTCCCACTCTAATCAGCTAATTAAACCATAACACCTGCAAAGGGTTCCTGAGCCTTTAAATGGTCTCTCAGTCTGGTTCAGTAGGAATCACAATCATGGGAAAGACTGCTGACCTGACAGTTCTGCAGAAAACCATCATTGACACCCTCCATAAGGAGGGAAAGCCTCAAAAGGTAATTGCAAAAGAACTTGGATGTTCCCAAAGTGCTGTATCAAAGCACATTAATAGAAAGTTATGTGGAAGGGGAAAAGGTGGAAGAAAAAGGTGCACAAGCAGCAGGGATGACCGCAGCCTGGAGAGGATTGTCAGGAAAAGGCCATTCAAAAGTGTTGGGGACTTTCACAAGGAGTGGACTGAGGCTGGAATCAGTGCATCAAGAGCCACCACACACAGACGGATCCTGGACATGGGCTTCAAATGTTGTCAGAAGCGTCTTACCTGGGCTAAAGAAAAACAGACCTGGTCTGTTGCTCAGTGGTCCAAAGTCCTCTTTTCTGATGAGAGCAACTTTTGCATCTCATTTGGAAACCAAGGACCCAGAGTCTGGAGGAAGAATGGAGAGGCACACACTGCAAGATGCTTGAAGTCCAGTGTGAAGTTTCCACAGTTTGTGTTGATTTGGGGAGCCATGTCATCTGCTGGTGTTGGTCCACTGTGCTTCATTAAGTCCAAGGGTAACGCAGCCATCTACCAGGAGATTTTGGAGCACTTCATGCTTCCTTCCACAGACGAGCTTTATGGAGATGCTGACTTCATTTTCCAGCAGGACTTGGCACCTGCCCACACTGCCAAAAGCACCAAAACCTGGTTCAATGACCGTGGGATTAGTGTGCTTGATTGGCCAGCAAACTCGCCTGACCTGAACCCCATAGAGTATCTATGGGGCATTGCCAAGAGAAAGATGAGAGACATAAGACTAACAATCCAGAAGAGCTGAAGGCCGCTATTGAAGCATCCTGGTCTTCCATAACACCTCAGCAGTGCCACAGGCTGATAGCTTCCATGCCACGCCACATTGAGGCAGTAATTGCTGAAAAAGGGGCCCAAACCAAGTACTGAGTACATATGCATGCTTATACTTTCCAGAGGTCCGATATTGTTTATGTACAATCCTTGTTTTATTGATTGAATGTAATATTCTAATTTTCTGAGATTGTGGATTTGGAGTTTTCATGAGCTGCAAGCCATAATCATTACAATTATGGCAAATCGCAGCTTGAACTATCTTGCTTTGCATGTAATGAGTCTGTCTCACATATTAGTTTCACCTTTTAAGTTGCATTACTGAAATAAATGAACTTTTGCACGGTATTCTAATTTTTTGAGTTTCACCTGTAGTCCATCTATAGAAGTAGACCCTCTTAAAATTAACTTCTGGTCCCATCACTCAAAAATGTCCTTCAATATATCCATTATTGAAATATTTTGCTCCATTCTGTATCAGTAAGTCACATTTAAGTGCCCTCCTTCAGTTATTATCTTTAGTTCCCTCTAAACTCTTTTCTGTTCTTCCTTCTGTCTAACCTGCAAAGTCCAAGTTGTAAGGAGCAACTGTCTGAAGCACTTGTTGGTGATTTCAAGTCCTCTGCAGAGCTGCCTTCAATTTACTATGTCTTTCTTGGAAATAAATTTCCATCATGTTTCTCATGGAAGGAAATCCTTTAATAAAGGGAAGATTGGGATAGTGACATGTGGAAATTTTCTGGAAAAGGTATATTTGAGGCAAAGAGAGAGGAGGGAGGGATGTGGAAGAGGTTTTGTATCTCTATTACTCCAAAAATATGACCTATCCTGAAAATAAGCCCCAAAATAAGTCCTAGTCTGATTTGGGGGGTTGGGCCTAATATAAGCCTTACCCCCAAAATAAGCCCTAGTGAAGGGGTTGGGCATGGCCAGCACAGGACACAACTGCGTGTCCCGTCACAAACACAGGCAGTGATGCCTGAGGCGTGATGGCACTTTCACTTCCCCAGTCACCTTATGGAGGCTTGGCCCCTTAATCACAGCCCCTCAGATTAGCTGAGCCAGTGAGAGCTGGGACCTGCCTCTTGTTCTGTCTCTCTAGGCACTCTTTCCAGCCCCGTCCCTGCCTGCAATGCCAGACTACCTCACAGCCAAGGGCCCCTCTCTTCCACAGCTCACACTGTGACTCTGGAACAGGGAGCGACCATAGTTTGTGCACAGTCAGGCCTGGAGCTCGGGTCTTGTTGCAGGCTGCTACTATGAGGCAGAAAGCTGCATAGCACATTGGGATTGCCTGCTCCCTCTTTTGCCCGACTGCACCTGCTGCTACTGGCCTTGCGAGGGCTCTTCGCCCTACTGGCTATGCTGCTCTCAGCCACCCTGTGGCTTCAGCAGGCAGAAGCTCCATGGTGGCCCTGCAGCAGGATGGAGGAGGGAGGGGGAGTCACCCCTTCCTCTTCTATCCATCTGCTCCTGCCTGGCAGGCGGCAATTTTGGGGGTGCAGAGGAAAGGGCAATACCTCCTCCCTCCTCCATTTATTTGTCCCACTGCAGGGCTTCCACGGAGCTCCTGACCACCGAAGTGGTAACTCACCCAATCCACTTTCCACCATGGTGTAGATATGCAGTTAGACTGAATGGGTTTGCTTTGTTCTCATATAAAGAAACCCCCCTCCTCCCAAATTTCCTGTCCATCCTCTTTTCCTTGGGGATGATTGATGTGAAAACAAAGCAAACCCATTCGGTCTAACTGCATATCTACACGCTGGCGGAAAGTGGATTGGGTGAGCTACCGCTTCGGTAGACAGGAGCTCTGTGACAGCCCTGCAGTGGGACAGATGGAAGAGGGAGGGGAGATCACTCCTTCTTCCTTTGTGCCCCAAAAGTTGCCCTGAGCCAGACAGGAGCAGCCCACCAGGGCTGCTGAAAGCAGGATGGCCAGGAAGGGAAGAGCCCCACGAGACCAGCAGCAGCAGGCCCAGCAGCTGGGCAGAGGCAGTCCTGACATGCCACATGGCATTCTGCCTAATCATAGCAGCATTCTGAACAAGACCTGAGCAGCAGCAGGGCCAGCAGGCAAGGAGGGTGGAGACTGGGGTGTGCCAAGACTGTTGCAACTGCAGACAAGTAGATGTTGGGACAGAGGGCAGGGCATATATACTTGTAGTTTATATATTGTCAACCCAACTACGTTATTTACATATACATAACATTCTCCCCTTTGGGTTGGTCAATATATAATACATTACGTCTTCCATTCATAACTTTTACACAATTAATATCTTTACATTCTCATACAATTTCATAGTGATTAGAAGATTCTTTATCTAACTTGACATACAATGCTTGTTTGAACTCTGTTATATTTACGTCTCTCTCTAATTGACCTTCTAGGAAACTCAGTACATGTTGTTTGTATATTTTCTTCCTCTACCTCCCCTATCAAATCCTCATCTTTTGCAGTTATAGATGGTTCTTCTTTTACTGATTCATCAATATTCCTATCATTTTTATGATCAGTGAACAGTGGAGTTTTTATAATAATACTATGTTTTTTATTATTATATTCTTGTTTAAACTTTCGCCAGCCAACATGCTCCAGAAATTTAGCACTTGCACTCCAATATATATTAGTAGTACCTGGCTCCCAAAATTTAAATAATCTATGATTAGCTCCATAATCTACAAAATACAATTTCTTAGCTCTATGTTGTCCCTTTTGCCTTACTTGCGTGGGAATATGAACCCATGAGGGGTTCCAAATGTATGCAAATAACTTAGATCTGGTTTTCTTCTATGCCAGTCATTGAATTTATTACATTATTCAAAACATGGTTAGCACACATTAGTGCCTCACCCCACAGTTGCACTGATATACCAGAATCAGACATCATATTCCTAGCCATAACCTGTAATGTTTGTCTTCTACATTCAATATATGAGTTATGTTGTGATCTATAAGGATCAGAACACTCATGTTCAATTCCAGCTTTTTGTAACATGGTTTCAAATTTGTTATTAGTAAATTCAGTATCATTATTCATAATTAATCTAATAATTTTCTGTTTCTGTTTTCTTTCAGTAAATTTTAGCCAGTTTACAAAATACTGGTATGTTTCTTGCTTTGTTTTCATTAGGTATCAGAAACCATATCTGGAAAAATGATCCATAATTCTCAATATATAACAGGCTCCACCTATACTAGGTTTTCTAGGTCCAATGATATCAGCAAACGCAACCTCTAATGGTTTACTGGTTTTCAGTTCATTTACCATATTTTCAGAAATTACCTTGTTTTCCTTTTGACTACAAATATTGCAATCTAAATACTTTATACAAGGTTTTAAGTCTATACCAGTAGACAACTCAACAGTTTTCTTGAGCATTTTGAAATTTATATGTCCCATACGCCTATGGAGTAGATTAATACATTCATCATAAGGCTTCTTATTCTCATAAACTGAGTTAGCATTACTTGATGGATCATCATTTATAATAAACAAACCATTTTCCAATCTTGCAGTAATACTTCTACCTTGTTTGTCTATTATACATATATCTCCCTTAAATGTTACTACAAATCCTGCTTTTTCCATTTCTCTTACAGATAGCAAATTAAACTTCATTCCAGGTACATATAACATCCGTAAACTTTCCTTAATACATGAACAATATGCAGTACCTTCTCCACATGCTTTCATTTTCCATCCATTAGCTAATGATATATGCTGTTTACTCTTTATCATGTTAACAAACCTCTCTTTACTTTTAGTTATACACTGCGATGCTCCACTATCAACTACCCATATATCATGGTTTACAGTTGTAGTTGTATTTGATATTGCTAAACTAACATTCTTATGAACTCTCTGTATATTATTATGTTTCTTACCCTTTTTACAGTATCTGGCTATATGTCCTTTAGCCCCACAAGAAAAACATTTCCTAACAATATATGCAGTTGAAGACAGTTTTTCTTCCTGTGGTTGTTTTTCTCTCAGTTGGTTTCTATCTTGTCTTCTTCGTGATTCTTCTAACAGTCTTCCAGTTATGCCAGTCAATGTCAGTTCATCTCTGTTTAAAACTTCCAGTGAAGACACATAATCATCATAAATTTCATCCAAAGAAGAAAGAATAATGTAAACATGATGTAACTCAGAGAAAAATCAGTTCTTTTTCTTGTAGCTCCTGAAAAGTCCTTTTCATAAGCTCCAAATAAGCTAACAGTAGGCTGCACTTCATAGACCAGGAAACATAGTTTGTTCCATCCAACTGGGTTATCAGGGATAGACTGATTGACTGTTTTTGTGCCATTGTAACAGTAAACCACAATTAGCTGTCTGAATATGAAACTTTATATTCACACTGGTTCTCAATATCTCTCTGAGTCCATAACCAATGTTAGGATATGTGCAGAGTAACCCTTGTATAACAAGGATATGCACATGGAAATGTATATGAGAACAGTTATGAATAAATATACAGCCACACAGAGTTATGATAATATTTACTTGAAGAAATAGCACAGTCCAATACATGTTTTTAACAGTCCAGAAATATCCAGTTATAAAGTCTTCTTACCGGTTTCACGTCTTTTACAGCAGACAAATATCAAACCTTAATACAACAGATAACCTTCGATATCAACAGAATATCAAAGTAAACAGAGTTAGTCAGTATCGGTCCATAGTCAGTCAATATCAGTATCAAGAGAGATCATCAGTGAGAAAGAGAGAAAAAATTAAACCATGATCTATAGCTCTCTCTTATGGCAACTTGCAGCACAATCAACCAACCAGAACACAGCATAATACATTACAGTATTTTTCCTTAAAGCTACAAACATATATATTTGTAGTTTATATATTGTCAACCCAACTACATTATTTATATATACATAACAGTGGCAGTGCTTCCACTCCTGTCGGCCCCCCTCTTGCCACCTCCTGTAGGTTAAAAAAAATAAGACATCCCAAAAAATAAGACCTAGTCCTTACTTTCGAGCCCAAAAGAAGGGAATGGTATTGTTCTCCCTATCCTCCACTTTCCCTTTTGGCATTTTTTAAGGAAAGTATTTTCTTTAATGATCCTTTATACTCTTATAGGCTTTCATAATAATTGCCTCTCTCACACATTGGTGTAGTTCAAGCTTCTGCTATCTCATCATGCTGAACTGGGAGAATCATGCAATGGGAGGGAGGGGAGGTATTTGTTTGGTGCTCCAATAAATTCTGTGGCGCTTTTACCACAGAAAGTTCATTTTTTTCTTTGGAAACTTACCACAGTCATACAATCAGTCTGATATCAGGATCTTTCACAACACTATTCTTATCCTTCCGGGTTAGCTTTCATTCATGTTTTCTATAAGAGACAGGCTTTTCCCCCCTCAATCTCTTTCTTTTTTTGAGAATAATGCTGGCAATTAAGAAGAAAGAGCAAACTGAATACTATGTGGTATGGGATCTATTTTATCAATGGTTAAATAATAAAAATGGAAGTTAGAAACAGGGAAACAAAATAAAGAAGATATGTTAAAAGAGATAAGTAAATATTATGACTAGTATGTTGAATATTATTATGTTAACATTGTAGAATTAATATGTGGAACATTACTATGTTAAATATTGTAGAATTAATATTAATATAACAAAGGATGTTGTAATTTTGATTATTGTTTAACGAAGATATTTGTACCCAGACAACACACTGTTCAACTGAAGATGGAACGATTATATTAAAAATAATAAATTATTAAAAAAAATTTTTGAGAGCCCACAGATTTTTGGCTTTCAACTCAGCCCAGGTAGGGACTTGTTCAACTATCTCACTAGTGTCACAAAGCTCTGTGTGTTTGTGTGTTTGTCTGTGTGGTATGTGTAAAAAGAGTTGTCGAGTCTAGGAGAAGAAAAGACATTTCTGATTTATCCATGCCTCTTCAAGGTCTCACCACGTCATTTTTGTTTCATGCAGAGAAGAGTTGCCCACGTGAGTCTTTTGCTGATGAGGGTTTGGAAGGGACCTTTGGGAGAGTACAAAGGACATGGATCAATTTGCCAGGTTGGAGGTGGGAAGGAATGACTTTATGTGTGTTAGAAGCAAAGAAGTGAAAGTTCCTTCTTGATAATCATAGTATGAAAAAAAATTAAGTTAATAAGGGAAGGAGTAATCCTTCCTAACCACTGCACAACAGAACTCTGTGCACGTCCCTGGAAGAGTAATAAGAAGGTGGGAGAGATGTATATTACATATATAAGCAGAGAAAACCAGGCAAAATCTACATCCTGAAATTGACCAGAAGGGGTTACAAAATTTATTAGACTGGGTTCTCTGATACGAATTTGACTACAGAAAGGAAATTGTGAAGGAGTTTACAAGCCAGTTTAAAACCATGTTTATCCATAAATCATTTTATTGCATCCCTCTAGGTCTGTGTCTTAACACCTTTTCAAAGTTTATTTTGAAACTTTAAACTTTGTTTTTTAAAAAAAATTGGAATAATGAAATAAAAGTATTACAGGTTTTCAAAAGGTATTTTAGGCATTCGTGCTTCAATTATAGGACTTGCCCATCATTTTCTTTTGTTGTCTTTGTTAATGTATCTTTCAAAGTTATTTTAAATTGAAGTAGTCAATAGATGGGGTTAAGTAGATAAATAAAATTACCTGAAAATTGTTCCATGCCAAATATTTGCACTGAAGTTGATAGCAGTTTCAAAACCTGCAGAAAGGCTGATTCCAGAAAATAAAGGATAGAACATTGGCTGTTTCAAACTGGGTTATTTTTTTTGTTTTTGTGTTAAACTTGACTCCTGGTGACTGCTTGGACAGGTCCTTGCAGTTTTCTTAGGAATGTTTTTGGCAGGGATTTGCCATTCCATGCTTGTAGGGCTGAGAGAGAGTGTCTGGCTCAAAGTCACCCAGCTGGCTTTGCACCTAAGGCAAGACTGGAACTCTGTCAGTTTACTGCTTATTACATAGACAGTAAAAAAAATACAGAGACAAAAGAAGTAGATTCTCTCAGATCTGAATAGTCACTTACTATCCTTTTAGTGTATCAGTGCAAAGTGATACACTGTAATGTTTGGCATTGCAAAATGTGGCAGCACTCCAAATTTCTGTCCCCGTTTGCACCCAATCTTGCCATGCAACCTTTTTTCCTATAACATTCCCTTCATCTCAAGACTAGACCATGAGTGGACCAGCCTTAAGTAGTCCTTAATTATGCTGTTGTTCAGGGGTGGGATTCAAATTTTTAACAACCGGTTCTGTGGGCGTGGCTTAGGTGGTGGTCATGGCTTGGTGGTCATGTGACTGGGTGGACATGGCTTGGTGGTCATATTATTGGCTGGGCATGGCCAACTCAATATCACTTACATCGAGGCACGCATCTCCTCGCCTGGCCTCTCATGACTGTGGGGATGCTGCAACAGTCGTAAGTGTGAAAAATGGTCATAAGTCACTTTTTCCAGTGCCATTGTAACTTTGAATGGTTACTCCACACAAGCAAAGTACCAGCAAAGGAGGGGGGGGAAACTCCAGAGAAGTTCCTGAGACAGGAAGTCTAGTCCTGCCAAGAATGTAATAAGGGTTAACGGAGAGGCAGTTTCTGTAAGCAACACCAGAATGTTTCCTTCCTGCCTTCCTTACAGGATTAGGCCAGTAATTTCTTCTAACAACCAGTTCTCCAAACTGCTTAGAATGTTAACAACTGGTTCTAGCAAATAGGTGCAAACTGGTAGAATCCCACCCCTGCTGTTAAAACATTTTCCTGTTTTTCTATACTATCTAAGGACAGCTTTGGAACAGATAAATCATATTGGGCTTTTATCATTCCTTAACATGGTGAAAAATGTGATGGCTAAATTATTGAGAGCAGAGGCAAGATAGGAATCAGCCAGCAGCGGCAAGAGAGGCATGATAGGAATCAGATTGTGTTCACTTATCACAACAGGTTAGAGAAGGATGTAAGCATATGGATGCTAAAGTTGCCTTGACTGGGACAGTTCAAACATTGTTTCAAGCCTGAAAAATCACCATGTCATATTGAACTACTTGTGCTGTCTCAGAAACGTTGTGCCCAATCAGCAGTGTCAGTGAGGTCTGTCACTTAAAACATCCTCTCAAAGGAGCACCCAATAGGGAGTTTGGACAAGAGAAAAGAAGCCACAACCAATGCCACACTTACACAGTAAATGCAGCGGAGATGGTCTGTGGGTAATGTACAGGCTGTCTTGCTTGATTCGTTTCTCAAAACAGGGAGCTCAGTTGAACTCCATGAGACAACAGCCTGATCTGATGTTCTGTATTAGAACTTCAGAATGAGGGAAACAACACTCTGGGTTTTCTAGTCATCTAACACAGTGGTCGCCAACTGGTGGGCCCACTCACTCCTTACCCAGCAAACTTGCCTGCTAAATTGCTATTTTTCCTTTTTCTGACCATCATCTGTTCTGCTGTGCCGGAAAGTTTAGATTAGCTAGGAAGCAGGAAATGGTTGGATTTCTTGCTTTCTAGCTAGTCTTTAGATCTTTGGCTCTGCTTTTAAGCACAGCTGAACCTCCCTTAGGACTGAAGGTTCTATTATTCAGTGCAGACTCATGGCAAGCAAATTTGAGAGACTGAGCTAGCCGATGGCAGATAGATAGATCACTGAATGATTCTGTGAGCAACTCAAACTGCCTGCCTGCTTTGCCTGATTTTGGGTAAAAATTGCTCTCTTTTTTTATAAAAAATTCAATATTTACACACATGGTATGTTGTGAGTTAATTTTGTGAGTTTGCTTGCTAGCAAATTTTATGAGTTTGCTTGTAAGCAAATTTTATGTGACAGACTGAGCTAGCCAATGGCAGATAGATAGATCTATGAATGTATTTTTGATACAATCTGCCTGCCTGCTTTGCCTGATTTTGGGTAAAAGGTGCTCTTTTTTTATAAAAAATTCAATAATTATATATTTATAATATTTACATATAAGCCATGCCCAGCCAGTCACATGACCACCAAGCTATACCCACAAATTAGGCCATGCCCACAGAACCGGTTAGTGGTCCCTGGGTTTTAAAATTATGAGTTTGGTGGTCCCTGAGGTCCAAAAGGTTGGCGACCCCCATCTAACAGCCTATATGGTGGCTCCTTTTTCAGACAAGGCAGTCTCCCCTTCTGCTTCCATGGATCTTCTCAAGGACACCCAATCATAAACAGGAGGCAGCAAAGTAAGCTCCTTAGTTTTAATACTTTTGGAATCTGCCTCTTACCAGAACCCATACTTGTATGGTCCCTTCCTTTCAAGAGCCCTGCGGTATCAGAAAATTCAGGGAAGACAGTGTCCCACAGATTGGGTGGTAGATCCCTACTGCTCTTCCTCTAGGAGAACTCACTCTTTCAGGAGACAAACAACTCTCTTCTCCTGCAATAGAGTGGGATTCTGAAAGCTTTTCTTACCTGCAGGTTAGGCTTTTGAACAAACAGCCTGTCCTGCTGCTTCCAGACTGAATTAAATGGGAGGGGAGAGAAAGAAGTTCATTGCACAGGTTGCACTAAGTTATAATGTGAAACATTTGGTTTTAGGTACTATATGAACAGTTGAACACAATAAAGGTGTTCTCCAATAAACTATAATTTAAATAACCCTCATGACTTAATTGGAACCTTTGAATGTATATCAATAATAGCTCCTTTGGTGAGGAGGTATTAGCCCAAAATTCAATTACAAAACTTACTGCCTAGAAGTGGGAGGCATATAACACGCCTCTCAAACATGGATAGTCTGTAGTGTTTAAACCTAGCCAACATGGAGATTGCTGATATAATTAGGCTTTGCCCATATTCTTCAGCACAAGAGCTCATCCAATGCCAGCAGGTAGTTGGAGGAGGTAGATGAGGACACTATATTCATTTGGCCTGGTTGGTTGGACTGTGTGATGCCAGCTTCTATGACTTGATTAGCAGCTAAATTAAACATAATAAGTGACACAGTAATAGAGTGGTAAAATCATGTGTATAAAATCACGTCAGTAGGCAACTTATCATAAATACCTTCTATTTTAAAATCTTTATCTAATCTAGATTATTTATTTATTTATTTATTTATTTTATTACATTTATATGCCTTCTCCGAGACTCAGGGCGCTTACAATTTTGGGATACAACCCAGTGTGCTCAGCAATAGCCTTCATTCCATTGTATATGCCTGCTTATTACTAGATTGTACTTGCAAATATGAAAACCAATTCATAAGTTGATTAAGCTAGATAAAATTTTGATGGGTACTGATGAAAAGGTAATTAAAAAACTTTATGGATATTTATTAGAATTTAAAATGGAAGAACATGAAGCCAAAGAAACAATGATTGCCTGGGGGAAAAATTTTGGATATGGGATTGATTTAGAGAAATGGCAAAAATTATGGTCTCAGAATTACAAAATGACAATGTCAACTGCTTATAAAGAAAATTTGTGTAAGATGTTTTACAGGTGGCACTTACCCCCAACAAGAATTGCAAGAATGTTTAAGAATAAATCAGATAAATGTTGGAAATGTCATCAGATACCTGGATCATATTACCATATGTGGTGGACGTGTTCGGATGCAAAAAAATATTGTACTAAAATACACACGTGGTTGGAAAAAATGATACAACAACATATAGACTTGAAACCAGAAATATTTTTATTGGGAATTATACCAGATATTTACAATAAAGAGTTGAAATACTTGATTGTAAATGTTTTAACAGCAGCTAGAATTGTATTTGCTAAGAACTGGAAAAACGATAAAACACCTATGCAGGAGGAAGTGATTAAGAAAATTATGGATTGTGCTGAAATGAGTAGACTGACATTTGAAATTAGACATCAAGAAGATAAACAATTTTATGAGATATGGAAATTGTTTTATCAATGGTTGGATAAAAAGACTTGGTAATGTAATGGACTATATAATTTTGTAATAGAAATAAAATGATTGATATAAAATACAGTATAGACATATATAACCATTGTATGGAAGTATAATATAAACATTTTAATAAAACTGAGAATATCTCGTATAAATGATGAAATAAATAGTTCAGTCGTGTATATAATTTAAATTGATAAATGTATAAGAATGTTTTATATTGATAATATGAGAATCTTTTTTTATAAATTGTGAGTGTTGACTATGAAAGGATAACACAAAGGATTTGTAACCAACTGACACACTGTAAAATGGAAGATGGCTTTTGTTTTTATGTTTTGTTTGTATGTTTGTCTTAAAATAAAAAAAACTTTAAAAAAATCACGTCAGTAGGTTTTCATCTCAAAAGACCTTTTTCAGGTGCTGAGGATCCCAATCACAGAATATTCATATTGGACTTCTCTCTTTCTCCCATTTTTCTTGCATCCTAAATCCTTTTACCTCCATTCTTTTTCGCCCAATAATTGGGAGTCTCAAATATGGAATGGGTCCATTGCTCTCATTCCCCCACACCACTATCTCTGCTTTAAAAGGGCCCAAAACCTCCATGTCATGCACTCTATCATCTGACTTATTGGCTTCCTACCTCTGGAGTTCCTACAGAGTTGTTTTGTAATTTTGGCCAACTATCTACAATGTGCTATGACAATGCTGTTTGGTTAATTTCTCTCTCTCCACTAAGTCCATTTTCATTGTGCCAGTTCCAGTTTTATATGAAATGTATATCATGTAAAGTTGTAGGATTCTGTGTAAGTCTGATCCTTCTTGGCACCTCTCCCCCCTCCGCCAACTAAGTCTGTGACTGATTTTGGCCAATGTACTATGACAACATCTTCAGGGCAGATACAGTAGCATCAATATACAGTATTATACCATGTTATGTCTAGGTGTGACAAATTTTACCTGTTTCTAAGCTGGTATCTTCAAGGTGTAGGATTGCACTTTTAGGCAACCAATGTAGTTTTATTAGGTTTTGTAGAACCATTTACTCCTTTGTGTTTGCAAAATCTAAAGGCAATTTCATTGTCTGAGTATATTTTTATGAGCAATCAAAAAGCAGGATATAAATATATTTATTCTATTTTTTCAAAATAAATTTATCCGTGTATATCTTATTTATTTCTTTATCTCTATGCAGCTCTGCAACAGTGCAGAGTAGCATATACAGAAAACCCAGAAGAATCAAATTTAAATTTAATTCCCAAGCCAGTGGCATATAAATTTCATAAAATATGTAATAAAATTATTTTAAAATAATTTAGTATAACTTAATGTTAAATAAATGCTGTTTAATGTGTTTATAAAGAATGCTAAAATATTTTAATAATTAAAAAATAAGTTTTAAATTTGAATTCATTTTTATACTCTATAAAAACATCCAAGAATTTTTAAACTGTCTATTTGGCTAGGAAAATTATTAAATAATCCCCAAGATTGGATCCCTTGCTATTAAGGTAGTAGGATATGAGGGAAAATGTATCTGTTCAGTTCTGCCACCTTAATTAGTTTACACTTTACAGTACAATGAAATATGTGGGGGGGAACCCCAAGCTCAAGTATGCCTATTCAATTTTGCAGATAGTAACAGGTATTGCATTCATTCCAGAAAGAACAATGAAATGAGAAATAGATGTTCACGCTGGAAGCCCGGCAAAGTCGTATGCCTCTACTTGAATATTCATGAATAGGCGGGGTCTACTTCACTACTGACAGGTCTAGAACCACGAGAGGAACCTTTGGACCTCCTGCGGGGGGCACACGCCCACTCTCTTTAGTCTGCCTCCTTATGTCCGACAGTAACCTCGGCAACACCTCCTCCTCCTGACCCCCTCCCTTTCTGTCTCTCTCCTGTCTTAGGACAGCCAATGAAAAGCTGAGAACCGCCTCACGCTCCGGACGCCACCCTTCCTTCCCAATAGAAATGGCTTCCCTTAACTCTCAACAAACTAAATGTCCCTTCACGTGTGTGCGTGGGGAGGAGGGGGGTGTAAAAAAGGTGTGGCTAACCTTTGCCTCAGTTAAGCGTTGAAGTTCTTGCTCCACCCTTCAGCCACCTGTTAGCCAATGGAAGGTGGGAGCCGGGAGTCTTGAAACCAATCGGCGCAACAGGAAAGTCGGCAGGGGCGTGGCTTAGGTGCGGGGGCCGCCGCGGCGGTTCTACTACCGCGGCTGTTAACCGGGTTCGAAAGGGGTAATAACGGAGTGGGTTCGGTTGGGTGGCCCGGCGGAGAAGATGGCGGAACACCTCGGGAGCACCATCGCCGCCGTGGTGCGGCGCGGGCTCGACACGAGCCTGGCGGATATAGCGAAGTCGTTGGGCAGTTCGGAACAAGCACTTCGCCTCATCCTCTCAATCTTCCTGGGTAAGTAAGGGCGAGGAGGAGGGACGAGCGGTGCGGTGCCACGAGGGAGAGATCGAGCATGCCCCGGCGCCCCCCCACGCTCGGGATACCTAAAAAGCCCCGCGTCGCTTTGCCCTTCCAGGGTCAGATTGAGGCAGGGGTCTCGGGGAGAGGGCGGCTCCTGTGAAACCGGATCCCGGTGGGCTGGGCGATCCTTCATGCCTGCTCTGACAGATGACCTCCTGTACATACCTTTTTTGCATTTATGGCCGTCCTTATTGCCTTACAGATATCTGGCGTCAACCCCAGGTTGTCATAAATCTCTGGAGCAGCAAACTCTTCCGAATGACAGTCTGCGAAGGAGGGGGTGGCAGGGCTCCTATTCCTCTCAGGTGGCTGGGTAGTGCAGGGAACCGGATAAACGAACAGCCTTGCATGACAAGTTGCACCTTACTGACTCTTTTCCTTTATATGCCCCCACGGGTGTCTGCAAAAAAAGTGTGGAGAGAGGTTTTTAAAGGGTTAACGACTGTTTTTCCTAGCTATTAAAGGGTCAAGGAATTGACTGTACTTCTCTATGTCTGTGGTAACCCACTGGTTGCAAATGTCCCATTAAAATTTAGAATAGGGAAAAAACAGTAAAAGAAAAGATAGCAAAGCTATTTTGCAGGAATGGCAACTTTTTCACTCCCAATTTCTGCTCAGACATTTCTTAAGAATACATGAGCCTTTCTATCTGCCTTTTGCATCAGTAGTTAACAGCTGGCAGTAGAAGCTTGAATGAGAAATTGTTTTTCTTAGGAGATGGTTAAATATGTGAAATGAACATGAATCATTAACTCAAGACTTGGCAAAACTTTAAAATATTATGGCTTTGTAGATGTTGGAGCGATGCATATTTACGTAAAAGATGATGACTGCTTATGTTCTGTTTCAATTTGTTAATCTAAATTGTGAAAATGAACCCTAGGTCTGAGAATCTGAAAATACTTCTGATGTTGAAACATGAGAAGGTGGTAATTATAGTTCCAGATGGAACAACTACTGCTATATTGTGTTCTTACAAAACAGATAGGAATTTTATTTTTATGAATGCTTGCACTAGTAAGAAATACAGGTAACACTTGCTTATCTTAATTACCATTCAAACCCTACAAATTATCCTTCTTTAAAAAATGTTTTGATCTAAGTTGACAACAGCAGCTCTTAATTTTTCTGGGCTCAGTGGAAAGTTCTCATTTTCTATAGAGAAAGCCATATTATTAATTGTAAACATGATAATGCATTCCAGAGGACATTAAACCACATTGATTCTGAGCTCAGTAACATGGCATATGAATTTTGTTTCACCACTGAAAATGTATTCCAATTAATATGTTACCATTCAGTTGATAGATATTACATAGATATAGATATAGAACACTATGTCTTGATTGATCATTTTATCTTATGCACCTACTGTTTCTCCATTCTAGTTCACATGTCCATTCAAGTGAAAGATCTGTGTAGCACATAGGAGTGACTAAGTTACTTTGTAGAAGAGTGTAGGAACTAGGATCATAATTGAATCCTTTTTGGTGAAGGAAAACCTGATTTTTTTTGGTTCATTGCTGTGCTGCTTTCTCGGCTGAAAAGCAATGTATTATAACTTTAGAGACCAGATACTGACAAAATCCAGCTTATCTTGCCAATGGAATGCTATCCATTTTAGGTACATAATTCTTTTTTTCCCATTCCTGATAGTCAAGAATACCCTGAAGAGCAATTTAAGAACCACTTGTATTGATATATAAAGGTGGAATGCAGTTGTTTATGTATTAGATCTCAGCATCTTACTTCATCTCAAAATTCCAAAGGCTATTTGGTTTCACCAGTAAGTTGGAACCAGTAGTAATTAAATATCTCTTATAGAAATCTTGGCCTTCCCATCCAGGGAGTTCTCTCTCCTATAGTTAAAACTACTTAGTTGTTTCCCAAGCTTCTCTCTCTTGTAATCTCTGCTAATCTCTGAGTAGAATGGCTTTAATTTAATGTACTTCTGCCAGTTTTTGAAGATCAGGTAAATGCTTGGATGTACTTCCAAGGATGTACTTGTGCTTACATTCACTCTGTCCATCATCCATTCCAAGGGCTTGTATGTTGAGGAGGTCACTGTTGCTACACCCTCTTCCATACTTCTCTGTGTTCCTGTATCTCAGTGGGTGGTTATTTTAAGGCAACACCAAGATGATTGCATTGTAGACCTATGTGTTGGGAGTATTGCAGATTTGTAGATATTTTCTCATTTCAGGTATGTGCTTAATTAAGGTTTCCAAAGCATTGTGTAAGATCTTCAAAGCTGCCATGCTTGGAACATGTATTCAGCACTGTGGCTTGTCAAGATTCCTCAAGTTTACATGGAATAGAAGTTTTTACCTTTTTACATTAGCTTTCCTATTGCTTAATTACTTCCCAAATTTCCTCTGGTAGCTTTTAAAGCACTAATTTAATATAAATAAAAGACATATCTGATGTATGTTCTGTTCTATTATTCTACCTATATGTCAGTTGTCAAATAGTGTTAACATTCAGGTTTTGGGAGTTCTTAGCTTATATATATATTCTTGTTGGAATAGTAATATTGCTGTACCATTTAATGCTGAACTGAAAAAAGTTTACTACATTGCCATCAGCTCTTACTGGTGCCATCAGAACTCATTTTTGTTCTGAAATCTGTTCCGTATCCTGTTTCTGAGAGAGAGAGAGAGAACAGTCCAACCTCCAAGTCAGGATCCCACATCATGCAATTCAGTCCTGCCTCCTGTGATTGGCAGCAATATAATTCCTTAAGCGTGGTGAAGTTTTCTTTGTAGACACTGGGATAGAAATGTTTGCATGCAAAGCATATGCCCTGTTACTGTTACGTGATTCTTCATAGAGAAATATTGGAAGCCCCAAACCTCAGGCAGTCTGAGTAGACTAGATTATAGTAATGGTAATGATTTTGCTCTTTTAATGTTAACATTGAGCTGTAGCAAAAATAGTGTGTTGATTGTTTGCAGTGCTATTTGGAAGTAAGTATAACCTGAAGGGATATGGTGGCAACATTTATTGATAAATAGAAAGCAATAATGAAAGAGCAATGGATAAAATTGTTGCATACTTGGAATCAGAAAAAAGTCATCCTGACTCAATTGTTATCTTCCCCTAGCTTTTGTTCATTTCCACAATAATAATTCATTTTGATGCAGCTTTCATGGAAGGAAATTTCAAACAGTTTGGACCTGTTGCTAATAATTACAAACCTGTTGCTCAATTTCTACAATTGTTTACAGGGCAAAACATTCAAATAAATCAAAGGTATGTAAAACAAAAAGGATAAAAAAATTATGAAAGCAGAATAGCATTAGCAGAGACAAGCACTTCAGATTTAAATTAAAAAGCTGAAAAATAAGAATATCTCTAAACACACAAATAATACAGCTTGAACAATAATACAGCTTAAAATAGATGTCTGAAGAAAACATCCTATATTGGAATATCATAATCCATGGTTTCTGCCTATCAGTTTTGTTGGTAGAAAAGCATATTGCAAAGTTTTAATGCACAAAAGTGCATTGGTGGGAACAGAGTATTAACTAAATGTATATTCAAGGTAGACTATTATTTTTACATGAGCCTGTTTTGATTGACAGTCTTACATAGTTTACAGGTTTCCATTTTAATGCCATTCCACATCAGCAGTTTTTAAAGGAGTCTGTATAATTTTGGATTCTGAAAATCAGCATCTTTCTTTTGAAATTCTTTGCTTCTCTGGTATGTAGACAAAATTTTTGGAGGTATATAAAACAGCATATGTGATTATCTTGCAAAAGATATGAGTATCATGATTCACACCACAATGTACAGAATGGTTGTGTGAACTTGGTCCTTAAAAATACACATTTACCATTAGAATTGCTGATTTATTTGAAAAGGGGTTATGTATTTTCTAAGCCTGGCATTGTTCTGAGAAGCAAAGAAAGTGGTAAATACACATATGCAAATACATTGCACAGTATGCATTTGCTTTGTCCCAGTGCTGCTTTTGGGAATTGCATCTTAGATTTATAATCTTCATAAATGTATTTAAGCCAGAGGTGTAAACAAACAAATGCAAATCACAGGCTGTGTTTCTTTTTCTTTCAGTGCATTTCATTTCCTATATAAATGTTCCCATGTAATAGAGCTATTTTAATAATGCTGTGGAAATCTTTGCAATCTGATGAGTTTAATGATTCCCTCAAAAAGCAGTTAAACCTGATATACAGCAGCTTATAAGTAATATGGATTTGAGCCTTTGAAATTATTTGGAAAATTTTTGGGATGAATTCTGCAAAGACTATATCTCCTAAAATTTCAAAATTAACGACAAATTGAGAGTGTCCTTTTGCAGGATTTTTGTAAGTGAAAAAGATGTTTGTAGAAGTTGTATATTTATTAATAGCTGAGTATTAATATAATTCATGTATGCATCTCTGCATAAAACATATATTCAGGAAGCTTGAGGTGGGCATCTAGATTTAGGGGGAGAAGAGAGTGAAATCCAGTTTATAATATTGCTTGTGTATTATATGGCAGCTGGGTTACCATATTTCCAGGATGACCTAGTCTAGTGGACAGAAAAACATATTACAGAATGTGGCATGTTTTGTTTTAAAAGTTCAGTTTGTGAAATTGCATGTGTAACCTGGCCGAAGACAGAAAGCAGAAGTGAATTGAGGTGGCTTCTTCCCTTGCAACTCATGCTGCCCTTGAGAAAGATAAAGTATTTTATAAAGATATAAAATATTAGTACCCTAGGGTAGATTACTCATATAATATTTTATATCTCATTATAAAACAGTTAAATATTGTGATTAGAGAGACAAAATAACTGTCTTAATTGGGGCTATGTCTTCTAAAGAAGTAATTCAGGAAATCCAATAGAAACTTTCCTGTGGCTATTTTAGAGTTGAATTTAAATTTATGCTACTTATTTTGAAACAGGAGCTTGAGGTTTATTTGCTGAGATACATTGCAACTCTATAAAGCTCTAGTTATCACATCAGTATAGAAGGCAGGAAAGAAAGTAAGGGGTTATACTTGTACATATCATAGAGCAGTGGTTCTTAACCTTTTTGAAAGAATCGCCCCCTTGAGCCACTGAGGAAGTTGCCATCGCCCCCCTCCCTCAACATAACCACCCCCCTGCCACCTCTTAGTGTCCCCAAGGGGGCCGGCAGAGGAGCGCTAAGAAGCGGCAGGGGGGCATTCAAGGCACCGGCCCTGCAGGTTCACCCACTGACTGTAGTAATGCTCCGGAGCCAGTGCCTCCAATGTGGAAGAGGTGGTGCGTTATATGCCACCATGGCCGCATTCGACACGCCGCCCCCCTGCCACCTCTTAGTGTCCCCAAGGCCAAAGGGGCCAGCAGAGGGGCGCTAAGAGGCAGCAGGGGGGCATTCAAGATGCCAGCCAACCCTGCAGTTTCAGCCATTTTGGCACCGGCTCCGGAGTGGTCAATGGGTGAGCCTGCAGGGCCAGTGCCTTGAATGCCCCCTGCCACCTCTTAGCGTCCCCAAGGGGGCCAGCAGAGGGGCGCTAAGATGCAGCAGGGGGGCGCGCGGCACGCAACATGCCACTGCTTCGCATTGGAGGCTGGCTCGGCAGTGCTAGTCAATGGGTGAACCTGCAGGGCCGGCCGGTACCTTGAACACCCCCCTGTCGCTTCTTAGCGCCCCTCTGCTGGCCCCCTTGGGGATGCTAAGAGGCAGCAGGGGGGCATTCGAGGTGCCGGCCCTGCAGGCTCACCCCATTGACTGTTGTACCACACCTGAACCAGTGCCTTGAATGCGGCAGCATGTTGGGAAAAGCCACCACCACCACCGCTTTCCCAAAGTGCTGCCGCTCTCGCATTCTATCTGTCCATCCATCCGTCCATCCATCCATCCAAAAGGTCTGTCTGTTTGCCTGCCTGCCTTCCTGCCTATCTATCTATCTATCTACCAACCTGTCTGTCTTTTTGTCTACTTACCTACCAACCTATCTACCAATATAGATCTCTCTCTCTCTCTCTCTCCTCCAATATATCTCGTTCCATCGCCCCCATATCGCCCCCCTTTTGTTCCTTCGCCCCTTTTCGTTCCATCGCCCCCCTGAAAAACAAAATCGCCCCTTGGGGGGCGATATCGCCCAAGTTAAGAACCACTGTCATAGAGGGTCAAAGCAAACTTTATTAACTTTTTCCTGCGTTCTGTTACTCTTAATATTTGAAGTCACTCATAACGTTTGAATGATTATTTTCCCTGTTTTTAATAATCGGTTTAGGGAGATTTGGATACATAAAGCTTATACTTTTCTATTTGGTTTACTGTACATTTTCTGTTTGTTTCTAGTATAACCTCTGCAGATATTTTTCTTGTTAACTGCCAGGCTTACTGTCCTGTCTGAGTTTCAAGTTTTCTTAAGGTGGTTCTCAGGGGTTAAAATCACAGGGAAGACAAGGGACATTTTACCCAAGAGATGTGTGTGTTCATGAGAAAAAGAGAGAAAAAGAGAAAGGACTTTTTTTTTTAAATGTATTATTTAACCTGAATTTTTTTTAACTTTCTTGGGTTTTTTGCCTGATTATGGTATAGTCATGGTTTTAATTTATTCATTGCAGTGTTGTACACTTAATGATAGTTCCCTGTTTACTAGGATTTCTTGCTAATGGAAAGGACCATTTTAATAGCTACAAAGTATAGTTTTGTATAAAATTCATTTTGTGTGTGTTAGGAGCAGCAATTTGATGTCCCTGTTCTTTATATAGAAAGGGATCTTGATTAAGTAATATTATACCTATATTAAGTACAAAAAATGTCACAACAGTGAGCAAGTTTTTAGGTTGTCAAAAATTATTTTACTAGCTAAATAATAGATGAAGCAAGGTGCAGAGAACGAAAAATGGCTGGATGTTGAAACCATGGGCCTGCATCAATTGGTCCTGACTTAAGGATGATATAGGAGAGGATATGTCTTTATTATGGATTTTTTAATCTTAGAGTCCTCTAAATGTGCTGGACTACAGTTCCAATCATCCTCAGCCATCATAAGGAAGACTGGTTACAGATGAAGGAAATTGTAGACCAACACATCTGGAGAATATTATGTTTGTGAAGGTTGCTTTTCAGAGTACCATATAGATTTCAACTTTTACTTTGGATTATTGAGATGCAAACACTTAAATTGGGTGATTGGCAGTTTTTGAAAATGTAACATTTACAGGTTCCTTCCTTATTAGAAATTCACAGCTTTAATAACTGAATATTTTTCCAACTGTAAAAAAGGAAAAATATGTATCTAGTGGTGTTACAAGGCTTCTGTACTTGCCTCTATTTCAATGAGAAACTTACAACTAAAAACACTGTTTCCAACTTTATACTATAACTTTATACCTTGGAGTAGAACTGCTGCCATTATAAATACAGATGCAGGGGTCAGTCAAAAAGGACTCAGATGCCCATACACTCAAAGAATGAGGAATAAAGAGGGTAAACTTGAAATCTAGTGCATGAGGGCAGGTACATTGTTGCCATTACTGAAGCTTGGGGGGATGAAACCCAGGCCTGGAATATACTACTAGAATGATTTAAATTGTTCAAAAAAACCCATAACAAGAAGAGGTTGGACAACCATTTGTCCAGAATGGTATAGGGTCTCCTGCTCAAGCTTGGGTTGGACTAGAAGACTTCCAACGTTCCATCCAACCCTGTTATTCTATGTTCTATGACTCATATTGTGTTCATTTAAGACCTCACTGTTCTCTATTCCATAAATGGATCTTAGCTGCACTTTAGCACCCTCTGTTGCTTCTTCTGACTATTATTTCTGAAAACTGA
This sequence comes from Naja naja, assembly GCA_009733165.1. Classification (NCBI taxonomy): domain Eukaryota; kingdom Metazoa; phylum Chordata; class Lepidosauria; order Squamata; family Elapidae; genus Naja; species Naja naja. The sequence continues at coordinate 196,521,842 of CM019149.1, forward strand.
TAACAGAGTTGTAAGCCATACTGATAAACATGATGATAAACACTTGAATGGTTTATTGAATTCGCCTCTCTCGTATTTTTTTAGTCTCAATGTTCTTTCTAAAAATAGATTTTGTAAAGTCAGTTTACTCATTTTACAGCCTTCTATTCCCCTAAAACTATCGCTGTTGGCTAACAAAAAGTGGTCTATGTCTTGGACAGAAGATCAGAAAATAAGCATATATATAAAATTTAATTTTGTGAAATACAGATGCACTGTATTGATTTCACTTGTTTTCTCTCTTTAGGATACCCCTTTGCCTTGTTCCAACGCTACTTCCTTTTCCAGAAAAGTGACTACCTCATCCACATCTATAATACAATAATGGGACTTTCACTTGCCTACTTCAACTTTGGTAAGAGAGCTAGAAGAAGAGTATCCTACTAGTGAGCACTGGGAAGGTCACTGGGAGGGTGTGCAGTGCTGCTTGTCTGTAAGGTGTTTGTAATCACTTCTATTTATTTTCTTAGGGCCACAATTCTGTCACTCTCTCATATGTGTCTTCGTACAGTTTCTCATCTTGAGGCTCATGGGTCGCACAGTCACTGCCATTGCCACTACCTTCTGCTTTCAGATGGTAAACATTTATTTATTTAAATTTACTAGCCACCCAACTCCAATGAACATACTTCCTCCCTTCATGCTTTTCTATGGAATTCTGATTTTGTCTGGGTCTGATGGGTTCAGCAAGTACTGTGAGGAAATTTCAGGCAGAAAAAATAGAATCTATGCAATAGCATGTGATTTTAGCTAATGTTTTTCAGACATATTTGATGGCTGGCTATTATTTCACGGCTACAGAGCACTATGACATCAAATGGACCATGCCACATTGTGTCTTGACTCTAAAGATGATTGGTAAGTAATTCCATTCCATGCAGTTCCTGGCCTATGCAGTTCCACTTGGTCCCTTTACATTTAGTCTTGTGGTTTAAACTTATTGTCTTGGATATCCTACAGTTTCTTGTATCTTTAAAAACCATAATTGACAACTCACACCCAGATGTTTCTTAGCTGAGCTGAGACTAGATCCGTATCAGTTCTATATTGGCTGCCCCCAAAGTGTTCAATAGGCATATTTCTTGTTTGATCATGTATATTTTTTGTAGGTTTGGTTATTGATTACTATGAAGGCAGGAAGGAAGAGGTGAGTAGTACCAGTTTTTTCCCCTCCGTTATTCTTTCATCATGAATTGGAATCATAAGAAAAATCAAAAACAATTATTTGCCTGTGACTGTAAAAACATCCCCAGAATATTCTTTATGGGATAGAAATCATCACACATTTAGACTGAGACTTCAAAATGAAATGTAGATACTTAGTGGAAATCCATGATGAAGGAGAAAGAGATCTTGCAGTAATTGAAGTCCAGATCGCTGTCAAGCTGGTAAGCAGGCTTAAGTCTCTTTAGCTATAAATGGAGGGTCTAAAATTATGTGTTTATTAAGAGAATAAAACTTGCAGACAATTGTTTTTATTGTACTATCTTCCAAAAAGACTCACGCAGAAAGGAATATTCATTCCTGCATCTCACAGATCTTACATAGTGGCACCCCCACTCCTTCATTTAAACAGTGCAAACTTTATCACAAACATTTCTTTTTGCTTCTGTTAAATATTCGTGAAAGATTAAAGAAAAAAAAAGGAACATGGCATCATTGACTAGTTAGAAAAATAATTGTATTCCATTTAGATGAAGATTTACAAATAAGACCAAGGAGCCCCCTTATGAACATTAGTGTTGGTTCACCAGATTTGGTTCACCAACTCTTCCACATTAAAGACAATAGTATTACTACTGACTTTTAAAAAAATCAAAGTGAAAGCTTCCAAGGTAGAGGCTGACAACATTTATTTGAATAGTTATAAGTATTCGATGCATCAAACTAAAAGTAAAGAAGGGATGAGATTTTTGTGTACGTGTGTGGCTAAAAATGTTATTGTAGGACATTCATTCCTAGGTGGAAGTGAATGATCCCACAGGCCAGAGGTGGTATTCAGCAGGTTCTGACCAGTTCTGGAGAACCAGTAGCGGAAATTTTGAGTAGTTCAGAGAACCGGCAAATACCATCTCTGACTGGAGATTTTACAGTATTCTTCCCCTGTCACACCCACCAAGCCACTCCCATAGAACCTGTAGTAAAAAATATTTGAATCCCACCACTGCCACAGGCATGCAATTTGGATGTTTCTCAGAGTAAGTACAGAGTTATTTAAAACATAGCAAAGGTTCTTCATGGGAATGTTGGAAGCAAACATATTAAGATAAAGTCTCCATATTTTAAAAATTATTATTTTATTTGTTTACTAGTCTGTTTTGATGCTTCACTCAAGCTAACTGTACTGTCTGAATACAAATTCCAGCAGCTAAATTTCCCATTGATCCCATTCTATGCAATACACTCAGAGCCCTTCTTGGCAGACACTGAAACAGAGTTAAATGGGCACTCTCTGAAGTCATAATTTGAAGATAATGGAATTGTTGCTAATTCTGTCAAAACCAAATTAGACAGTCATACTGTACTAACAGATGCCAAATTGTAGCAAAATAGGAAAACCTCCAATGCATGAGACTACAGTACAAGTAGTTCTCGACTTATAAAAGTTCATTTAATGGCCATTTGAAGTTACAATGGCATTGAAAAAGTGACCAATAACCATTTTTCCCACTTACGGCTGTTGTAGCATCCCCATGCTCATGTGATCAAAATTCAGATGCTTGGCAGCTGACTCATAGTTAGCTGCCAGGTTGTAGTGTCCTGGGTTCATGTGTTTTTGCAACCTTCTGACAAGCAAAGTCAATAAGGAAGCCAGATTCACTTAACAACCGTGTTACTTATTTAACATCTGCTGTGATTCACATAACTGTGGCAAGAAAGATCGTAAAATGGGGCAAAACTCACTTAACAACAAAGCATTGTGGTCATAAATCAAAGATCGCCTGCATGTTGCTTCAGAGCGATGGAAGTGGGCTTCCTCCAAATGTTGATCTTGAGAAACCAAAAACCTGAAATAGCAAACTCTGTGTTCAATCTAATGCTTTTTCTCCCTTTTCTGATTTTAACTGTTCAGCCTTGTTACATGTTTTTATAGACCCAAGATTTTACAATTGTTCTTTAAATGACTGTTGGCTTGGTGAGAGTATTGCAATTTGGATTTTTTATTTTGAATATTTTACAATGCGTAGATTGATTTTCTATCGGCTTCTCTACAAGTCTTCTGATAAAGACTACAAATAGCTGGCTTAAGAACGTAATGTAGAAAATTTGTGTGAGTTCTGTCTGCTGACATCCATAGGTTACTGGCAATTTGACAATGGAAGGGTATCTTGTTTGTATAGGGCTGTGATGGCGAACCTATGGCACACGTGCCGGAAGTGGCACGCAGAGCCATCTCTCTGGGCACGCCAGCCATTGCCGATTGCTCTTTCAGGTTCTGGCATGTGCCTTTGTGCCAGCCAGCTGGTCTTTGCATGTGCATGCATTCCACAAACCGGAAGACTGGGTGCCTGGCACACAGGTGCGTGTTGGAAATCGGAGGCTCAGCTCTTTCAGTTTCCGGCGCTCCCTCGTATGTGCATGCTCCTGTTTTGGCACTTGGTGCTGAAAAGGTTCGCCAACATAGGGAGTGGAGTTTTTTTATTCATTTGGAACATATATATGGCTTGTTTAATTGTTGCAAGCACAGGGCTTGAAAAGGGATATTGGTAACCTTCCCAGATGCTGCAACCTTCAGCTTATCATGGCTTCTGCTGTGGTTGTCTCCACCTCTGGTATCTGTTGCTGCACTACCAAAGAGTAAACTGATAAAACTCTGTAATTGGCAAGCACTTGAAATGCTTATAGCATTAAGGATGTAACAGGGAAGGAAATATTTTTTCACCTTATTTTTAATCTTACCACCATATATTTGTACAATTTGTTCTACTGTACACTATTTATGCAGCAATATTCTGTTTATTTTTATATATACCACTTCTCTTTAAAAGAGGACTTGAAGCAGCTTACGATAACATTCAAAATGATTAAAGAATCCACCCCCACCTAACAGTCTTTATTTATGCCAAGCAGTTGAAATTCTGAACTCTGAGTAAAGTCTAGGTATAGAAGACCAGGTTCTTTTGACATTCAAAACCTTACAGGAAAGGTGTTCACTTAGGAGTACTAATGTTAGTGTTTTTCTTATTATGGTGCAGGAATCTCTAGCCCCTGATCAAAAACAGTTTGCTGTCCGGGGAGTTCCTACTTTGCTTGAGGTCTCTGGCTTCACCTATTTCTATGGTGCCTTCATGGTGGGCCCTCAGTTTTCCATGACACGATATCAGAAATTGGTGAAAGGTGAGCTGACTGATGTTCCAGGCCAAAGACCCAACAGGTAATCTTCCATGCGGAGGCTTCTGCAAACCAACTGCCAAAGTCTTTCTTGTTAAGGATACATCTGTGCAGCTCCCAAACTAGCCCAACATTGTTGATGCTATTTGCATTGGGAGCCATTTGGGGATTCTCACTTCTTAAGGAATAACCTTTTACTTGTGAAATGCTGGTGTTATGTGAACCATTTCAACCAAACCACATATTCCCTTTGTTTTGAAATATGACACTAGAGGGAGTCTGGATTTTCTGACATTTGTTACAGCTTTGTTCCTGCTCTTAATCGTCTACTTCTGGGAACTTTCTTCATGATAATCTACACTGTGGCATCTCCTTATATTGATGAGGAATATCTTACCTCTGATGATTATATGGTACGTAGTGCTTAAAGGCTTCTATAACTTCATATTAAGGAAAATAAAATCAAAAATAAAAATAGTGTTTGGCTATTGGATAACAGTTTAGCTTACATAACACTTTATAAGGATTATCTCTTGAATAACAACCTGTAGCTCTGTGATCTACTGTTTTTCAATTTTGTGTCCTTCAGATGTGCTGAATTTTAATTCCCAGAATTTCAAACCAACATAAGATTTGAAATGCAACCAATCTAGAGGGCATTAGATTGAACAGCTTGCTTTTAGTCATCTGCTAGTACAAAAGAAACAGTATCCCTTGTTCCTAAAACTGTACCAGAAAAATAACCAAGTATCTTTCTTTACCACTGTTTTTCCCCACTATTTGCTTTTATTCACACACACACACATACACACACACATTCCGTCCTGTTTTGAAAGTGAAACTTTTTATAAGTAATATATTTAGTATCTTTTGAAGGAAAGCAGTGCACGCGTATCGCTAATATCTACAATAAAGCCACTTCATGAGTTGTCAGAATCAAATTCTCAGATTTATACATCCTAACAATTTCTTAATAGTTCACATTTTGCCTGCCATGGCTTTATTGTATACTCCGGTAATACTGTTCCAAAATTTGAGACCAGGAAAGCTATTTCTGAAAGTGCCCTATTTCAGGTTCTGAGGTTGGGCTTATTTTTATCACTTTTTTAATTATATCATATTTTATATCACTCTGTGATTAAATGTTGGACTAATAAAAATATGTTTGCTCCTTCTGGCATTTAAGTGAGGTAATTTTTAAAAATTTAATGTGATTTTATTTTGAATAAATTGAAAAAAAATATATTTCAAAATGTCTCTAAATATAAAATACATTTATGATTGGTTTACGATCTTGAGGTACACTTTTATACTGTAATCTTGGAAAATTAGAATGGTTAGTGCTAGGAATTTATACAAAAAACTTTTTTGCCTTCTGACACTAATCTTATTTTACAAATGTGTTCTTATAATGCAGAAACACTCCTTCTGGTTTCGTTGCTTTTATATATTGATCTGGGGCAAGATAATGCTTTACAAGTACGTTACCTGTTGGCTAGTGACGGTAAGCCTGGAAGTTAGCCAATTTATTTATTTTCTTAATTTGGGACCACCTTTGTTTTGAAAAGGACCAGCCCAGCTATTAAAACAATACTATATATACTGAATAGAAAAATCGATAAAAATAATTAACCACAAAACAGATCTGTTAGTCTTCAAAGGCCCTTGCAAGAGAGATGCATCTTTACAGAGAGTGAGTGAAGGGCAAACACAATTCCCAAGTGATATTTAGGCCTCTATTACTTGAGCAGCCGAAGCAGTTCTAGCTAATCTAACCTATTCAGAAGTTTAAAAAAATAGCATCAATCCTTTAAACTGTACCTAGAAAGCAGTTTGAATTTAGTGCAGATCTAGTACCAGTTTATATCATCCAAGCACTTTTCAAGATTACTTCCGCATAGAATCTGTTATAATTGTTCAAGCTGTCACTACAGTGGGGAAAAGTAGGTAAATGCGACCACTTCAAGAATCATTGTAGCTGTTAGGTTTCCTTTAATTGTCCAAATCTATGCTCCTCACCACAGCTGCCACAGGTGAATCCAGATCAAGCTAGCAATCTCTTCTTTCAGGGAGATAGGCTGGGTCTCATCTCTAGCTTACTTCACTACTAATTAACACTGGACTTAATTTTAGCTTGTCATTCTTCATCTAGCCCGTTATTGTGTCTAGCCACTAATCCAGGACATTGAATATATTTTCTAATTAGGTTAGATAGAATAATATCTAATTGGCACAACTTAATAATCCTATGTTATTTTCATTCCAGGAAGGAGTTTGCATCTTAACTGGGCTAGGCTACAATGGAAGGGATGAAAAGGGATTACCACAGTGGGATGCTTGTGCCAACATGAAAATCTGGATGTTCGAGACAACTCCTTATTTTACAGGAACCATTGCCTCCTTCAATACAAACACCAACAACTGGTTAGCCCGGTGAGCATAACTTGGCTGTTTTCCGCAGAACAGTTTGAGTCTGCTGGAGAGCAAGAATTGAATAGGGCTGGCTTGGGGATGGGATCAAGTTTGGGGAAATTAGGTGATTTTTGTGTGCAAGGCCCAAGTGGACAATTTGCAGCATTTTTCCCAGAGCATTTTTGACCACTACTACAGAAAATCAGCTGTAGGTCTCCCAGGGAGTTTGAGCAACATAATGCACAAAAACAGAAAACTCCCAAACTCACTCAATCATGTGATATGACTCTGCCCTCTTGCATCATTGCCCAACCCATTGCAGTTCATAGTCCTTTAAAAAATGTTAAGCCTCCCAAGATTGCTGTTTGGCTCGAAAAGCAGAGGATATACAGCTGGAGGCTAAGAAAATTGGGCTACTCAATGCCTAAAATGGGAGTAAGAATTATTGTTCCATGATGAAAGCAACACAGCTATAGTCTCCTCCCACTTCCACCAAAAAGAGAGAGAGATTTATTCTAGGAATTATTTTGACTTAAGAGCAAGGAGCTATTCAGAGCACTCACACAGTATCCCTGATTTCTGGTATTCCCACTGAGGACCTTTTATATTTGGAAGTTTTAGTAAACCTCTTGTATTCTCACACCATTCAAAGTAGAGCCTGCTAAATTTTAATATTTATTTTGAACAACCTGAAGTTAAAGAATAAAATGTTGGCAGTTTCTTGGATGTCTTTGTTAAGTGTTTTATTTCTGGAGAAACAAAATAATGTTGACACTTGCCCTGACAGTATTATATTTCTATTCCTAGCTATATATACAAACGGCTGAAATTCCTGGGAAACAAGTTACTATCGCAAGCTTTATCTTTGCTTTTCCTGGCCGTCTGGCATGGGCTACACTGTGGGTATCTAGTTTGCTTCCAAATGGAGTTCCTGATTGTCGCTGTGGAGAGGCAGGTGAGGACCTTTTAGAGTTATCTTAGATAATATTTAATATCTGGATCCACTTAAAAAAAGGTCAGATGAGTGAATTATAGATTGACAAAATTGTACTGAGGTATCCATGGGCACAAGGAAGAACAGCCAGACTGATAAAACCTGTGGTGTGCTGTAAGCCCCGCTTGTTTTCTACATGCAGCATTGTACTTATGCTCAGGGGGAATGGAACCTGCAGTGTGACACTGCTTTCATTCTACTGAAAGGAGCAAGATCAGAAGCCCCTAAAGCTGCACTTGGTTCATTCAAGAGTTCATTGCATCAGGTTGTTTCAGAGTACATTTTAGCACAAGGATGAATCCAGTAATTATCACAATGTGCAAGGACTCTTAAGTACTGGAAGTTGCTTTTGAGCTTCCTCAGTGACATTTTTATACTAAGTTGTTAAGCTGAACTCTTCTTAAGAGAATGAAATAAAATGTTAAGTCTGTGCATTTCAGTGTGTGGAAGACATTAGTAAATGTAAATCCATTCAGGAAAATAAAGAAATGCAGATTACATTCTTTGAAGTGGTTGACAGCTGCAACACATTGGCTTAGGGAAACAGTCTCTTGGCGAACCCAGGACAATTTCAAGCTGAGCAGTTCAAGGCTGATTGGCAACTTGTGGTAATTTATTGAAATACCAAATGATTGTTGAAGCAACTGCTCCAGTGAGATGGCAATCAGCTCACTGAAGAGATTTTTCTGGGAGGAAGGAAAGTAAAAAATGGGTAAGCAGCACAGAGCCATGTTTTGTTTGTTCATCTGTAAGCTTAAAGCTTATTATGGTTTTGGTTTTTTTGTAATTACAGGCTATTAAACTGGTAAACGACAGTCCATTTCTGTCTGCCTTGGCTTCAAACATCATCTTGAGGCCCTTTTTCTACTTGATTCAGCAAACTATTCACTGGATGTTCATGGGATATTCTCTAGTACCATTCTGCCTCTTTAGCTGGGAAAAGTGGATTAAGGTACTAAGAGTCAGATTGCCTACAGGAGGGCATTTCCCCTCTATTTACTGGCTGGAGAAAGACACAGTGCACTGACTTCCTCATCCTTTTTTGCAGGTGTACATGTCTATTTATTTCGCAGGCCATGTGTTGTTCTTTACATTGCTATTTACATTGCCTTATTTCCGAAAAATATTTGTGCCACGAAAAGAAAAGTTAAAGAAAGATGAGTAACGGCCAAAAGGTGAGAGAACTATCCCTGACTAGTCACTAGCATAGTGGTCTTGGATGACATCTAGTTGACTTATTTTGCTTTTCCTTTCAGATTGTACCATGTGTGCATTTATTACAGGATGGTTGAAGCATCACCTGCCAAATTTGCTGTGGACAAACTGTATTACAGTGACTGGGGTTGAAAGAGCACAGGGGTCAAGACCCCAAACTGAGGGGAACAGGCTGCAAACCTCTTTACCCTTTCTACAGGTTGCCTTATCTCAACTTCTCCCCAGACACTTCCACCTCTGCAGTGTCAGATGATTGTAAAGCACTTGATCCAGCTGCCATCTAGGAATGGAGCATCTGCCTGACTTTTTACTTTCCAATGCCACTAGATAAAATTGGTCCAAGTTGGTTTTTCATTCATGCTTTAGCTGCTTCTTTTCACCAGATTTTGGAACTGGTACTGTTTTTCTATTCTTACTAGTGTTATTTGTAGCTTATGGTAAAAATGAGGAACATAGTTAAATATGGTATTCTGATTCTTCAGAGACTGACCTTGTCTCCTGGATGCACATGAAGGTTACCCACTTTATCTTCACACCTTGTTCTTGTGCCTTTAATGAAGTGCACCACAGCAACTGAGTACACTTCTCTTTTTGTACAGATAATTGCTTATGTACAATACCAATCTTAGTACAGTTTCAGCAGTGGTGAGTATACTTTAGCCAAAATGTTTGCTCTGATAATTCTACTTCTCTTGATCACTTGGAGCAGATAAACAGTCACAGGCATCTTCAGGAGGGCAAATGAGAAAATAGGATGCATAAATTGGCATCACTGGGACTAAGTGAGGCTATCTCTGGAAATAGTGATGGGATTGCTGTTATTCAGTGGTCTCTAGTTTCCAAAGCTGGTTATTCAACTAATTTGCTATATAGTTCATGGAGAAGCAGGGAAATATTTTTTTAGACTGGAGATACAGGTGAAATGACTGTTTTGAGACTTGCCAGTTATGTGACTGTCATGACAAAAGCATAGCAAATCACAAAGGAAAACTAGTCTCCAGGAAGTTTTCTATAATCCCAGAGGAAACTTTATAAGGGCCTAAAGAGGTTGATACGAACAAGTTAGGACTTTGTGCCATACCAGTTTCATATTTTTTTATTAAAATAATTTGGGGAGGAAAAAAGCGGGGTGGGAAACCTGGTGAAAATATAGAGCAACTATTGCTAACCATTAAGAGTTGTGGTGGTGAGAATGCAGTATTGCAGGCTAATTCACAGCTCATTGCCAGGAGTTCAATCCTGACCAGCTCAAGGTTGACTCAGCCTTCCATGGTTGGTAAAATAAGGACCCAATTTGTTGGGGACAATATCCTGACTCTGTAATCCGTTTAGAGAGGGCTGTAAAGCATTATAAAGTGGTATATAAGTTTAAGTGCTATTTGCTAGTGCTATTAAGTATCACACTGCTATATAAAAAAAATATTTACTACAAAGTATCAAGGATGTATTTCCCATAAATAAGGGTACAGTACATAACATTTACAATACAGAGCCTGTTAGACCAAATCATAGGCTATGAATCTGTAAGCAAAACAGGAAGCTTATACCACTCCCCACATTTCTTCAAAAGCTGTGGTGATTTTAGCACAAGTCAAAGCAGCAGAGAGTGGATAGTTGCTGATAGAGATGGTCTTTTCTGTGTAGTCAACATTAAGCTAAAGGAGAAAAATGGCAGTTAAGTTTCTAAAGTATATAGGTTACATTGTTTAATACCTAAGTGAGAATATAAGTTAGAGAAATGATCCAGAAAACAAATTTCTGTGTTTATAACTCCCTATAAATTGGTGCACTCAAAAAAATCATCTCCATAATTAGTGGCTATTAGCACTGTCCCACTAGTATTCCCACCTCCCACCCCCCTTTATAGAAATGTACCAAGTTTACAGCACACATTAAGACACTTAATCCAGTTCTATAACAGAGCCAATATAGGTAGTCCTTGACTTAGACCAATTCATTTGGTGACTGTTTCACACTTAAAACTTGCAGCAGCCCTATGGTCATTGATCAAAATTCAGTGCATGGCAACTGACTCATATTTATGGCAGTTGCTGTGTCCTGTAACCACCTTTTGCAACCTTCTGACAAGCAAAGTCAATGGAGAAACCAAATCCACTAAACAGCTGTGTTACTAACTTAACTGCAGTGATTCACTTAACAAAAGTGGCAAGAAAGATTGTAAAATGAGCAAAACTCACTTAACAAATGTCTCACTTAGCAACAGAAATGTGGGGGCCAATTGTGTCAAGGACTACCTGTATTATCTTTGCTCTCAGAACCTCAATTAAGATGGAGATGAGATAACTGGCTTGAAATAAGACAGCCTAAGAACATATGCAGGCCTTACCGATCCATGAGCAAACGCCCCCACAATTATGGCTATAGGATCTGCAGTAGGGACTAGGTCACGCATGTCTGTCACCTGAGGGGCTGAGAAAGAGGTGCCTATTTTTGCACAGCCAACAGGGAGGTGATCTGTCACTGGGTTCTTTATCACCTACAGAACAAAAGCTGGATTAAGCTGGTAATAGAAACAGAATTAATCTTCTATAGACTCATAGTAGAATTATTACCTTTAACAGCTTTTGAGGGCCATCGGCAGCTCTGACACTAAACTTATGCAGCAGCTGAACTAAGGAGAGATAAAAAACATTGAGAATCTTACTTGTTTGCTACAATCCCACACAAGCACTGGTTTTCAGAATATTTTCTTTTCCCACAAACTAATGCATAATTCATGACCTACTAATTAAATGACCTGACAGGGAAAGCTAATATCCATTTATCACCCCCAGAAAGGGAAAGTGATTTGATTTAGCACATATAACGTAAAATTATCTTAAACCCAGGTGATGGCTCTCTAGTCCAGAGGTCAGCAACCTTTTGGACCTCAGGGACCACAATTCATAATTTTAAATCCCGTGGACCACTAATATGAATCCAGCATGCCGCTCACTGAAGCGCCTGGACTCCCCATGACAGGATGGGGTCCTTCAGGCACTTAGCTTGGCAGCCTGTTTCTGCAACCTTAAACACTCAAAGAGCCATTTGGACCCGTTCTCCAAACAAAACACTAGGAGCTATAAAACATGGGTGGGCGTGCCAACTCAGTATCACTCACTTCCACCCAGTCACATGACATCCCCCCCCCCAGCCATACTTACCCAGTTTTGTTGGTCCAGGTGTTTTCTATGGGAAAGAGGTATCTCTCAGCTCTCTCTGTCTTTCTTTCTCTCTCCCTCTGTATTGCTCTCTTTGTTTCCCTCTCTCTCTGTCTCTCATTCTGATTCCTTCTGATACTCTGGGCCTCACAGGCGCTTCTTCGGCCTTTGTTGGTGCTGGACACACCTCGGTTGCTCAGGGAGACGCATAACCTGCTCTCTGCCCTGAGACACCGGCCCAACCTGGCTGCGGTTGATGCTCCGTGTCATAATGGACTCTGCCAACTCCCTCATTGTGAAGCACACTAAATTTAACTATGCTGCGCAAGAGCAGCGACCAGGCCATGGAGGCGCCAACAGCAGTAGCGGAGAGAAAGGGCTGGGTTGGACCAGTGTGTCGGGGCAGAAAGGAAGTCCTGCATCTCCCCAAGCAACTAAGGTGCGCCCAGCCCCAAAAAGGGCCAGAAGAAGCACCCATGAGACCCAGCAAGAGATGAAGCAAGCATAATAAGGTGCTTTGCTCCCACTCTGGAATATGAAGCGAGTCTCCATCTGCCGCCGTCAGCCATACCTTCTCAGGCTAGGCAAGGAGTGACTGGGAGGGAGGGCAGGGCCAACCACTGGTGGGTTCAGCCAACGGAGCCACAGCAGGGGGATGAAAGAGCCACGGGTTACCGCCCCCCGTTGCTTCGGCCCACTTGTGCCACCACCCACCCCATTGCCACAACAGCACCATTACCTCATTCTGGCTGGCGAGGGCTGCGCTACTCCTTGCACGTTACACCACCTGCGAAGTTGCATGTACCTCCCTCTATGGCAGAGGTTTCCAGCCCCACCCCACCACGAGCTGCCTGGCTAATCCCATATTCCAGAGCTCTAGTCACAAGACTGGCCCATTGGTCATTCCGGAGCAGCTCCACCACCCAGGTGCGCCAGAATTTTCTTGTGAACCATCAGTGGTCCACAGATCCCGGTTGGTGCCCACCGCTCTAGCCTTCTTACCAGACCAATGGACTGACAAAAATGCAGATTCATACAGAAAGCGAATTCATATTTGCAATGTAAGGCACAGGTGACTATAAGACTCGGGACCATATATGGACCCTTGGACCCTTTTAAAAAATGGTGCCACATGGTAAAATGTTAACTGTCAGGATTGACAATGATATAAACAAAAAATAGATGGAACATAATCATATCCATGTATTTCATTAAATTATAATTACATGTAAACTATAGTGAAATTTACAAACTTTTTAGTTTCAACCCGCAACATAATTACAACCTTTTGTTTGCTCCTCTTTAAGATCTTACTTTTTAGGCTATCCCATATAAACATTCTGCAAGATAGGGTGCATCTGTATCAGTAAAAGAGATCCCAAACTAGACTAATTTAATAGTCTAGTTTAAGTTTTAGGGATGTCAAATTTGATTTCATTGAGGGCCGCATCAGGGTTGTGTTTGACCTCGGGGTGGGGCGGTGGTGGCCATGGTGGGAGTGGCCAGCTCAACATCACTCATCTTGGGGGGGGGGGCACCTGTAGTGGCCAAGTGCTAAGAAAGGACTTCCCTGAGATCCTCCCTCACTGATTATAATTTTCCTTCCTTCCTTTTCCTTCCCTCGTTCATTTTCTTCCTTCCCCTTTCCTTATTTTTCCTTCCTTTCTCTCTTCCCATCTTTGTCTTTCCTCTTTCCCTTTCTCCTTTCCTGTCCCTTCTTACATGCTAACTCTGTAAACCACTTAGAGAGGGCTGTAAAGCACTGTAAAGCGGTATATATAAGTGCTAGTGCTATGCTCAAATGCAAAAGGGGAAATATTTCTCCTTTTGTTTTTAGTTTGTTTTACTAGCCCTCTGCCAGCGAAAGAGCTGGGGGTGTCATGCATGCCACTGGAGCTCCATTTTTGCTGGCAGAGGCACCGTGGGGCAGTCTTTTGCTGTTTCCATGCTGGCCCCACAAGCCAGAGCTAAGCACCCCGCCAGCCAGATCCAGCCTGCGGGCCTTGAGTTTGACACCCCTGGTCTTACAAAGATCCACAGAGAAACATTGCTCAGTATACTTAATTGTATTTCTTACCCATAAGACCACAAAAACGATCAAAGGTGCGAGGAATTCTTGTCTGTGGATTGACTTCAATAAGAACGTTTTTTTCTGTATGAATATATACTTGGAGAAGGCCAGCTCGATTCAAAGGACTATCCATGAGCATCAAGAGGCTCTAAATTAAAAAAATGAAAAATCATATACTTACCTACTTAAAAAGCAAAATCTAGGAAGTATGTCTCAGAACAATTCAAGATTGTTGTAAAGAATATTTGAGAAAGAGCAGTGCCTCAAGAAAGTATTAGTATATATACATAACTAAGAAATGATAGTGAAAAAATAAAAAGGAGAATTTGTGGCTTGATTCAAAAATAGAATTGCCAGCATTAGTTTCTTGCCTTTTCATGAATGTGATTTCCCAATTAATATTTCAGGAACAGTGGTGGGCCATAAAACTGGACATAAATATGCATAGAATACCTGGTGGGTGATGTCTGGTCGAACTCCTCCAGGGTCTCTGCCATTCCGCAGAAGCAAAGATTTATGCTTGTCACAATTAAGCAATTCGTATGTTTTCCCAACCTTAAAACAATAAAAGTGACAAATTAGGAAAAGTTCCCATCCATACTACTAGATAAACTTTTCTATGTGGCTTTTGAATGCTCCGATTCTACCCCTTTGGTTCATGAGCAAGACACATTTACCGTATGCTTGTTCTCTATGACACATGGCACTCCATAAATTGATTTTGTGGTAGGAAATGGCGATTTTATTTCTCGACAGAATTTCCCTTACCTTATCAGCGCTCTTAATCTTACACAGTATTTTCAGAAACTAAGACCTCTGCATCCCATACTAAGTTATGATCCTAAGGACACCTATGCATAAATCTATCAATTCTGGTAATAGGGCTCCATAAGACGAGAATTCCTCCCCACGGTTCTTCCAGACACCTTTTTTAAAAGCCCCCAAATGTTGGGATTACAATTTCAGGAATCCAGAGTGACGACTCCGGTGGCTGCTCTCACCCCGCACGTGGATATAACCAGCTTGGGAATTGTTGGCTACAGGATAGGGCAGGATCTTTGTACACAGATTAAAATTCCAACGTATTTCAGAGAAAGGTGATGAAGCCACTCCCGCCCGCCCCGAAGGAGCTTTTGACTCTGGCGACTGCTTCGGAAGGGAGGTTTAAAGCCGCTTCTCCTCTCGGACCCTCCTCCGTACTCTTCCCGAGGCTTACAAGTTTGCCCAAAGCTCTCTCGGACCACAGTGGCCAGCAGCGCCTGCCCGCACCTTGACGCTCTCCAGCGACGCCCCCTCCAGGATCACCACCAGCCGCCTCTTCCCGGCGCGCCGGGGATCAAACCCCGCACCGTCCGCAGAGTCCCCCTCCAGATGGGGACGCTTCCTCACGGGGCTCGCCGCCATCTTGAAAGCGGCGAACGCGCGCTCCCCCCCACCCCACGGAGTTCCTCTTCCAGGGTCAGCCACTTCCTGTTCCCGACTGGTCCTTTCGCTTCAAGGCGCTCGAGCAGTCCCGGATGGAAACAAAGCCCCGCATTATTCGCACGGGCCCACGTCGCATTTCCAGACGGGCCGAGCCTAAAATGACGAAGCGCCAGTAGGCTTCCGGGGCTCGAAAGCCGTTATCTGCCTCGGGTCGCTCGAAGGCCACGCTTGTGCCAGGGGAAAAGCCCTTCCGGCTGCGGCCGCCTGACCCGGAAACGCTTTTTCGGACCCCGCCGTTTCCTGTGTCCTTCTCTCCGGCGCGGCGGCGTGACTAGAGAACGAGGGTGAGGGCTGGTTGTCCTCGGAGGCGGCTGCCGTGAGGTTTTCTGAGAGGAGCAGAAGCGTTTTTAGAGCCCTCGCCTGCTTCTCCGAGGATGAATTCCCTTTAGTGAATTCCCTTTAGTGCAGCAGGCATGTCGGGGAAGGGAGCGGCTGATCGATTCAGTGCTTGAATGAGACCGTTCAAACAAAGGGGGTGGGGTTGTGGAATGGCGGTGGGGGGGGGTTAATTCATGATTTAAACAGCTGTGCTGAACGAAGTCGGTGGGAGCTGAGTAATTCGTTTGCCTCACCCCGGGGTGCGTGGCTTTTCAGAGACCTGCAATATCCCACTTCTGCACGAGGCGATGTTCCTTAATGCAAACCTAGCAGTAAATAAAGAAGGGCTGCTTTATCATAACATCTTGTTTAAATATATATATATATATATATATATTTATCATGGTCTGCATAAGTAGTTAGAAAGTTTTGGCGCTCTTGTTGATGTGGTTCTCAGTGCAGAATTCTTTACGCAGAGATAATTGCATACATAAAATACTTGATGCACACCAGTCCGCCTCCCTCCAAGCTTTATCAGAAAGAAATCCTGCAGAATTGTGTAATGGTATAATTGTGAACCTGCCTCCATAACAAGGTTGCCATGGCTCAGAGCCTGAAGGACTTTGCTGGCCGCCTGCCTACTGGCCCGCGGGGGATGAGCACTGCTTTAAAGTTGCTGTTGGGTGCTGGAGCTGCAGCCTACGGTATCCGGGAGTCTGTCTTTACAGGTACGGTAACTTTTGTTCTAATAATTTCATCTCTCTTTTTGTTTTTTGCTCAACTGTTGACAATAACACCAGAATGCTTTTGATTTCTACAGTGGAAGGGGGACAAAGAGCAATATTCTTCAACCGCATTGGTGGAGTTCAGCAGGATACTGTTCTTTCAGAAGGACTTCATTTCAGGTACTGATCTAGCGGATTGGGTGGTGTAATACCTCCCAAAAAATTAGAATGTAGCAGGGAATTTCAAAGCAATATTATCCTCATATAATATATCCAAAAATATCCTATTTCTCCCCAAATTTAATTTAATATTACTTCAGCTTGGCAAGATATTTTTTTACCAATTTTGCACTAAGACAAATTCCTTGTGTGTCTAATCATACTTAGGCAATAAAGCATTCATTCAAGTTTCCCCGAAGAAACCCCTCATATTGATATAATTTCTGTTTTTGCTAAGATAGTGTTCTTAAAACCTTCAGAAATTTTTCTCATTAAAGAGTAAGGGATAGGTTATGTGATAATATTTATATCTCCAAGTAAGAGGCATAGGATTTTTTTTTACATCTCTTTCAGTTATAATCATTGCTAATCTCCACAGAATTCCTTGGTTCCAATATCCAGTAATTTATGATATTCGAGCCCGGCCCCGCAAAATTTCCTCACCAACAGGATCCAAAGGTAAGAACAGAGTTAGACAGCGTTTTTACTTCCTAAGAAGTCAGGATTATGTATTAGATATTTCTCCATCCTTAGTCTTTATAACAATG
Organism: Naja naja; assembly: GCA_009733165.1. Classification (NCBI taxonomy): domain Eukaryota; kingdom Metazoa; phylum Chordata; class Lepidosauria; order Squamata; family Elapidae; genus Naja; species Naja naja. The sequence continues at coordinate 196,539,361 of CM019149.1, forward strand.
CTGCAATGGAACTTGTACTAAAAATGATGTCACAAAACCATTGAAATCTATAAACGGGGCAATGTGAAGTAGATAGGATTTGTGCTTCCGTAATTTTGAGTTTTGCATTTTGTATCAGTTTTGACATTCTTCTGTTTGTACTTCATGGAAGAGCACACAGTTCTCTGACCAGAATGTAAATTAAGGACTTCAGAACAACTGATTCTGGATGGTTTGTTTGGATATATAATCAGACTTGAGAAATAAAATAGAATGCCCTTTAAAGATTGTGGTTGACTTAATTTCGACTCTAGATCTGCAGATGGTGAATATCTCCTTGCGTGTTCTATCAAGACCCAATGCTGCAGAATTGCCCAGCTTATATCAGCGACTTGGACTAGACTATGAAGAACGTGTTCTTCCTTCCATTGTCAATGAAGTACTCAAAAGCGTGGTAGCAAAGTTTAATGCATCACAGCTCATTACCCAACGAGCTCAGGTTTGTCCTTTTCTCATACCAGACCTGTCTTCCTGCACTTAATCCTACCTTTCACAGCTGTGTCCAGTAGTTTGCTGGCTGCAGATGATTTATATATTAAGCAATTGTTTAGGGAACAAATGAGGTCTTTTGCGAATTTCCTTTAGACAATAAATTGAGTGAGAATTATCCTGACGTTGGTAGCAGATGTGCATAGACAAGTAGTGCACTATGGCTGCAAAAATAGCAAATGTGGTTTTAGGGTATTTTTATTCCACTTTGCTCAGATCTTGCATTGATTATTAAGCCTAGTTTTGTCTCTTTCCCCTTGTAGTCAAAGCCTAGTTGAAAGAATGTGCAGACTTAAACTTCGAAACAGCAGATAAAATCCACTGTTGATTCTCTGGCTATGAAATTATCTTTTTGATCTGGAACTGGCTCAAAGTTCTTTTGCATATCTTCGTCCACATCCAGAGATAAAGTATTAGTTCTTTAGATTTAACAATCATTAAAGTTTGTCAACTTTTTGAGAGAGGAATCCAGCTAGGAGCTGCACATCTCCCCACTCTGCTTTCTTAGGTTTCAGAAACTGTTCAGCCATCTTAATCTATGAAACTTAACCAGGGAACAAGTATGTTTGCCTCTATATTTCAATCCAAGACCATAAGAAAGGTTCAATGGAAATAAACTCCAGGTGCTTTGCAAATTCACAAAATACAGAAACCAGGGGTTGAGAGTTATTCAACCCCAGTTAAACATGGTGGCAAGAGGTTGAAATAAATCAGCACCCAACCATTAACTTTTCAGCAATAAAACAATGAAGTAAAAAAGTGAAGTTAAAATTCCAATGTACTTAGAAACGAAACTGCTTGACAGGAAGATCAATACGCCCAATGACTTTGATCGGTTCCAGAGAGAATTGGAATCTTTAAGGACCGCCCCCTTGCCCACGGGGTCCACTATCGTCCATAAGTTGTCTTGGCTCACTCCTAAGTGCTTCTATTCAAAACCAGGGAGCTGCATTGCCAAAGAACCAACTTTAGCAGTGAAATCAATAGATCATTGGTAAGAGAACAAAGAAATGTACTGTGCAGCATTTTGAAAAGCCAGTAGTGAGCCCAGTTCTTTAAGAATTATTATGGCCAATCTTTTTAGAAAAACCTATTCTTCTTAAGAATGTAAGAATTTATAAACTAAATAAAGTCAGAAAAAGGCAATGAGGTCCACTGGATAATTAAAAACAAGTTATTGTGAAAAGAGACTGAAAGGATAGTGAATATTTAGACTTTAAAAGAGAAAAGTGAAGGGGATATGATAGCACCTTTCAGATATCTGAAAAGCTGACATTGAGGGGAAAAACACTTTAAAGGACAGCTCAGATTTATGACTTTTTAAGTTTATTTATTATATTTAAATGTTGTTCATCCCACCATCCAAAATTACAGGAAGGCATATTTTGTTTAAATATCAACTGGTAAAGAACAGTTGCAACGGTAGAATGAAATCAGACAAGTGATTGCCAGGATCTGTTGGAGCATGAAGGGATAGATTCTTGTATCAAAGGGATAGGTGCAAGGATTTAAATGGCCACTTCAGCAACATGATTCTATGACTTTTATGATTTTGTGACTTTTTCTGGCAAAAGGAAATTCCTTGAGCAAAAACTCTGGGTTTATTTTTTCAGGTATCTTTGCTTATCCGACGGGAACTGACAGAGCGAGCAAAGGATTTTAGCCTTATATTGGATGACGTAGCTATCACAGAGCTGAGTTTTAGCCGAGAATACACGGCAGCAGTTGAAGCCAAGCAAGTGGGTGAGTTGATGCTTAAGTTAAAGGAAGCTAACAGCTGGAGAAACCAGAAAAAAGAAGACTGGGTTTGAAAATAGCAAAGGGCTGCAGGGAAAAAGATTCCTGAAAAAAATTTTTTTCAACATATGAACATATGAGAGGCAGGTGGGCAGCTGTTCAAAATATTCGCAAATTCCATACTAGTCAATTATTCTGTCTATGATCCAGAATAGGGTGTATGTAGTCACCTTGAGTTTCTGAGTGGACACATGCACACAGATGTAATGGGAGAACAGAAATATAAGAAACAAAGTATATTTATGTAGCATGTTACTTTGTTATATAGGAACAGACACCACCTATGGTTACTGCTGGTAAAAAGATTGACAAGAACGCTAGAAGGCACACTTTACATCATTTTTAATTGCCTATTTTTCTGAAGGAGGCGTGTTTATTGCATGACTCACATACATCTTCCTGAAGCTTCAGATGAGAATCCTTTCTGCCAGGTTTTGCTACAAGCCTGTGTGGTCATTTGAACCATTTGCTTTTACTCTTGCCACAGACTGCAGCACAAAACACCCATATTGTGTCAGCTCCTGTCTTTGATCCTTTTGTCTTTTGCTTTCTGTGGCCGCCATACTCCACCCCCCCACCCCGTCCTCAATTCCTGCTCTTCCATTCTCCTGAATTGGATTCCGGATTATCCACAGGAGGCCATCTGTGATTTAATGTCAGACCACTCTGTGGTGGTTGTTTTTTCCATTTTGTTTGATAAGAAATCAATTTAACTTGAAGATGAGCTAGAGTGGAATATTGAGACCATTATATTAATTGATTTTACTTCCCACATAATTTTTATAAGAGACAGGGTGTAGGTGTAAACCAGTTAATTTTAATGTTGAATATTCTAAAAGTATTTTTTAAGTGAGATCAGTTTAATGCCAATCATATCGTAATTTAATGTAAGCAATTGGAAGAATTAAATAGCTATTTAGTGTTCTGATCCCACTTTTAAAATGATGCTTCCTATAGCACTTTACTCAAATACTACCAGTATATTAGCTCTCTGCATGAAAAAAAGGTTGGGTTCTTGTTTTAAATCGGGATTCTCCAAATGATCAATCTCTCTGTCTTTTATTATTATGGTTGATTGCACAGTCAGCTAGATGTTTAGACTGGATTTGGTATTTTTATTCACCTATCTGTTGTTATTTGTAGTATTATTCAGTATTTTCATATTTGAGGGTTGATGAAAAATCTGGAGCTTTATGAAGCAGTTGAAGAGTTTGGGGAGACCTGTTTCAAATAAAAAATACATGTTTATTTATTGTAATATCATGTAATTCATTGTAATACTAGCTGGTGACCTTGTGGCTGTTGCTGACTCTTGGCCTAATTCACCTCACAGGATTGTGAGGAAAATAGGAGCATTAGATAAGTTCACTGGCTAGAGTTATTTATAAAAATAATAAAGGCAGAATATAAAATTAAAGACTATCTAAAAAGCTGGAGATTTACATTTGGTTTTCCAAGCTGAAAAGTCCAGTAATTTGTGACTGAATGTTTAATAAATACAAGAAGGAATCAGCAACATCCTGGCATTTCCACATATATATTACATGACTGGTTCTTGCCAAGATACTAATTTTCCTCTGTACTCTAGCCCAGCAGGAGGCTCAGCGAGCACAATTCCTTGTGGAAAAAGCAAAGCAAGAACAAAGGCAGAAGATTGTTCAGGCTGAAGGTGAAGCTACAGCTGCTAAAATGATATCCTTGCTTTGATGTGAGAGGGAAAGGTTTCTACGGGTTTCAGGCACTTTGGGTGCAGCAGTAGAATGCAAAAGCATGCTAATCTTCATATAGCGTGATTTCAGGTAAAGCGATGCAGCTTAAACATAGCTGAGGGGATGGCAAAAGATGGTCCTGAGTTCAAAGCTTAAGAAATGCAACCTTAACTGATTATTCACATTGGAGAAGCCCTCAGCAAGAACCCAGGTTACATCAAGCTGCGCAAGATCCGTGCTGCCCAGAATATCTCCAAAACGGTGAGTATTGAGACTAGTGGATTTGCTTTCGTATTTATATGTACATATATCTACCTTTAGCTGCTGCTTTCGCATTGTACCAGGCCAAGTGATGAATCTAAGGCGAATATGATATGCTTCTCCTGATGTTCATTTTTACCATCAGTGCCTGCTGATCTCCCCATCCTAGCAAGAGCCAAGAAGACTTTGACTCTTGTTGTAAGAGCAGGCCCACATCATTTCAGTGGGCTATACCCAGTCATGGTCACTTGCAGAACATGTGTCACAGACTAGGAAAAGGCTCACAGCAGGAACAAAATCAGATGGAGAAGCAGAATGAATTTGGGAATTTAGAATACTGATGGACCTGGAAATGTGTGACCGAAAACAAATTAAAATGCCATACCCATTGTCTTTGTTCTGGGATCTGATGAAACTGCCCATACTGAGAACATCAAAAAAATTAATAAACCTTCAAAAGAAAAGAGATAGATTGCTTCTACAGGGACCTTGTGGGTTTTTTTGCCTTGTGCATGGTGACTCTCAACCCATGGCTTAGCTGCTAATATACCAGTCTTTCCCAATATACTTGATTCTGGTTACGCTACACTTCATTGTGTTCATGCACCGTGCTTGCAGTGGATCATGGGAATTAGAGCTACAAACCCCTGGAGTGGATGAGTTTAGGGAAGGATTCTCTAAAGGTTGAAAGAAATGTCTGTGCTTAGGTATGTTTCTGCTAAACCCCCATATGTTTCAGGATCTTTGCTAACTGCCTTTTTTGTCCACTGCCCTGAACTTTTACAGATTGCAGCATCTCAAAACCGTGTGTATCTTACAGCTGACAATTTAGTGCTTAATCTACAGGATGAAGGTTTTACAAGGTGAGTGGCTTGTGAATATCCAAGTAGCTGATCTACAGACTTTAGATTTTCTGCTATGATGAGATATAGCGTAAGATGATTTAGGGAAATCAGAAGACTGCAGTTCCTCTGGAAAAGTGGTGGGGTGGGGACCACTAGGAAGCTATGTATCTTACACTGCTTTTTTTGAAGAAGAGCAAAGAATATAATACATCTTGCTCTCTGCATGTAGCAAAAATCTAGTTCCCAAAGTATGTGCTATAAACATGGAGGTACAGCAAGATTTGTAAATTTTTCTAATCCTTTTTTTCTCTGTCCTCCTCCCCTGGTGCTACTCTTTGTTGATCCGGATCCAGAGGAAGGTAAGACACATCTCTTTCATACAGTCTTTAATTTGAGAAAATGATTTAAGTTATTTCGGATTCATTTGGTAACGCCAAGTGATATATTTATAAAAGCTGTAGGCGGTAGATATTGCAGCATCTGCTGTTTGGAATACAAAGTCCCACTCTTGTGAGTGAAAGAGAAGTTCTTGTTCTGAGAAGCCATCGACTGAAATGGTGCTTTTTTTCCTCCAGTGCCTTTATGTTATCCATACACAAACCTTAATTAGTTAAAAGTTTTGATGAATGATCTTCCTAGATTTTGATAGATGTAAAACAGGAGTCTGGCAAATATGGAGTCATTTAGACTTCTGGGAATTATAGTGTGAGGAGAGAGGCCCACAGAAAGTAAGACATGGGGTTGGCTTTTTCTCCTGATCAGTAGGTCCGTATAGCTGTTTGATGAGATTTTATTCTTTGGAAAAAGAACCTGCATAATAAGTATGGGCTCTTCTTTGTTGATTGTGGAACCTTGTTAGGTTAAACTGCTCTGATACATGAACAGTCTCCCATAGTTCCTTGATTCCAGCTTATAGGCAACCACAAGGTCTGTGAATTTATTAAGAGTTGCCTGGATGCGTATTTGCTTGGTTTTTCTACCCATTTTGGAGGGGCAGTTTCTGATCCAAACTTTTGATTCCCCATTGAGAAAGTCAGTTTATGAAAAATTTTAAGCTCCATGTGCTTTTTTATATCTATGGAGAAATCTTGAACTGACAAATAGTGGGATCAGGAGGATTAAGCCACCACTCTTCCTTTTTCTTCTGCTGAAAATGGCAAACTTCTGGTGCTTTTCAGCTGAAACTGGATGGAAAGTTACTCTGTGTCCAGCTTGACCAAGCATTCCATTCAGGGTACAAAAGCGTGGTCATTGTCATCTCCAAAGCACAATAAGTTTGTGAATTCAAGGCTATCTTTTCTCCAGGCTAATATTATTACAGCAAGTTATTGTAGTTACTTTCAAACTGTAGAAAGTGAAATGTCAAGGTATAGCTTCCCAGAACATCTAAGGCAGCAGCCTTTAGCTGGTGTCACAATTCCATTAATAGTTTCACAGCAACTAGGTGTCCATAAAAGTACAGAGGAAGGACCCATAGTTTGGCATCTTCATATGAATTGAGCCGATCTCATCTAAATGTTTATCTAAAAAAAGCTATGTAGTTTGAAATGTTATGTGCCGGTACTATATTTAAGTAGGGTCTTATATAAAACATTCATTAATACAGTAAGCTGCTACTTTTATGTTTCACTTGGGGTTTTCTTTCTTTTTAATAATCTTTAATGATTTATAAAATACCCAGATTTGTTGCGAGTCAGGTTGCATATAAAATTGGTAATGGTGATGCAATGATTATGACATTAGGAGAAAATGTTTAATAAGTTGGAAGGAACATGTTCAAGAACAGCTTGTATAAAGTAAAAAGAAGGTTTTCTAATGATTCCATTATTTTTCATTTAAATGACTATTATTTCTATTATTTCTATTATTATTTCTATTATTATTTAAAAGACTATATATTGCTGAGTGCATTGGGTTGTATCCCAAAAATTGTAAGCTGCCCTGAGTCTTTGGAGAAAGGCAGCATATAAATGTAATTTAAAAAAATTCATGAGTCAATCAGGCAAGTTTACAAAGGTTTGGTCTAATAATAAGGGATTCAGAATAAATTTCTCAGACATTGGACATTGTTTTTTCTCTTCCCTTAATAAAATCAGTTACCCAAAGCTATGAGGTAACTTACCTTTACTCCCATCATGGAGCAGGCTGACAAAAAATAGAAAAAACACAGAATTTCTATATCCAAACAACAATTACAAAATGTTGTAGAAACTAAACACAAACATAGGACAAACCTGCTTTTCTTCCTCAAGGAATTAATCCACCAAATACATACATAAGTTTGAACCCTTAATTATTCTTGTTCTGTGTTAACCATAAAAATTAAGGCTTGATTTCATGCTTGGTTCCCAAGCCCATATTATGGTATGTTTCTCAAAGTTCTTTGTTATGTCTTTGTTTCTCTTCCAGCGACAGTCTTCTCATCAAACAGACAAAGAAATGAAACACTGATTGCCTCCTTGAACCATGCAGATGACTGACAGAATGGGAATTCTGGGCTTTTGGATATTGCACCTTTGAAGCCCATAAATATTCTCTTGGGATTTCTTTTCAGTTGTCATCTTCACCCATGTCAACTTCCCAACTCATCCCTCACTAAAGGACCTTTTCTAGCTAATGTGGCTCCATTTTTTTGAGAATACCAACAGTAGGAATCAGTATCAGGGTTCTGGTGATTGCCCTAATTCATTTTATTGAATGGAGGTCCCTTAGATACTTAATCCCATCCAGCCGGATCAGATGTTTACTGGGAGAAACAAAAGAGGGTTGCATTATGCAATTTTCTCTATCTGGGCTGATTTTTTTAAGTAGATCAAATTGTTGCTGTTAAGTTTCTGATGGGTCTGTGTCATGCCTTACATTTAAAATCCCTGGCTCTTCCATTTTTCATTTCTGACTTACTTTTCCATTCCCTGTCCCTACTGAACATCTCATCTCAGGAATAGATGGGTCACAGGACTTTTGCAAGTGCTGTGAGACTTTATCTATGTAACTTCGGTTGCCTTGTGATTCACATCTTTATTAAATAAAATCAGGTCCAAAACTCTTCTGATACAACTATGTTTGCTTTCATTTTTAAGGGATGGGTTTCTTTCACCAGACAGTACTTATGCAAAAGGGAGAAAAATTAGCCATTTGAATATTTTAAAGACCAGTTCACTGTAACACCTACTTGTGTTAGTGCATGAGTGTAGTTGTGAAGAAATAGAGAGCAGGTGGCAGTGCATTGCTATAGTTCTCAGTAGAGTACAGGGGTTTTCCCCATCTTCTTTCAGTGTAGTTGCATTTTCTGTCTTCCACACAAGAATATTTTATTTTTGTCCGTTTTTGCTGTTCTATTTGGAATGCTTTGCCGATGCCTTTTTCCTAGGGTGGAGAGAGAGAGACTAGCCCATAGCCACACAGCTAGCTTGGGAGGAGGCGGGGCACTAAGGTAGAGTTCACAATCTCTCACAATTTCAAACCTGCCTTTAACCACCAACTGAATGGTTCTTGAATGATGCTTGACCAAACTGCATTACCATGCAGCCGATCAATCATGCTTCATGTCCTACTACAGACTTGATTAAAAATCTGGTATGTGCAGTAACGAAGTATTGGCAGGAAGAGTGGTTGAATGTCTGATTAACTGGTGAGGAGAATTCTTCCTTAATTAAGAGGAAAATATTTGCTGGCAGATAGTTTCAGAGTTTTTGTTTTAAAATAAGTATACTATTTTCTGTAAATGAAAACACTGCATAAATAATATCTGCCAGTGTCTCTGTGAAAAAAAATAATCTAATGTGGTAATTTGGCCTGTTGGGCATATTTAGGATTTTTTAAAGCATGTGAAGGATATTCTCACAAAATGGCTGCTATAAGAAGATGCCCTAACACAAAATGGCTGGTATATTAAGCATGAAAAGTCAGAACAACTATTCTACCTGAAGGCAACTTGAATTGCTTTCTGTTGTACCCAGGAAGCTCTAGCTTACCTTGTGTTCTTCCCCACAAAGGTGGACATATTTTCCATACCCATGTCTGCAAGGTTTTATGCAAGGCTCAGGGAATTTCTTGTAAATAAAGATGCTGGAGGATGCTTTGCCAGATCCCATACCTGCCTGGACTCTCAGTGCAGTGTCAACAAAATCTAGGTTGCAGGAGCTAGAAGGGGAATGAAAAATACCTCCACTCCACTTACACCTGTTGGCACACAAGTAGGAAGTAGCGGTATATGATGTGCCAGCCAATCATAAACCTAAAGATGTGCAGGTGGGAACAAGACATTTCTGGCTTTTTAGCACCATTTTAAAATCAAGATTGGAAGTTATTGGAAATCAGGCAGTGTACAAATGTAATAAATACACTGAACTCCCATCAGTTTCCTTGTCTGATCTTACAAATGATGTTAACCATTCCTTAAAGCCTGACTTACCAGGATAGGTGACAGCTCCTCCCAGACTGGCTGACCTTGAGAAATCTGGGTAGAATTGGATCTTGCTTAGATTTGAGTAGACTACTTCAGAAAACTACAAGACTGTAGGGTAGAAATGGGAGTCATTGTCTCCTTAGAAGCCAGTGTGAGTCCATTTTCCTATTGCTACAGGAACTACATGTAGTGATAGCTCTATGCCGCACTGGTGAGGGCACATTTGGAACACTGTTCAGTCACCCCCATAAAAATAAGAGATGGTGAGGCCCTAGAAAGGGCTGAGAAGAGCAATAAGGATGCTAGGTGGTCTAGACTCTTAAATCCTATGAAGAATGGGTGACGAACTATGGTATGTTTAGCTTAACAAAGAAGACTAAGGGGAGATGTGATAGCTAGAAGGACTGCCACAGGAAAGGGTGTTGGATTTATTTTCCATAGCACCAGAGGGTAAGGCAAGCAGTGGAAGCTTGTCAGAGGGAAATCCAACTTGGAAATATGAAGGAATATCCTAGAACTATTTAGCGGCAGTTGTGGGTACTCCTTCACTAGAAATTTTTCAAAAAAATTGTCCAAAACAGTATGAGGATTCTTGCCTGGGGCAGGATTGAACTAGAAGACCTTAAGGTTCCTTCCAACCCTCTTATTCTAGTCCAACTAGTCACTGAGAGCGAAGATGACCTTTTTAAACAGAAAAAAATGGGAAAGAAGGAAAACACCTTCAGGATAAAACAGATCTTAGACTGTGTAACCAAAAAAAGTCAGTAAAGCAGTGGCAATTTTAAAAAATTACCCATTCGCACCAGATAATAACATAAATCATACATTTTCTCTGCAGGGGAAATTGGAATGATTACAGTAGATAAAAAAATTGGGTAGTGCTTCACCAACTCAACCTTCAGGACTAGTTTCAGTACTGAAACACCTATGAAAAAGCCTTGATACTTTCTCAAGCAGCCGTTTCAAATAATATGATCTGAAGATACAGCACAAGAGGGCAGTGTGGTGATAGAATACACTTCTTGCAAGGAATATGGAATTATGGGATCTTGGGTGGGGGCTCTAGTTTAGGAACTGTAATGCAAAAGTGGACAGGGAATGTGGGAAATCCACCAAATCAGTGGATCTGCAGAGAAAAATCAGTGCTATACATTTTTATTTTCAATACTTATAAACTGCCCCAATTCTAACAGAATCTGGGTGGGTACCAATATACAGGTAGTCCTCAACTTAGAACCATAACGGAGCCCAAAATTTCTGTTGCTAAGCTAAATGGTTGTTAAGTGAGTTTTGCTTCATTTTGTGGCTTTTCTGGCTACAGTTGTTAAATGAACCGCTGCAGATTGTTGAGTTAGTAACACAGTTAAGTGAATCTGACTTCACTTCATTGACTTTGCTTCTCCAAAAACATCACAAAAAGTGATCACATGATCCTGGGACATTGCAATTGTCATAAATACATGCTAGTTGCCAAGTGACCAGATTTTGATCACGTGACCATGGGGATGCTGCAATGGTCATAAGGATGAAAAACAGTCATACGTCACTTTTTCAGAACCATTGTAACTTTAAACAATCACTAAAGGAATGGTTATAAATCGAGGAACTACCTGTAAAATGTAGCCTGAATATTGTTGCAAAGAATTTTTCTGTTCCCTACATTCCCCTCGCCCATTTTAATCCAAGTATCTTTTGATTTTTCCTCACCCTTCAAACTCATGCAGAAAACAAAATGGTTTCCAAATAAATTAAAAATACAGTGATATTTTATTTTTAATATTACACATTACCTGGTATGTCTCAGGGTTGCCTGAAATATAACTATATCCATGTAACAATTCTACCTGGTGATGAATGAATGCTGATTTCAGTGTTCATTAGCTTTATACATATCTGGGGTGGGGGGGAGAGAACAACCTCAAAAATCCAAAAAGTGGCAGACTTAAGACAGTGGAAGGTACAAATGTTTGTATTTAGCCAATGACAGATTTGTTACTTGTCTGCGAGCTGATACGAATCTCATCCTGACTCACATACTTGTTCAAGAGCCCTCATGGAATCTGTTTCAAATTCTATTAATATTTATTTATTTAGAAAAATTATATAGCCACCCACTTGCTTCCCAGTGACTCTAGGCAGTTTACAAACAATAAAAACACAATATAGAAAAAAATAAAAACAATAACCACCCATTCATCCACCTCTGGCTACAATGCAGTCAAATGAGCCAGTTGATGGAATCCATCCCACCCTGGGTTCCCCAGGTCGACTGGCAAAGCCAAGTCTTCAGGGCCTTACAAAAGAGTGTCAAAATGGGGAGGGAAGTCTAATTTCTGGAGGGACAATATTCCAAAGAGAGGGAGCCACCAAGGAAAAGCTCCTTCTTCTGGGTCCCACCAGATGTATCTCCTTTTAGGGAACAGGACCCGCAACATTCCTTGCCTCCCTGCTCTAGTGGGTTGGGTGGATGTGACTGGCAAGAGACGGTCCCTCAGATTACCTGTTCCCAAGCCATGAAGGACTTTAAAGGTAACAACTGGCACCTTGAATTGCACCCAGAAGCAAACTGGCAACCAATGTAGTTCCCGCAGGAGAGGTAACACATGTGCACATGGAGGTTTGAACAAAACCATGCAGGCTGCTGCATTTTGAACAAACTGGAGCTTCCAGATGCTTTTCAAGGGCAGCCCCATGCAGTACAGTGAGTCAAGATGGGAGGTGAGTAGGGCAAGAGTGAATGTGAGTGATTGTTGGTCCAGGAAAGGGTATAACTGGCATACAACCCACAGTTGTGCACAGGCCCTCCTGGCCACGACTATATTAAAATCTATGCTATATTAAAATATATTAATATATTAAATAGATAAATTGAGCAAATGAAGAGGAGGCACATACCAAACAAATATCTGGTTTATTTACAGAGTAAAGCAATCCAATCTATTATTTACAGAGTGCAATTGCCAAAAGGTTGGTGACTAAACAGCTGTTGAGCTTGTGGTTCCCAGTTGTAAATGGAAAATGGTCAGCTTTGATCTGATGAAGTTTCAAACCAACAGTAGGAAGAAACTGGATTAGAAAGCTTAAGCTAAGGAAGCAATGCTTATTGAAAAGCACTGTATTCAGCCTCTGGGTCCAATAAGTGGAATGGCCCAAAGCAAAAGTGCATGGTTTGCCAGCTCCAGATCCATAGTAAGCTTTGTATCACCTACTAAGGGGTACATTCTAAAAAATGGGAAGGATTAGGAGAGGTCTAGGGAACACAAGCAGTGTTTTACTTTTTAGACTAAAGAACAAGGTACTTTGCATGGACTCAAAAACAGCAGAGATCTAGCTAGTAGATGTGCTGAAAGATGGGGGCATTTTAGGAGGTAATAAAGGAGTCAAGGCAATAAATTGGTGGCTGAAAACCCCAATCTGCACAATCACAGTGGGTGCAAGATTCTACATGCAAATGAAATAAACATCTAAGAGGCCTATGATAATTTAAAATAATATAGGTAAGGGGGCAAGTGAGAATGAAGTGATGAAAGGGGAAAGTGCCAGCTGGGTTTTTCCATGCAGTGACCAAAATGTGTTGGACAGCCCTTTACAATTCTGTAAACCTCTAGACAAAATTGTTATTAGCAAGGACAAATGTTCACTGCAAATGAGCCAATGAGGATTACTTTTTCTTCAAAGAGCCTTTAGGTTTCTTTTCTTTCCCAGATGGCCGTGGTTTTTGACCCTTCTCTTCTTTTTTCCCTTTCAAGTTGTCTAAATTCTCATAGAGGGTTGGTTCCTCCCTTTGCCTGTATAAGGAGGAAAAGAAAGGGAAAAAAGGCAGACAAGGTTCATAGATAATGTTGAATCATTGTTGGGCTTGTTACGTGCATAAGCTTCATGCAATTTCTCATGTTTCTGTTATTGTGGTTGTTTTTTGGCAATTCACATTTAACTAGATTGCATAAATAAATCGAATTTGATTTGATTTATAATGAAAAAATAAGGAAGTTATTCCCTAAGGAGAGTGGGGTTGAGATGGGGTGGAAAGGAATAAATGAGAGCATCCAGAGTGTGGTCTCAAATTATATTTGAGCTATTCAAATTCTGAGAATATGTGACAGCTTATTTAAATCCAATTTTGTACCCATTCAGTAGATAGTTGTACCAATTAGTCAAAGGAAGGTGCTTTCTGCTATTTTGAAATATGTTAGCTTCTTCATACATAGAGCAGGTTATGTAGCATTTTTAAAAATAACCTTTCAAAGCAGCACATACATGGCACAAAATTATAGTATTGGAATGGGCTTTGCACATCACTCATTTGCTTTCAAATATACACAAGATCAAATTTCAGAATTCTTTCAATTCATCAGATTGCCAAATTGCTGTTAAAATAACATCAGCAAAGAAGATAACTTCAAAGACGACCTGTTAAATACTTCATAGAGTCTCAGTGGTTCTGTTAACACTTAGCTAAGAGTGATTTTCCTGCAACTTTTATCACTTGGCATTAATTCTAAATTTTAGAGCAACAAGACACAAGTAATCTCTATTGTAGACTGCCATCATGACTCTCATTTTTTTTTCTCTAAATCTAAATATTTTTTTCTCTAAAGGCTAAATCTTTCAACTTATCTCTTAGGACATTGTTTCCCAAGTTTTGATTTATAGAGATATTTGTTTTCAATCATATACCCCCCACCAAAAATTGGAATGTTTTGAAGAGTGGTACACAGCAAGTTTAGGATGGTGTTACGTATGTCACTGATATAGAGACCAGGAAAATATCCATGATTCTCAGTTTCTTCTATCCAGTTTAAATTCAACATTGCTGAAACTTGAATCTAGTTTAGAGTTTGCTCCAGGAAAGAAGAATGTTAATTATCTAATCTCTACCACTTTCAGAACATTGAATTGTCTTCATAAATATTATTGTTTGCTTTGAACAAAGGACTTACCTGGAAGATTTTCTAGAAACCTTGGGGTGTGAGGTCTTCTGGGCAAGTGGGTAGGTGATATTCCCATATTCTGATTCATTTAGTCTTCCTTTTGGAGACTACAGCAGGAAGAAAAGGGGTAAAAGTAAAGCTAGAGCCAGTGGGGAGGGGGTTTTGTTGTTCACTGAGCACTCTCTTACTGTATGGAAGGCAAGGAGCTGAAATGGCCTATGTGAACAGAAGGAAGCTGAAGTCTCCCCTTGCAACCAAAACAAACACCTGCTCTCATTTTTTCTTCTTGTTCCATTCTCCAACCTGACTGTAAAGGAACTTGAAATCTCTCCTTTGCTGTGACCCGGACTGGCAAGTCTCTTGGTCAAGATCCACTGATTACTGCACAGCCAGTGAAGATGACAAGGGCTCAGCCAATGAGGATAAACCAGCTTGGTTCTCTAACCAGTGTGTCTAACGTGGCTGCTAGAAGATGAATGTGCCATAGCTATTGTTCCTTTGCTAGGGAGTAAACTATCTTGGTGGGTGCCATCTGCTTCTCTAGAGGAAAATACAATCACACACACACACACCCCAAGGTAACAGAATGGCATTTGCATGCCTCCTTCAGTCCATTACCTGCATAATGTCCCGCTTCTTTTTGGAGATCTCTATAAATTGGCATATGGCCATATAGATGAACTTGTATTGAGCTTCAGTCTGCACCATTCCTGAGCGTTGCGACCGGACCATTTGAATGGCCTTTGGAATATCTATGTCACAGTCCAGTCCTGGGACACAATGAGAAAGAGAAAGAGAAATAGGAAAACAGGTTAAAACACATAGAAGGCATTTGGTATTGTGGTTGAAGTGATCTGTTTATGTTCATTACCAGATGAACATTTACTTGATCAGGGTTTAAATGCAGTGTTTGGCTCTAAATGCCTAGAAATAATGATCACCAGAAAGGTAGATATAGCAACTTCCCTGTCATAGCTAATTAAGGATCTTTCTCTGCTTCATCCTGACATGCTCTGCCAACCTCCTTCCTGCTATGTCTCCCAGCCCAAAGACAGTGACAGAGAGACAGAGACAGAGAGAAAGAGACAGAATGGAGACAGAGACCAAGACAGAGAGAGAGAGACAGAGACAGAGACAGAGATCCAAGGCTAGATACCCAAACTGATCTCACCTTTGGTGGAAACCATATCCACAGTCATATCAATGACAATGATGGTCCCAGTGCGACCAATCCCAGCACTGTGGAAAGAGGAAGAAATGGTATTATGGGCATCAAAGTGCATTCCAGGCACAAAATAGGCACATTTCAATATGTTTATGTCACTTTATGACTGTTCTCCAAACAGTACTGGGGTTGGCCCAAATCTATGTAAACATATTAAGAACACTATCAAGACCTGAGCCAACAATGACATTCTTGAGAGCAGGATGCACAAATGGAACTAACTCAGGAACAGACAATTTAAACAATGTCTTATATTTTCTTAGAGATATGCACCAAAATCTAAGAAATCTAGAGGGTTGCCACAGAGAAAGTAGTGGCTCTTGTATTCAATCTAGTGAACCACTGGGCACAGAAGCCAAAGCCTTGGATCCAAATGGTACTAACAGGTCTGGAGAGAACAGAATAGCCTTGGTGGATTATGACTAGATTTATCCCCTGACAAGACACTGCTGCAGCATTTCAAATAAAGCCTCAGAAGTATTTATTTATTAATCACACTAATTAGGTTGCCCCATTCTTGAAAATTCTGTGTGGCAAACAACAATAATGCAGAATATAAAAACAATAAACTAAGGAGAGATCTGTGGTTCTCCTAGGAAAAACAGCCCACAATCAGCTTTGCACCAATTCCTCCAAGAAATCCTCCATTCACCCTAATCCAAAGCCTGGGGCAGAGCCAGTGCGTTGGGGTCAATTGAAGAGCAGGATAGGGCCATTTAATCTCTTTCTTCCAGAAGTATCAACAAGGGTAAACAGGACTTCCGGCTGATGTTGCGACGAGACCAGAATTAATTTGGAGGTGGAAAATTTAGAGGAAAATATCTGATTACAAAAGGCTTGGAAATTAAACTGGATAATTATTGGACTTTTGGCACTAAATAGGCATAAGTAAATGCTGGAACTGAATGTGTTAAAAAGAAATAATAGCTAATAACTGGAATTAGCGAAATTAATGAAAGTTTTAAAAGGGAAAGGCAAAAAGAAAGGGTGGAACATGGAAACAGAGCTGAGAGCGCCACCTAGTGGTACAGGAAAAAATCAGTGATTCTTTGAAAAGTGCTTGGTCTTTTTAAAATTGGAATTTAAAAGGAAATAAGAGGAACTCCACTATAGTAAAATAAAACCCCTGAAAAGTAAAATACTAGAATACTACAAGGGAAAAAGATACATGAAGAAATTGCCTTGGATTATTTGGTGACTTTGGGAAAAAGTTGGAAAAGAAATTAACAGAAGAAACCTGGAAACAAAGACACTGGTTGAAATAAACTACTAGACATTTGGATTGGATATAACTATTAAAGAAGGGGGGAAGAGAAGCATACAAAATGGGAGAATTATATGGGGAAATGAGACTGGAACTACAAGGTATGAAGGAAATGATGAAAGAAAGCATGGAAATGTACAGTATTATACTACAAAAATTAGAAATGGCGATTCAGATTGAAGAAGAACAAAGGGAACCAGATGCGGTGGAGTCAAACAAAAAGGAAACCAACTTTAAAAAACAAGTGGAACAACGAATTTTAAAACAGGGAAAAAAGAATTAAAGTTAAAAATTTGAGGTTGATGTGATAATTAAAGGGGGAATTGTTTGGAAAGCTAAACAAAGGAAAAGGAAACAGCAGAAGAGGGATTACAGATGAAAGATCGAGAGAGGGAGGGGGACAAAATAAATAATTGGAATAAGAAATGGAGGGAAATAATAAAGGAAAAAAGGGAAATTAAGAGAAAGGACCAGAAAATGAAGGGAGGCAGAAAGCAAATAAGAATGAAAAGAAATTATATAGTCAAGAGGATGAGAGACAATGGGTAGAAGAAGAATAGGGTAGGAGATTCTGCAAGGTAATTTGTTGTGTTATATAAGAATATGGATTTAAAAATAGATAAGATTGGAACTGATTTTTTTTCTTTAAGGATTATTGTTAAACAGGATATAGATTTTATTGAAATAGATAGGGAAATGGGAATTTATTATAGGAATATTAATTGATATTTAATAAAGCAATGAATAAAGTTAAAATGAATTATGAGAATTGTAATGGAAAGATTAATATCCATTTCTACAATTAATTGAATAGTTTAATATTTTTGGAATATATAGATGATTTATAAGGTAATTGAGAAAAAGAATACCATGCAGAATCTGACTTAAAATATATATGTAGTAGTTAGGAGAATATTGTTAGTAATGTAGAATATGGTAATTAAAAATACTGTGGTAAATTATGAATTAAAGAGAATAAATTGAAGAAATGTATAAGGTAAATAGGTGGCAAGCTTGAATTGACAACTAAAGGGGACAACTTTTTGAATTATTAGAATAAGGATGAAATTTATTGAATAATGAATGAAATAACAGTATGTGATAACATTGCAAATGTGACAGATAAAAGCAATATGTGTAATGAATATAGAAATGAAATAAGAATCTTAGATAACATTGTAAAATAAGATATGAGAATATTTTAAGAAAAATGAAATAAGTTAAGATATGAACTGGAATTGGATAAAATATGTAATGAATTTAATATTTGAGAATATTTAAAAGAAAACAGAATAAGTAATAATGTGATATGAAATTGAATAAGAAAGATGAATATGTAACTATGGTCACGTTTGTATTGAAATGTAAAAATCTGGAACCAAAAGAGGTTTGCCAAAAGAGATGTTTTTTTAAAGTATAAAAATAAAAAATTATATATATAAAAAATAAATATTAATGATCTGATGGTCATTTCGAAAAATCCTTTCTTAGCAACCACCTAGAAGCCAAAAGGAACATACGTGCCAAATTTCAAGTTTGTAGGCTTTATGGTTCTGGAGATTTCATGATGCTGTGTGAGTGGTATTTCACTTATATATATATAAATTAACTTATTATAAGACCCTAGAAATTTGTCAAGGGGTATTCAAAATAAATGGGTTGCAGAGGGACATAGTTTCCAATGGGTTTATTTACAGTTATTAGAAAAATCTAATCTAGACAAAAGATTTGACTGAGTCTGAAATATAATTGTGTACAAATGATGAACATGTAATTACTAAAATGTATAAATTTTTATTAATAGAATAATTAAAGAAGAAGAATGTAAAAGAATATATGATAGTAGACTAAAATGTGGCATTATAATATACAGATGGAGCAATGGGAAAATATGTGGTTAAAGGACTGAAATTTCATTATGTTATAATCTTAAAGAGGATTTTTATAAGATGATGTACCATAGGGCTATGACTCCAGAGAAATTTTCTTGAATGTATAAAAGCACTTCAAATATATGTTGGAAATGCAAACAGCAACAAAGAACATTTTATCATACTTGGTGGACATGTAAAAAGATTAGAAAATATGGGATTCAAAGAAACATGCTGATTTACAGTAGATGATTTCAGAGATTAAGATACAAACCATATGGGAGGGCTTTGTTTTGGTCTGATGGACAAATGGTTGGAAAAAAATAATGGGAATTTGTTTTTGTTATTTGGCAAACTTTACAATGAAAGAATGGTTGCTGAAGATGATGGAACTCGCCTGAGGGGCCCAATGGATTTCTTTGATTAGAGAAAAAAACAATATCTATGTTTATTACTGGTGGAAACGTCCCTTATAGACTTTTTGTGGAAAACAGAAAAAAAATGAAAGGCAACAGAGTCCTAGGCTGCATCAACAGAGAGACAGAACCAAGATCATGTGAAGATCACATTTGGAATACTGCATTAAGTTTTGGTCACCATTATATGTTGAGACTGTATGATATGTTGAGGCTCTAGAAAGCGTGCAGAGAAGAGCAACAAAAATGATTAGGAAACTGGAGGCTAAAACATATGATGAACGGTTGCAGGAACCAGTCCAGATATGTCTAGTCTAATGAAGAGAAGGACTAGGGGTGACATGATAGCAGTGTTCAAATATTTGAGGGGCTTTCACAGAGAGGAGGGGGAGTCAACTATTCTCCAAAGCATCTGGGGGCAAGTCAAGAAGCAATGGAGGAAGCTTATCAAAGAGTGATCTAACCTAGAATTAAGGAGAAATTTCCTGACAGTGAGAACAATTAATCCAGTGGAACCGCTTGCATCCAGAAGTTGTTTAAGTGTTGCATCACTAGAGGTTTTTAAGAACAGCCATTTGTCTGAAATGTTATAGGGTCTCCTGCTTGAGAAGGGGGTTGGTCTAGATCTAGAAGGCCTCCAAGGTGCCTTGCAATTCTATTATAAATGTGTCATTTATGATTTTGATGATCAGCCATGATAGATTACAGAAAGAATCATGTGTTGCAGTTTTAGAGAAAGAGGTAAATTTATAATTATACTTGTAGCTGCTATAAAGATCAGAAGTCATGATCCTTACCTACTTTTTAAAAATGTTTAAAAAGAAGATAATCTTTAAAACATGGTCAGTTTTGCTGGATAAACAAAATTCCCAGTAGCATGCAGAGTTCTCTTCGTGGTATATTTCACAAGATGCCCTCAATTAGCAGCAGATCACTCACCTGCAGTGCACTACGATGGGTCCAGCTCTTGGGACACCGTCTTGCATACGATTGATTTCATCTAGGAAGTTGAGAACTCCTCCAGGCTCACTGGGCACTCCGTGGTCTGGCCAGCTCAGGTATTGGTATTGCCAGATGTCTCTCACAGCCTCACCCTAATATGTGAATACAAAAGCACACCCTTATGTCTGTTACTTTTTTTTCTTCTGTTCTGTGCTGTTCCTGCTCTTCGGCCATGCTTGCAGTAACCAAAAAACACACCCACAAAGCTCCTGATATTGACAAGTTTTCTTTTTCTGCCAGTTAGCCATCCAGAAACTTCAGGAAGACAAAGAAGACTTCCTCTGCCCAAAGTCCCATTAAGGAACAGATGTTCCAGCCCTTGCATATTTGGACTCAATGCATGGGCTTAATAATGATATATTTATTGCCATTAACCATGGGTTCATCTAATGCTGTACATCAAACGTTACACCAGGTTCTGTGTTAAAGCTTTGGTCCAAAGAAAGTGCCAAAGAGCAAAATAAATAAAAAAGGGTGTCTTGAGATCCATTTCCCCCAAAAATCTGGCAGAATATTCCTGCAAAAGGACAGTGCTTGCAATCTTGATGAAGTTGTGTGTTCCAAAGTGTTCTGAATGAAACACGCTCAATTTTTAAGCAACACTAGAAGATGCTAGGAAGAGGAATAAATGTTAAACATCCAGCTGGGATTTGTAACACTGAAAAATGGATCTTGTATTAAGCTGGAGGTGGAACCAAGGGAAAAATAAGATTTTTCCCTGCTACCTTGTATTGTTCACTTGCATGCACAGATCAATTTCGCTTCATTTTTTTCCTGACTTTTAAAATGATAGTTTTCTATTTTCCTCAAATGATATTCCTTATTTTCAAGGAAAATATTTAAATAGTTTTAAAAATATAGTTACAGGACTTTCATCACACGTATCATGCAGCTCTTTCATGAATACCATGCAGCTCATTAAGTGTGAAGTGTTGAGTTTTTGATGCTCCCTGAAACTATTGTTTTCTTTCAGACATTTCATTACCAGTGTAGGTAATATCATCAACGACAGAGGGAGAGTGGGGTTTGCTGGTTCTTTATATACAGCAGGTTTCCTTCTTAACAGCTCCTTCATTAGAGTACAGTTCCTGGTGGTTTCTTTGCTGCTGTTTCCTGCTTCTCTAGGTGCTAGCTGTTGGAGGGGATGTGGTCTAGACTGAACTGCCACCCCTCTACTATATTGTCTTGCCCAGTTTGCGAGGTGATAAATGCAAAACTCCCCTTCTGTGCATTGCCTGTTTCTGCACTTACATACACCGTCTTGTTATCCCTGCCCATTTGATTTCCACCTGCTTCTTTTATGCATCCAAATGAACCCACAAAATGAGCAGGTTCAGTCGGCAATGGCTGAAGAAGATATGCTTTCTTTAGATCTTTAAACTTTCATGTTCTCTTCTCTCTCCTCTTTAATATTATTCTCCAATGAGGAAAAGCAGGGCACTTGGCCCCAGTGATGCTGCTTGGAGCTCTACTCCATTGTCCAGTTGGACTAAAAGGAATGATGCCTCCCATTAGAGCAGAGGGTTTTTTTTCCCTTTGTGGTGGTGTTCTTTTTTATTGAAAAGTTACTAAGGTTGGGAGAGAGATGAGACATGGGAGTATTATTTCTCTCCTCAGTAGTGACTTCCCTTTCACATTCGTCTCAGCATAAGATATGGCAGTGGATGCCATGTTACACTGTAGACAAACTAATTCTATCACTGGGTTTTGAGGAGAAAAAGGTGGCTTTCCAGGAGATGCTGCTTGTGCCCAAAATGAAGCCTTTTCATCCCCCTGTTGATATAGCTTCAACCTGGAAATAAGGAGAAATTTTCTGACAGTGAGAACCAGAGATGGGATTCAAAAATTTTTACTACCGGTTCTGTGGGTGTCGCTTGGTGGGCGTACCATGGCTTGGTGGGCATGGCTTGGTGGGCGTGGCAGGGGAAGGATACTGCAAAATCTCCATTCCCTCCCCACTCCTGGGGGAAGGTAACTGCAAGATCCCATTCCCTCCCCACCCCACTAACCTGCTTTCCAGCTCCAGTCTCCTGTGCAGGGCAACAAAAGAAGACCCAGCCAATCAGCTGGGACTCGGGAGGCAGAGAATAGATGGGGGCGGGGCCAGTCAGAGCTGGTATTTGTCAGTTCTCCAAACTACTCAAAATTTCCGCTACCGGTTCTCCAGAACTGGTCAGAACCTGCTGAATACCACCTCTGGTGAGAACAATCAACCAATGGAACAGCTTGCCTTTGGAAGTTGTGGGAGTTTCATTACTTGAGACTTTCAAGAAGAGACTGGACTGCCATCTGTCAAAAATGGTGTAGGGTCTCCTGCTTGGGTGGGGGTGTTGAACTCGATGTCCTACAAGGTCCCTTCCAACTCTGTTAATCTGTAAAACTCTGTAGCTATTAGGGATGTGGGTATAGCTTCCTGGGCTATGTCTCTGTTCTTCTGAGCTGCTGTCTACATTAGGATCCACCATAACCCAAACTCTAGCAAACATTTATCAGTATATTCGGCCCTTGCAAACAGGTGGGGGTGGGGAGGGAAGGAAGGAAGGAAACTGTTATGTATGTAGGTTTGAATGCTATTGGTTTAGTTTGAATTGTTCTTGTAAAATGTCAAATAGGATTGGTTTAAATAGTGCGGGAAAACCCTGCACTCTGATTGGCTGGCAACTACGGCTGCTGGCTATAAGTAGCAGCCGTAGCCCAGCCAAGTCGGGTCCATTCGAGCTGTAGTCACTAAATAAACTCTTCACTGAAGCTCTTCGCATCTGACTCTTCATGCAAACTTAACAGAAACCTCTAGGAATGCACTGAGATACCAAACACCATTGAGAATGAATGCTTTCAATCAATGGCTGGAAGAAGATCAAGAGGTGTCCATTCAGCCAAGATCTTTTGTGTGAAATCATCATCAAAAGGACTCCTATTCAGACTAGCTCAAAGGATGGACAGACCAAACTTGGGGGTGGGGGGGAAACAGTATTATAATTCTGTCTCCTTTTCATTTGTTAATTCCCACCAAGGTTTGAAGTCAAAGTTGGATGGGCGAGGGAAATGCTCTAAGGCTTCAGGTACTCACATTATTGATTGGTGAAAGCCGAAGTTGTCGGAGTTTATAGTCTATCGCGTCACGATCTCCAACATTTTCCACAATATATGGTCCGTACTCTTTGCTGCTTCCTACTTCTGGCCAGTAGGGAACACATTTATTCTATTAGGAAACCAGAAAAAGAAAAGGGAGAAGGACTGAAAGAGCACCATTGGAACTTTATTTAAATTTAGACCTTTGTTCAAAGCAGTTAAACAAGTTTACTGGTTTCTCCTTAAGTGCAAACTTGAAGCAGTTCAATGTTAAGGAAGAATTATGGTGAAGCGTATCTCTGTCTTGTTTGGTCTTCCCCCTGAATTTCTCTCATCAGTACAGATGCTTTATGCTGAGCTAATATTTTTGGAAATTAGCAACATCTCCCTCCCTCTATCTCTTTCTCTCTCTCTCTTTCTCTCTTTCTTTTCTCTCTGTCTTCTCTGTCTGTCTCTCCTCTCTCCATCCATCCATCCATCCATCCATCCATCCATCCATATCTATCTATATCTATCTATCTATCTATCTATCTATCTATCTATCTATCTATCTTTATCATCTATCCATCCATCATCTATCTATCTATCTATCTATCTATCTATCTATCTATCTATCTATCTATCTATCTATCATCTATCTATCTGCTTACTTACCCGTCCTTTCTCCACTTCCCGAGTGGTCATCACAATGATGCGTGAATTTTCTTGCCATATCATCTGCCAGAAATCATTAACGGTGGCATCCAGGCAACCTTGGCTGGCAATATAGGTTTTACTGCATTCCTCTGGACTGAACAGCTCATTCTGCCAAGAAATAGAGAGATGAGATTTAAAAAAAACCTCAAGAAATAAATTCCCGTCCCTTCTTTTCTCCAGATATTATGGGGTAAACTAATCCTCACCTTGATGTAGTTGGCATTGATATAATCTGATCCAGGAACATTCACATCTCTGTCTTGAAGAATAACTCTGGAGTGGTCAACTGGAACATCAGACAAGCAACATGTCACTGAAGAATCACACCGTTTGTGAAAGGGACTTTAGTAATTTTTTTAGATACAAATGGCAGGAGACAGCTTTTATTTCCTATGACCCATTTGAAGCATCTGAAAACACAGTGCTGAAATTCTTATTTTCAAAATAGCACCGGCAAATACTGTGACCACAATAACACTTAGAATGCAAGATTTCGTTGTTCCATTCCGTGGCCTGATTCAGCAGTGAGCAAAAAGAACAGCAGTTAAACAAAGCTGGTATACCAGAGAAAGCCATTGTAGCCACAAGACCCTGATAACTTCACAGCTGAAGAGGTGGGAGGAAACTGGTACTGAAACTTGTTCCCATGGTACTGGGAAGGAGAGACTGGCAGGAGTTACTCTCATGAGAAATAGGTTACTCACCAACCCCATGGAAGAAACGCAAAGTGCTTGAATTGTGTTATTTCTCCTCCCTCTCTAGTTTTAGTTACATTCCATTACTTTCTCACCTTTATCTTAATGTTAGTTTAGTTTGGATTTTAAAATATAGTCTTAGATTTTATATATATATATATATATATATATATATATATATATATGATCTTTGGTGTATTCGGTCTTGTCCGATGTAAGATTGATACCTAGCAGTTTCAACAAAATCTCATCCGTCATCTTCAGGCTGGTGTCTTCAGCTTTTGTTCTTCTGGGAGAATTAGCATTGATTGTGGCTGTTTTCCCTTTTAAACTCCAGAGTTGGCTGTGTTTGTTACTTCTTGATTGGTTGATGGAGTTGATGTATGCAGATTGGATGGCTTTCCTGAGACCCAATCTGCATGCATCAACTCCATCAATAACTGGAAAGACTGCCATCACACTTCTCAAACTGAAAACTTTCAGCGGATAAAAAGTCGCTTTGCCAAAACCGGCTCCAACTGCTGGACGGTAGTAAGACTATATGCTGCTATATCACCACAAGGTTCTGACTTAGGCCCAATACTCTTCAATATCTTCATTAACGACTTAGATATGGGAATAGAGGAACACCAAATTGCAGATAATACTAGCTGGCAGGAATAGCTAACACCCAAGAAGATAGGCTCAAGATCCAGATGGATCTTGACAGACTAGAATACTGGGCCGTATCTAACAACATGAAATGCAATGTAGAGAAAAGTAAAGTCCTACACTTAGGCCAGAAAAACCAAAAGTACACATATAGACTGGGTGAAACCAGGCTCAATTGCAGTAACTGTAAGAGGGATCTTGGAGTCTTAGTGGACCACCAGCTAAATATGAGCCAGCAGTGTGCAGCAGCAGCCAAAAAAGCTAATGCAATCCTAAGTTGCAATAACAGAGGGATACAATCGAGATCAAGTGAGGTACTAATACTGTTATGTATGTAGGTTTGAATGTCATTGGTTTAGTTTGAATTGTTCTTGTAAAATGTCAAATAGGATTGGTTTAAAGTGTGGGAAAACCAGCACTCTGATTGGCTGGCAATTACAGCTGCTGGCTATAAGTAGCAGCCGTGGAGCCAAGTTGGGTCCATTGAGCTGTAGTCACTAAATAAATTCTTCACTGAAGCTCTTACAGAGATCAAACCCCACTCTATAAAGCCTTAGTAGGACCACACCTAGAGTACTGCATCCAGTTTTGTTCACCACATTATAAAAAAGATGTTGAGACTCTAGAAAAAGTACAGAGAAGAGCAACCAGGATGATTAGGGGACTCAAACATATGAAGAATGGTTACAGAAACTGGGCTTGGCTAGTCTAGTGAAGAGAAGGACCCGGGGAGACATGATAGCAGTCTTCCAATATTTGAGAGGCTGCCACAGAGAGGAAGGGGTCAAGCTATTTTCTAAAGCACCTGTAGGCCAGACAAGGAATAATGGATGGAAACTGAACAAGGAGAGATTTAACCTGGAAATAAGGAGAAATTTTCTGACAGTGCGAACAATCAACCAATGGAACAGAAGTTGCCCTCGGAAGTTGTGGGAGCTTCATCACTTGAGACCTTCAAGAAGAGATTGGACTGCCATTTGTCAGAAATGGTGTAGGGTCTCCCACTTGGGCGGGGGGTTGGACTAGATGACCTATAAGGTCCCTTCCAACTCTGATTATCTGTTATCTGTTATATCTATGAAAGATTGTGCAGCATGCAATAAAGTGCTAACCAGACTTTTGCTTCTATGCTGACTGCATTTTTATGGAATTGTTTGTTTTGAAAACAGAGATACAGTTGTAATATTTCAACTGCAGGAGGAGGAGTATTTACATGCATGTAATACAATCAGATAACATCTGAGTTATCTGATTGTATTACATGCATAGGCTAAGCAAGGTTGAACACCAAACTCACAGGGCAAGATATTCTTATAACGGTTCTTGCTCTTATTTTCTGGTCTTTGACCCTCGTGTCGATCATACAAATTCTTTGTTTCTTGTTTCTGTAGGCTCTGAAGGAAGAAATGATGAGAACTTTTAGTAGTGCAGATGTAGCTGACAGCTAAAGAAAAGAGGCACATCTATATTTAAAAAAGAGATGGGAAAAATAAATATTAAAATATTAAAATTGATCAATTAATGGATGTACTGTATTGCACAATTACTATATCATTATTGATTACGTCCCCATTGGCTAAGGCTACCTCACATCAGGAAAGTATGGGGAATGATGCTTTCTATGATAAGGAAATGAATTTCTGCTTGAGACATCCTTGGTCTGAGTCCTAATTTCTTCTACAATTGTATTGCGGGTAAGGAAATTTTGGCTTTCAGGTGTTGCTGAATTACAGCTACCTTTAGCCATCTTCACTGGGGCTCCTAGGGGGTCCAGAAATGGTGTATGAACCTTTGGATTGGAGCACTGAATCCCGAGGCTAAAAGACGAAGAATAGTTCACTGCAGAAAACTCTACTCACATCAAATTCCTCCCAGAAACCACCTTTGTTTGCCTCTTCTGCTTGA
This sequence comes from Naja naja, assembly GCA_009733165.1. Classification (NCBI taxonomy): domain Eukaryota; kingdom Metazoa; phylum Chordata; class Lepidosauria; order Squamata; family Elapidae; genus Naja; species Naja naja. The sequence continues at coordinate 196,566,637 of CM019149.1, forward strand.
CTCCTCCTTTTGAGCATTTCCACTCTGTTTTCAATGTCAGCTGCATTCACTCGAGTGGCATTGAAAGGCTTGGAGAGGGGGATGGGGGGATGAAATGAAAGAAGAGAAAGAAAAATGGAATGTTGAGACAGAAAGTAAGAGCAACAAGGTGCCCATGATATTTCCCTTATCAATTTCACATGTCATGGGTCAGATTCTAATCTAATTTAATGTTGTTTGTATCTTTTCTTAAATTTATAAAACAAATAAATACTAAGAAACTAGCAGGTTATAGGCAAAGCATCAGCTTCTGCGATGAGTTATATTTCCAAGAATATCTCTGAAACCTGCAGATGGTCTCTAACTTCCTTAGAAACTAAGTATGATCCATAGCTGCAGCTACTCCCAAATTTTGTTTGCAAATGTGATAAATGTCCAGACAGACCAAGATTGCAAGAACCATTGGGTACCACAAAGGAAGATAAAGAGAGTTGCGGGGATCAATCACTTTTCCCAATCTGACTCTGGGAAAATGGACATTTTATAGTTGGACATACTGACTAAGACACCATATGAATTTTGTTCCAAATTTTGACAATAAAATACTTGGGAAAAATTCTAGGTTTACACTTTACATGTCACTCTAAGTATGGTTTTAGTCATGTTTTATTGAATAAGTTACAATGACTGGGTTCATAAATCCTACTAAACTATAAGCCACAATGACTGACTGTGTTTTGCAAAACCAAAATCAAACAAATCACATTGCTATCTTATTCTTGTGCAAATCTAACTTGTTTCCCTGCAGGATGTTAAGGCTAACTATTAAAGTAAAACTAGAATCTGAGAAAAGTAGTTGATGAATGAAAAAATCAAGGACATGAAGTTAAGATTTATGGATGTATCTGATGCTAAATTTCAGTAGTGGTTTAGAATTCATTAATTTAACTTGTATATGCACACCTTATTAGCACAGCTGGCTTTGTGATTATCATGAACAGATTGTCTTAAATTTTGAGAATGTTAAATAATATTATTGATGCTAATAATATTACATTTATACACACACATAATACATAATAACATCTTTCTACAAACTGTATTAGACAACATAATGAAATTTACCTTTTGAATAATTCAGATATAAGTTTGATAAGTAATAGCTTATATACCTGTCTCAAATACACATAATATCCAGATGCTTCCTCAATTCCTATCTTCTTAAAATGTTCCACTAAGTCAGTCAAACTGAGGAATCTTGCTGCACCCCCAATTGTGTACTGTCCTTTCTAGAAAAATGGAGAACACAAAAGCATTATTATTCCAGTCCCTCATATATGTAGGTGCCTTCGTGCCTATACATACACGCACTTAATCTTACTGCTATATTTTATTTTTTACTATTACCTTTTCAATCCTGTGGAAAGCTAATCATCACAACCACTTTAATTAAAACAATGAAATATTTTATTCACATTTTGTCTCTGGTTTTGAATCAATAATGCAATCATCTCTTTATGCAAATGTATTTTAGACAAAATATTGGATAATTAAAATGTTGGTCTCTTCTTAAGATTATGGGGTTTTTTTGCTTTTTTTGGGGGGGGGTGATTCTGCAAAGCATTCCAAGGGGAAACCAAAGGCTTGGTATAGCAGCTTCAAAAGGCATCCATCCAGGCAAAGGTACTTGTGGATACATACTAATAATCTCATAAATTCCATACAGAGCATATCTGGGACAACCTCTGAACAGTCATGTATGCCTTCTACAAGGCACAACTACTTTAACACTTCCATTTTGAGGATGAAGTTTTTACTCCAATACATTGACTCTGCACAGACTCCTTTTAAATGTTTTTAATAGCTCTTGAAGTTTCAGACTCCTCCTTTGTTCGTTCTTCTTTTGCATGATTTTTAATGTTTTGTTGATGGGCACCTCTAGCACGGCAAGCTCTTAAATGTCCCTGTTAGATGAAACCACACGGGTACAAGTGGTAAACTCCCTGCTTCTCCCATCCCTGCTACTAAGGAAAGCCTAATGAAGACCAATCCCTGAGCAAAGGGACAAAATTCCTTCTCTTTGAGACTAAATAAAAAGGGAAAAGATTTCAGGAAAATTTCATTCTTTGAATCTCCTCAGGAGCAGTAGTTGGCTGCTGGGAAGGAAAAGAAGGAATCTTAAGCCAAACCCAGGCTGTGAGGTGAAATCTTCCAAGGCCCAGCATAAATATAATCTAACCCAGGTTTCTATGAGCAATGGATATTAGAGAGAAGTACTATGTGAGGGTTGCTTTTATTTTGTGTGTCCACAAGACAAAGAGCCAGTTACTTTCCAAGCTATTCTTCCTTAGGCCCTAATTTTCATATTGTGCCTTTGTTTATCCAACATCTTTTTAAATATTTATTGTTTGTATTATTGTGTTTTAATTGTGAGCCGCCCGAGTCCTCACGGAGAGGGGCGGCATACAAGTCCAATTAATAATAATAATAATAATAATAATAATAATAATAATAATAATCTCCTGAAATTTAATACAACCTAAAGCAAATACACATCAATGTTTTCTTTTCTAGAAAACAATGCTCTTGTATGTTCCTAATAAAAGCTCAATACTATTCAAAATATTCATTTTTTGAGTTACTTCAGAATTTTAAATGATATAGTAATATGATTCAGGAAACCTAGAGGACTGGAAGAATTGCTTATCCCTTTTTCTCCAGATACTACAGAAAAATAATAATGAAAGATTTCAGGGTTCTTTCTTATCTCCAGTGTTATTTAACATCTATATGAAACCACTAAGAAGGATTCTTTGAAAGTCTGGAGCTAGTTGTCTGTCAAGCCCAAAATTGACATATGTGTAGCCATTTTAGTTAGGCTTAGTATATATTATTTTTCTTACTTTCTCTGTGGCAGTCATGGGGGGAAGGGTTTTGGGCTTGCCACATTCCTAAGTGGGGGAGGAGTGGAGATAGAGAGAGTTGTTTTGGCTAGGTGATTCTTCTTCCCATGGGAAAACGAGCTGTCCGTGCTTAGGCCCCTTGAGGTGGAGATTTATGTCATCAAGCAACATTGAATTACTTCTATTGGAGAATATGACTTTGGGAGGTTGTTTCCAACTTTTAATATTGTGGGGTAATTCCAGTTGTGTCAGATCCGGAATTACCATGGACTTTGCCAATTTGATGCTTTCCTAAATAAAAGAAATTGTCTTGGAAGATGGACTTCGTTCTTTTCTTTTTAAATGGATTTCATCACTTGGCAACCTGACATTGTCATTATTAATGTAGTACTTATATGTAAGGGGCTGCCACAAAGAAGAGAGGGTCAATCTATTTTTCAAGGCAGGATAAGAAGCAATGGATGGAAACTAATCAAGGAGAGAACCAACCTAAAACTAAGGGGAATTTCCTGATAAAACAATTAATCAGTGGAATGGCTTGCCTCCAGAAGTTGTGGAAGCTCGATTGCTGGAGGTTTTAAGAAGAGATTGGACAGCCATTTGTTTGGAATACTTGAGCAGGTAGTTGGACTAAATGAAGTGCAAGATTCTGCTATTCTGTTACTTAATTATCCATTCCTTTTCTGTGATTTGGGGGGTTTACAGTGAACAGGGAATTTGACACAGACAGAACTGAGGTGTTAATGATTCTAGGAGCTACATTTTAGAATCTGGGGGAAAATGCCTATTTTGGATTTCATTGCACTCATACTTAATGGCAGTCTGGGGAACCTTGAATATGCAAATGATATTGGACATCCCCACAAAATCAATAATAAGGAGCACTTTTTATCAGCTTTGGCTGATAAACCAATGTGCCTCTCTACCTGAAGGTGACAAACTAGGCTTCTAAATTCTTCAAATAGAGATCAAGTATAACTAATGAACAGTTAAAATGATTACTTTCTGTTTAATAGTTGTCTCTTATGGGACACTAAACATTGAATTTGGAAGGCTCTTAAGGGCAGACCCTCCCTAATAGTTCACACAGTATATACCGTGTTTCCCCGAAAATAAGACCTACCCCGAAAGTAAGACCTAGCACTATTTTCTAAACCTGCCCTAATATAAGACCTACCCCGAAAATAAGACCTAGTGTAAATCTCCAGTTCCAGGAAGACTTTTCAGGGAGCAACCGTGCACCCGCGAAACACGCCCCCCTACACACTCACACCCACTATTTGGCACCATAAATATATAAGACCTACCCCGAAAATAAGACCTAGTGTGTTTTTGGGAGCCAAAAAAAATATGACAGTGTCTTATTTTCGGGGAAACACGGTAGTAGATTGAGATAACAGAATTTTCAGTCTGGCAAGATTTCGCCTGTAAGTATTAAACAATAACAATCTCAGCTTGGAAGAATGTCATTCTTGGTTTTGAGCCTGACAGTAATGAAGTATTTCTAGAGAAGTGACATCTCCAGGTTTCACCAGAGGTTTTAGACTTTTAACCTCCTTCTCAGGATCTCCAGATGAATAAGTAGAAACTCAGCTATGGGGGCAGTATCAAAAAAAGAAGCTATTTTATGCTTAGGCTGTGAGGCTGACTATATACTGCAGCATCAATGGCTTCCATCTGAGCTCAGATGAAACCCAGAGACACAGTCACACTCTTCTCCTGATCTATCAGATATCGATCTCTCCCTTGACTAAGGACACATTACATTCCTTCCCTACTTCACCAGGCCCACATCTTGGTGCACATGAAGCCACTCTTACATCTGCGAATCCAGCTCCTGAATCTCAAGAGAATTGACTATAGCTACCTTTGTCATCTACTATGGCCAAACAAGGCCAAACTTGGTTCCCTTTTTGTTTGAAGTGCACCTAACCTTTCACTGGTAAAGATACCGAATGTAAGGATACAAATGTGAAATATTACAGATCAATTGATAAACTGTTAAGGGTCATGAAATTCCCAATTGGATTGTCATCTGGAGCCATGCAAGAAGGTGAAAATGATTTGTCTACCATCTTCCAGGTAGTGAAGTCCTCTCTATCTCCTCCTTCACCTTCTTTCCCACCTTCTCACCTCACACATAATCTTGATATGAGTAACTTTGAGTCGTTCATGGCTGTGGGCTCCAGTAACATCAGTCCCAGGTTTAGGCTGGTCAGTCAGGACAGACAGCACAAAATCACCAGGCTTGCTGAGGCTCTCACGCACTAAGAAGGTCCACGGTGCACTCTTGCCTTGGAGCAAAGTCTCAGCTGCTGGACCAGAAAGATGTCCATGGTACCACCTGAAAAGAGAGGTGAAATAAACAACCGATTTGTAGAGTGGCTACAAAAGAAAAGTGACTGGAATGTAATTAAACTAATGGAAAATTTGGATCATGACCAAGAAGGGACAGAAAGGAAAAACAATTATTAAGAAAGCTACATGAATCAACAAAAGGATATTAAGTATAGTTTTTGCTTTCTTTTATGTAAACAGTAAAACAAATCTAGCCATAATTCTTATTTGTACTGATTATTGTCCTTCCCGATAGGATAAATGTGCATGCATAGATTTTAAAATGTTGATTTGTAAGGAGCAATTTTGTTTTTGCTCTTGTTATTGTCTGCCATTGCCATTTAGCATTCAGTAAACTCATCCTAACATATTTTACCCAAATCTCAGTAAATTAAAAGAAAAAAGAAAAAAAGAAAAACAGCCTGTCCATGAAAAAGCAGAAAAAAACATTTATTATGAGAAAAGGCAGCAAATATTAAGGACATCATAAACTACATGGAGAAAATAAAACAATGTGATTTACCCAAAGTTAGTTTGGGGGTAATGTAGGTAATGGCAGGGATCCAGTTCATTAAAAAAAATCAGGGAGGAAAAAGCTCTCTAATGGGATTTGCCACCATTTTGTACAGCAGTATAGCTAGTCCTTGACTTGCAACTGTAATTGAACCCAAAATTTCCATTACTAAGCAAGGCAGTTGTTAAGTGAGTTTTACCCCATTTTAACAACCCTTTTTTGCCACAGTAGTTAAACAAATCACTGTAGTTGCTAAGTGAATAATGCGGTCATTAAGTGAATCTGGCTTCCCCCTAATGGCTTTGCTTGTAGGAAGCAAGACTGGGAAGGTTACAAATGGTGATCACATGAGCCTTGGACTGTGCACCTGTCATAAGTACATGCCACTTGCCAAGAGCCTGAATTTTGATCACGTGACCACGGGGGATGTTGCAACAGACATAAGAAACCGATCGTGCTTTTTTTCAGTGGCGTTGTAACTTTGAATGGTCACTAAATGAATGGCTGTAAGTTGAGGACTACCTTTACTGCACCTCAGTATCTCAGTGTTTTTCAGAGACCTGGATCTCAGACTAGAACTAGCCAGATGGGCTACAAAAACCAAACAAAAACCTGAACAGAATTAAATCTTTTTTTTTTAAAGGTTACATTTTCAGTTGTAATAATTAAAATATTTTTAAAGGCAGTAGCAAACGGTACTAAGGCACAACTTTTTAAATATTTAATTAGCATATAGGAAGCAGCATTCTAGAAATTTCCTACGGTGCCTAAAATCTTACTAGCTCTTATCACAACATCTCTTCCCTCACTGTGGATGAGCTGCTGATGCCAGCATTCCCAAAACCATGTTTACCAGGTCTATGCAAAGGTAACCAAGAAAACTTGTCCATACAAAACCTTGTCAGGTGAACAGGCAAGACTTTGCCCAATGAAATAACCCCAGAGACTATTTGTGTGTGTATTGATGTGTTTGTGTGTTCAGTTCCCAAGTGAAATGCCCTCTGCGTCTTCCTTTCCTGGGTCTCTGGAAATATCACAGGTGAAACTTATCATGGTATGGCTGCCAATCTCCTTTCAGTAATAAATTTAGTTGCCATGACACAATAGCTATGTAAGGAGTAGGAGGAGAAAACCCCAATTTCACCTTGTGTTCTTCTGACAATACAGACATGCTGCAAACAAAGTTTTGTTACTTCATCTATGACATTAGATTTCCATTTGGTCAGTCACCAGAACAGGGGTGGGATTCAAATTTTTAAACAACTGGTTCTGTGGGTGTGGCTTAGTTGGTGGGCGTGGTTTGGTGGTCATGTGACTGGGTGGACGTGGCTTGGTGGTCATGTTATTGGCTGGGTGTGGCCAACTCAACATCACTCACATCGAGGCACACATCTCCTTGCCTGGCCTCTCATGACTGTGGGGATGCTGCAACAGTCGTAAGTGTGAAAAATGGTCATAAGACACTTTTTTCAGTGCCATTGTAACTTTAAATGGTCACTCCACACAAGCAAAGTACCAGCAAAGGAGGGAATAAAAACTCCAGAGACATTCCTGAGACAGGAAGTCTAGTCCTGGCAAGAATGTAATAAGGGTTAATGGAGAGACAGTTTCTGTAAGCAACACCAGAATGTTTCCTTCCTGCCTTCCTTACAGGATTAGGCCAGTAATTTCTTCTAACAACCAGTTCTCTGAACTGCTTAGAATGTTAACAACCGGTTCTAGCGAATAGGTGCAAACTGGTAGAATCCCACCCCTGCACCAGAAACTCAGTTGGTCAGATCAAATCCTAAAATTTACAACCCTTTTTATATTTCCCCTAAGTTCATTTAGTGTCAACTCATACCCAATTGTAAATCACATAAACATTCCCCGAAATGTATCTGCAAAATTAAAATGTTGGATCTTTCTCTGAAATTAAAGTGCTTAAGAATTTATTTAATGAGCCCCAATGAATTACACACCAACTTGGCACAAAATAAAAAGAAAACAAATGTGAATGTTGTAATTTTGTTGCACACTCCATGATTAATAATAGACAGGGCCTTTTCAGATGACGTTGATCTTTTAGAATGAAGGAGAAAATCAAAATTCTTCTCGGTGAACCTTAATGTCTCCTGCCTGAATATACTATATTTTTATTGTATGTATATTTGTATATGTCGTTAACCCTATATTCCTTCAAAAATCTATAGCAAAATAATTATTCCTTATTAAACAATTATAAATAGGAAAAATAAAGAGTGTGAGGATTTTGTATCTATAGTTAGTAGTCTACATCAAAAGAGTAAATTTTCTGAACTTCAAAATTTGAACACTATTTTGAAATGAAATTAGAAGATCAATATTTATATACTCTGTTTCCACTAAAAGGTGTTGTTTTGTTAAACAATTTTTGACTTTGTCTTTCTTACTGCAATCTATAAATTTGAATCAGTTGCCTCAAAGTGAATCAGAAGGTTACAAACCCCAAATCAGATTAAGATGGAGCATCACTGATTGGCAAAAAATTGAGAAAAAAATCCTCTTATGGAGGGGATTTTTTTCTTGTATTTTCTTGTATCACTGTACTTATACAAATTATGATAGTCTTTGACTTACAAACCGTAATGGAGCCATAATTTTGAGGCTCTTTTTGTGGCACTTATTAAGCAAACACTGTGGTCATTAAGCAGACCCATTGTTCACTATGGGGCATTTTTGCTGAAAACCAAAAGTAAACAATGTATTTTCAGCAAAAATTGTAAATCGTGATCATCAGGCCCTGGGACATTGCAAATGGCCATAAACACAGCCCAGTTGCTGAATGCCTGAAATGCAGTCATGTTATTGATTGCAATAACAGAGGCAAGGAGGGAAGAGATGGCTGTCAGAAGTTCACAACCTGGTCATAAGTTCATTTTGGGGTGTCTGTCATAACTTTGAATGGTCATTAAGCAATCAGTCATAAGTCAAGGACTATGTGTTCCACATTAATTTATTACATTAATACATCACCCAATTCCATTATTTCTCTAGGTGGTTTACAACAGAAAGTTATTTAAAACAATGCAATACAAACAATATGGGAAAATTACATAAATCAGTTTTACGTAGGAACCTTGGTGATGTAGTGGTTAGATGCAGTATTGCAGGCTAAATCTGCCCACAGCCTGGAGTTCAACCCTGACCAGCTCAAGGTTGACTCAGCCGTCCATCTTTCTGAAGTCGATAAAATGAGGACCCAGATTGTTGGGGGCAATATGGTGACATTGTAAAAACATCCCAGAGAGTGCTGTAAAGCACTATGGAATGGTGTGTAAGTCTAAGTTCTATTGCTAAAATCTCGAGGGGTCCACCACCCACTCTGCCATGAGCCGTGGGGGGAAAGGCATTGCTTAAATAAGACCAGAGTGAAAGTGGTGTCATATGTGGCAGCTAAACTGCTCATCAGTGCAAGATACAGAGATGACAGGATGCTTATTCTGGAAAATCTAACTGGTGGCCAACTGTTTAATTTAAAGTACTAATCTTTCAAGGCTGACATGATCTTGTAGATAACCCTCACTCTGTCAAGGACCTAAGAGTACTCATCTCAAATGATCTAAACCCCAGAGCTCACTGTTAACAGCATTGCCTATATTTTATTTCTTAATAAAATAAAGTAACTCGGTACCACCTAAAACCTGAAGCCATTCATTCCCCTGATTACCGAATTCCACCTAAGATTTCTTCATCTGGAAAAATACTTTGCAACAAAACAAATACTTTGTTTTCTTGAAATATCCTTATAGGAGATGAGCTAAAATCTTGAAATGCGGTTTTCTCAACACCATTTTTCTGAATCCACTATTGATACTTATTTTTCTTCCAGATTTTAAATACTAGTAAGTCATTATTATTTTGCACAGTAAGGCATGCAGTTTTCTGATTACATAAATAAGATCACAATCTGATAACGCTATTAAATGTAGCTTTTATTGTATTTTTTCCAAAGTAAAATGTTAAAACTTGGAAAGAGGCAAAACAAAAATTGCACAAAAATGTCTGTTTCCTGAATGGACACTTTTCAATCAATACTGAAACTATTTCCATGGATCATCTCAGACCCTGAAATTGTGGAACTTACAAGAATAATGGGGCAATTTTATTTGTCTAATTGCTACCAATTCCCTATATTAAGATCCCTTCTTTTATCTTATATATGGAGCAAATTTTTACTTCAACAATTGCACTTGTGCTAGAGAGGTGCTATTTTACATGACGTATCAAATAAGACATATTTCACGTATTGTGTCTCTCTTATTCTCAGTTTGAGTAAAATAATCTTAAATCTTTAATTTTTAAATTGCACAATGCGTTTTACAAAGTAATTTGTCAACTGCTAACACATACCTTGATTAATTAGATATCAAATATGCCATTTGCTTTTAATGGTCTTTTAGTTGTGAGGTATTTTTACAATAGGAAATAAAAAACAGATTTCAATATATTTTCTAGATTGTTCTAAAGTAACTAGCTGCCCACCCTGCCCCCCCAGCTTAAATTATATTGTTGTTGTTATCTTGCAATTATTCCACTCTTTTCAAAGACACTATAGGAAATGTTGAAATCTATAAATAAAGACATAGTTGACTACTGTTCTTAAACAGTTACGCAAACTGTGGTCATTTCTGCAGCATGTTGACCTGGAAAGGCTCAAGATGTTCAGTCAGTCCACAATGCAACAACTATGATTTTACAGTCTCTAAAAGTTCAGGACTTCATAGCAGCTCTTATTCATGACACACTGATTACCAGTTTTCTTATGGATATTGTCGAAGGTACTAAGCATCTTCGGGTCAATTTACTTAAAGATTAGCTGCTCCTGAAAAACTCTGGCTATTCTGAATAAAAATTCTGGAAAACATTTATTCAAGCTAGTTTGATATCCATTCAAAGTGAATCTTTGTGATAATTGCTCACTTCGACTGCAGAAGACTTTCTCTGGTTCTTAATGTCACAGTTTCACCCAGTTTTATTCAGTTCATTTTCTAATTAACTCTGAGTCCAACAGTGATGGGATTCAATTTTTTTTACTACCGGTTCTGTGGGCGTGGCTTGGTGGGCGTGGCAGGAGAAGGGTACTGTAAAATCTCCAGTCGGAGGTGGTATTTGCCGGTTCTCCAAACTACTCAAAATTTCCGCTACTGGTTCTCCAGAACTGGTCAGAACCTGCTGAATATCATCTCTGGAATCCAACCTTTCTGGACTCAGGTTTTAGCTGCTGCGTATATTACATTTAATATTGGTTTTAAAGAACAGGTTTATTTTTAAATACTGCTTTGAATTATTTTTTTTAGTAGTTTTGAATTTTTTCAGCTGATATTACTAACTTGCAGTATATGAGTAACAGCATTTATGTAGGTCACAGCATTTTAATGGCTTCTATTTTATTTTGGCATGATTCTTATACAATGAAGAAATCAGTTTTGATTTGTAAATACAGAGTTCTTCAGCTGGATCAGAGTAGGAAGCAAAACAATCAGAGCCAAGGCAAAATGCAAGAGTCATGAAATTGGGAGAGGTTTACTAGTTTTAAACTGCTGAAATATGACAAACTAGAGTCACATTGTAATGTTTGCCACTTTCTGTGGAGGAAAAAGTAATTGTTGTGGATGGAGATTTACAATTAACATTCTGAGTTTACACCCATTATTTTAATTAACTTTCCAAAGAAACAGTAGAGCAAGTCGGAGATGATCGCATTGTTTAGATTTTTCACTTCTACAGTTAAGAATGTAGAGAGACCCTAATATAAAGAAGAATAAGGACTGGCTAGTATTAAGATAATAGCTCCTCATAGCCTGCTTATTTATGTATTTGCTCATTGTTTGTTTGTATTCTGCCGTTATTATTTTACAAATAACTCAGGTTGGTGAACATATCCAACATACCTTCTTCCTCCTATTTTCCCCACAAAAACTTTGTGAGGTGGGATCGACTGAGAGAGAATGACTGGCTAATCACCCAGCTGGTTTTCATGGCCTGGTGCCTTAACCCACTAAACCAAACTGGCTCTCAAATTATGCTATTATATGAAAATAATATTTTAAAAGATTGAGAGATTAGAGCAATCCTTTATATATTTATTAATAACTCTGGTAGCCTAACCAGAGTTTGATAAATGGTCATTTAATGCACTCATCAAGCTACACAATTAACTCACTGGTCTGTAGTTCATGTTTGCCTGATTAGGGTCAATGAATTTCACTGAAGAGAATAATAACAATCAATGCAATCACTGAAGTTTTTATTAGTGTAGGGAATTTTAGAGATTACACTACTTTTGTTTTAGAATCTTTTCTAAAATAGAAGGAGGGAATCTGTGCTCCTGCAGAAGAGGCTAAACTACATATCCCAGCAACCTCAATGAGCAATGGTGAGGGAAGATGGAAGCTATATTTTGACAACTACGTCCGTTCCAAAAGAGGTTCCAAAATATAGAAATGCTGGGTAGGAAAAGAACAAAGCTATCATTTGCTAAGTGAGCCTCTTTCCCTCTCAGAGAGGAAACAGTTAAGCTCAGTGGACCAAGTGGAGGGGAAGCCACGTGATGGAAAATCTTGGGTGGTTGGTGGGGAGGATGGCTGAGTTTTCGTAAGAGCCTGGAGGACAGAACTTTCCAACCGCAAGGGAGGAAGCAGCAGGCTCCCTGGCCAACTGCTGCCTTTGGATGTGAGCAGGCCTGCATGCAAAGACCTAGAGAGGATAAATAGACCAGATTCTTTTCAAGAGAACAGCAGTTTGTTCTGGAACAGGACAAACCCAGTTCTGTCTCATGAATGGCTTAACATACCATAGAACATAGAATCACAGGGCTGGAACTGTCCATGACCAATATGAACCAAAGCTGCCCATTTTAACACAATTTCCAGATGGGTGGCAGTGAGAAAACAAAGAGTCATAGGGCATCATAATGACAAACACATTTCCACAAAGGTTTATGCCATCGTAAGGCTTACAAGCTTGCAACAAAAGAAGAAACATGAAATAAACCTGTGAAAATAAAACGTGTGACCCCGGACAAATGATTTTCTTGATACCTGCTTGTTATCGACACCACAATCTTTGCATTTTAACAATGTGCCAAAAATAACAAATCAGTGAAACAAAAGAAACCTAGTTTCTAAATATAAGTCACATCAATATTGAAACTTCATCACATGACAAAATGTAGTATGAGCTCTATAATCTACTGTCTTAGGGAATCTCTCAGTTTAAGAAAGCTTGAAAAGTAAAAGGGGAACAATGCTGAGAGGAAAGTTAATCATTCATTAGATCCTATAGTAAAAGAACAAAGGACATGTAAGCATATATTATATAGGACACATTTATTTATATACTTCTAAACAGTGGTTAGTTTTTTTCAGGCGTTATAAAACACTGAACCTCCATTCAGAAATACTCAGGATCTGTGGAGTCTTTCTTGATTTTCCAAGGTCCTCTTGACATGGACAAAAAGTGGGCACTGTGAGAAGTCCTGCCACACAGATGTCCACAAGGAGGACCATGGAAAGGATACTGGACCAAGAATTTTCTCTACATGAATAAAAATCATCCTATTTGTAAGAGGGCCTGAAGCGGTTTTCTACTTAAGCAATGGTGCAGCATTTGTAGGTGTGACTGGAATGAACACACATTGGTATGCCCTGATGGATATGCATTAATATTATTTAAGCATATCAAGTGTAGTCTGTTGCTGGATAACTGGGATATAGACCTTTTCAGATTTCAGAAGTTTCCACAAGAGATCCAGAGTCATTAATAATGAGGGATCCTGGAGTTATATGGAAAATGAAGAAAAATAGCTGCAGCTAAAGACGACAGCATTAGAGAAAATTTTAGCCAACCCTTCGGCTCAGCATCCCACAACTGTATGTCAACAACAAAAAAAAGGAACAAGAGGCCTTGATTGCCCACATGTGGCTATGTCTCCTTTCTTCTTTTCATTTTGAGAATTTCCTTATAGTTCATACTAATTACTTACTTTTTCTTTCCTTTTAATAAAACAACCATTTCCAGTATCTTTAAAATTATCATTAGCATTTCTTCTTTATTATTTTTATATTATTTATTTTCAGTTAGAATTTCACTTCTTGAAGCTGTTTTTTGCAGGTACATTTAATTAAAAAAAAAGAATATCTGCACTATTTATATGCATAATGGCTTATGCAGACGTAGTAACTTTTCCAGACAGTTCAGTGCTATGTATTCCCTACTGAATATGCACCAGGGCTTATTTCTGCATAGAAAAGCAGCAATTATTTTATGAGCAATATTTAAGTGACCCAATCATGCAAGATTCACCATATGCTTAGGCTTAAAATCTTTCAATTCAAAAACTGAATCTCTCTCTATATTTCAAACTATGCAATTAATGATTGCTCTTTCTTCTCAGGAGCCCCAGGACAGTACTAGGTATAACTTGATATGGATTTGTAAACATTTACCTCTTCCTGGAGTCCATTAACTTTTCATCTAAAAGGCAACTGCATAACTAGAATAGGGCATGCATAGATGTGTGCGCACACACAGACACAATGTTTGGCTTTATTTAACATCTTGTCTGAGAAAGACCTCGCTTAGAAGAAGAAATCTCCATTCAAGCTGAGATGTACATATTGGTTATTTTCATGACCTTAAATGTTAGTGGAATTTTTAACATTCTTTTTAATTATCTTCTTACCTGCTTTGTGTACTTTTTAAGTAGAAACATAGAAAATAAAAGTATTTTAGACCATATTTTGCTTGCCACACATATTTGCCACACATATTTTGGAGTAACACATAACGTTCTTTCATATGCTCCAGATAAATGAATGTCTTAGTAGATCATTTAGACTATCATTCAGAAAACCCTATAGGATCTAAGAAATCATGGAAGGACCTAAGAGATCATCAAGTCTAGTCCCCACACACTGCAGTATTCACTACACCATCCCTCCTAGATGACTATTCAGACAGTGCGTGCACATGAATAATCACTAAATATATGTCATGTACAATTATATCTACAGCATATAGATCCACAGCAGAGATACATATGTACAAATGATAAAAGGCATAACTATAAAGTGTGCGCACCCCTCCACTGAGGCTCAATGTGAAAAGGAAAGTCAAGATGGATATGCTGCTATAGGTAGAAGTGAGTGCACTTTCCTCATACCTTTCTGTTGTGGGATCAGAACAGTTGAGTGGATATCTCAAGTCGATGATGGTTCCATCTTTATCCTGCAGGGATCCCTGCTGCTGTGTATAATACTCCACCAATTCTGATAGAGTAGCAAATTTCTCTCCTCCATAGAGATCATAATAATCCCCAGTATTCTGGATACGGATGTGAGTTACCTCATCACCAACCCTAAAAGAGAGAGGCAGATGCTTCTCATCAATTGATCGGGAAGGGAAGAACAAAGGAGAAATTATCCTTCACTATTACTCCTGGTAGGAATTCTAGACCGAAATAAGGGATCTCGAAGAGTTGAATGGATTACTTGGTGTTTGCTCTCACCCAGAGTTTATCATCCACTCCACAACATATGAATTGAATATAAGACTTATTCAAACTGGAGAATTAGGACTAGAATGAAGCTGGAGCCAGTGATTGTATTTGTAGATGTACCACGGAGTTTAGGAAGCTGGGGTTTGGGGTTGTTTTTATTTTGGAGGGAGGATATTGACTTTCTTTGGTTTTTACTTCTGTTTTTGTAAGCTGCTGGAATTGTGACACATAAGAAGGGTGGCCATATTTGCCTTTCAAATAAATAAATAAATAAATAAATAAATAAATAAATAAATAAATAAGACTGAATTCTGCAGAAAACTAGCTAAAAAGATTGTACGTTTGGCTCCCCATGGCATTTCTCCAACCATCATTTCACCTGATTTTTCATGCTTTCTATGTTAAGACAGGCAGATGTAATAGAATTAGAAGTGGCATTGATATTTTTAGTTACTTCAAAATTTTAACCAGGACTGTAATTCAGAGGAAGATTTACTGTATAAGATTAATACTCAAGTTAGTGGAAATTCCAATTTGAAAGAAAGGAAGGAATAAAGTTGCTTTACTGAAATGGAGGCCAATTGAAAATTAACATGGGAGTCAGAAGCTGTGGAAGGTAGTCCCTAAGGGAAGGCTTGAACCCGGTCTTTCTGTTCCAATGTCTGATGACTTCCTCAAACCATGGACATTTTTTTAAAGGGCATTGTGCCGCTAGCCTAGGGAGCTGTTTATTTTGTTTGGAGGCCTGTTCCCGGAAAAGTCAGTATTATGCTATCATCAGATTTATTTCAGAGAAAGTTGTAGAGAGAATCAGTCTCTGAACTTACCATCAAGTCTCTCTTCCAAACCCCACATCCCCCCCAAAAGACAAAAGGCCCTGGGAAAAACCCCAGAGAAAGAATTCATCTTCAAGTTTGTGGAAAGTTATAAGTTTCACAACAGCCATCTTCACTTCCAGTCTTTCTATTCCTCCTTTTCTTTTTCCACTCTGGCCTTCAAGTCCAATGTGTCTTGGGATTTTCTAGATATTACTTATTATTATTCATTTAAATATATCATTGCAGCCCTCTCTCATAGACTTTAAGAGTGATATATATAACAATTAACTATAGGAACCATACTATTATGATATGGCCTCCATTTATTACAGACGGGAAAAATATTTCAGTATATACCAACATGGAATACTTTTGAAGAATAAAGATTGAAGAGGTGGAAAGTAATGTGTGTCTCAAGGAGAACCATAGAATATTATCAAAGGATTGGAAGGGGGAGGGGGGCAATTACCTGACCGAAAGGGAAAAGTCCCCCTGATTCTTCCGGCTGGGCCGAGCCAGAAAGCTGCCATGAATTCCTCGTGCTTTGAGTAAGGCCTCAGCATCTATGCCACTCAGGTCACGATGAAACCACCTGCTTGGAGGAAGGAAGACAGAAAAGTAAAAACGACGGACATCATAAAGGCCACAATTCAAAAAGTGGACATTGGGTTTCCTTCACTCTCTCCCCTGCCCCAACAGCACTGACCCCCACTAGAATGTTCATAATTTAGAATTAACAACAAATCAATGAGAATCAACCAGTGCAGATCAACCAAAGTAGACTGACCCTTCAGTTCATCTGGAACACAGCACTTTCAGATGCAGTCAGTTCGTACATTCAGTGTTTGGTCATTAAGCATTATTTGTTTGTTTGTTTATTCATTTATTTATTCATTCAATTTATATAGCTGCCAACTCAACCAAGTGACTCTTTGACAGCTTACAATTCGAACATTCTAAAACAATTACAACAATTTAAAAGACATGAAAACAATAAAAACAGCCACAAAATATAGTGGCAAGTAATCAAATTATCTCTATGGAGAGAGACAGGGTCATCAACTTTCTAACTGAGCAGAAGGAAAACAGATATATAGCTAGCGAAGCTGTTCCTCCACTAATAACAAGTAGTAGAAGAAACTCTACTTGCTACATTTCTGCTAGAACCTAAACATTCAGCAGCAATTGCTGCCTCTATTCCCAAATCCATGCATCCAGAGGCAACACAATGATCTGTTCCAGCAACTGTCTCCTATACCAGTATCACACTCATGCTCCCACAGAACATTGTCCCTCCCAGTTCAAGGAAAAATTTCAAGGCCTGCTTAGAAAGAAAACATTAACCTGTAATAGGCAATCCTAAATTTTTCCTTACCTCATTATTTTCCAAGTGACCAGTGGCAGAATCAAAAGTCCAGTTAAGAAAACAATTGAAAAATTAACTGAAGAAGTTTCTTTTAAGATGAGAATACAAGCAAATGAGTGTTTGATGTCTCAACCAGACTTTCCAGCTGTGAATTCTCCTTTTTTGACTCTACCCATCTACCTCATGCGTTTCCGGTGCCCATCATACATTCATAGTCTGCTCCACAATCAGTCCGTGTTGGTAGGTATAGACAGAAAGAACTGAGGCAAACAGGCAGTTCCAAGTTGCTGAGCCCTAATACAGGAACAGGAAGCATATCTAACATCGTTGTTCTTCACTGCAAGTTGCAATGTGTGCACTTCTGCTTCTGCTTTTAGGTCTTTTTTCTCCTTCTGTCCTATCTTCCTTGCTCACAACTATTTCTGTCTTTCTTCCTTTTGGGGGAGGGAGAAAGAATTCACAATAAATGAGCGTGAGGCAGTCCATTTAAGTATCACTACAGGAGAATTCAACACCAGTACTAAATGCAACATAATTAAAGGCAATTATATCCCAAGAGTATGCAATCAATAAATATAAAAGACTTTGGGGGATTCAGGCCTGCAACAGAGAAAGAAAGCTTTAAACATTTCAGGTTCTATTTTCTTAACATTATTGTGTGCTTTTTGCTTCCATAGGAGATCTCTTTACCAGACTGCATTATTCTTCCTCATTCAACAGAATGAGGTGGAATTCATAGAGAGGTTCACCACAATGACATATAGCTATATCATGCAACAGTAATACCTTTTCCTACCATCAAGAAACTGTCTATTAGGACCCGGTCCAATTTAAGTCCAGCAAAGGTGTTTTTCCCTTGATGTTAATATAAAATGTCCTTTTGTTGGACTGTCTTCCTTCTTTCCATTTGGGTACTTGAATGCTCACAGCTCCTTGAACAGGCCTTATTTCATGACAGGAGACAGTTTTAATTGCTTATTTCTTCTCAAAGAAGAAATGTTTTTCATAAAAGGGAAACAAATTTAAAAGGGAAAAAATGAATTTATTTTTTGAATCTCCCTGCCTAGAAGGGAACTGCCTAGAATAAGACTTTGAGCCAAATATCCGGCATTTCTAATATATCTTTAGGCAAGGTCTGGATTGCACAATCTAAGTAAATACTAAATAATGATCTCCACTTGAAGCTGTAGAATAAAATTCACACATAGAAAAAGAGGGGAAAGCATGCTCTTATTTAAAAAAAACCTGTCCACAATGTAAGTCTCAAGTATAGGATTTGCAAATATTAAAATTTCATTTTAAGGTGTGCATACATGTGGTTTGGTCATGCCAACCACTTTCACATAATTTGCCTGCTTTCTGGTTACATAGACTCTTCAATGTGGGCAGTTTTTAAAAAAGGAGAAAATAGTGTTGCTATAAGATGACATGTTAAAATGGTTAATCTTTTTTTACTATTAGTGTTTTTATCTGAAGACTTATTTTTGTTAAACATCAAAGCTTGGGGATTGTACTCTAAACTTTGATCCAAACTGAGATAATATTTAACTCCACTAGCGGATATTTTTGGCACTAATAATAAAGCAGCACAAATTCTGATGGCTAACTACAAGATATAGTGTGCAGCTGTTCTTCTGATTTATGTTTATGCTAATGAAAGCTTGTGTGAGTCTGGTCCTGATCATGATGATCACATACAGGTGAAGGAAGCTTAAATTCTTAGCCCAGTCATTTGTTTTTCAAATTGACCTAGAGATGTTTTCTTTAAAGATTCCATTAATGGCAGTAGATATCAAAAACAAAAAATCAAAGAGTGGGAGTTTTAGTTTCCTGTCCCCACCCTATGTGCTGCAGATACCCTCCACACATTCACACAAATGAAAATAATAATCAGTTATGCAGCTGCAGGCTAAATTAATACCAAAGCTTGTTGATTATCCAATCCCTCCCCCACCCCATCTCCCAGTTGCATTCCCAGGATTTCTTGCACTGCTCTGGGGAAAGTGGGGGGGATGCAATGCTCTTAGCCATGGATACTAGCAGAGCTCTAAAATACCGCAACAAGTGCTTGTGGGTCAGCATTTTTTTTAACTAAAACAAAATATTTGGATCAGCCCAGGTCAAACCTTTGCAGGAAACCTAGGGAGGAGCTGTATGTTCCCTGCCTTTGCCCTGCATTGCTCTTTTGCAGAGTGGCACTTGATGGGGAAATTTGGAGAGAGGGAAAGGGGGGGGGAGAGTTTAGTTCATTTGCTACTCTTACATTTGCCTTTCCCCAGATGAAATTTATTTTTTCTTTTATTCATATTTATATGCCGCCCTTCTCCAGAGACTCAGGGCGGCTTACAATTTTTGGAGCGCAACCCAGTGTGCTCAGCAATAGCCTTCCTTCCATTGTATATGCCTGCTTATTACTAAGCGGCATTTTTACAAAGTCAGCTTATTGCCCCCAACAATCTTGGGTCCTCACTTTACCTACCCGGAGAGGATGGAAGGCTGAGTCAACCTTGAGCCTGGTGGGATTCGAGCCTGCACTAATTGCAGGCAGCTGGAATTAAGTGCTAGGCATTTAACAGCCTGCACCACCAAGGCTCTCTTAATACTTAATACTTGATGATAAAGCAAAAATAGAAAGGAGAGGACATGAAGGAGAGGACAACTAAAGACATTTTCCAGCTGAGAGGGTGTACTTGGCTGCAAAACTGTGCTTTGAAGAGCTATTATCCAGCTGGCTCTGCTCTGTCAGCTAGGGAGGGAAAGCTCCTGAAAAGCATCTGACTAAGCCCATCTGATCTTCATGATTCAGTTTTTCAAAAGTTCTGCATCCTTTCTCACATTCTCTCTCCTGTGGAGAAGTCTGCTCTTCACCTTGCCTAGGGCCAAAAGAACAGTGACTGCTGGGTAAGACATACCTACATGATGGAGTCTTGCCTAAGGAAGCCTGGTGAGACAAGGTAGCCGTGGATTTTCTGGAAGGAAGGAAAACAGAGAGAACAGACAGCAGATGCAAGGATCCATAGATGAATATGTGAATCACCCTGTAGCTCTATTTATTATTTATCTTGGTGGTTTTAAAAGTTAGCAATATTACAATCGATTGATTTGGTTGCCTTAGAAATGAAAACAGTACTGAAAGTGCTAGAAGATTAAGTTACACTCATCTTTGTCTTTGATATCTTGACTCTACTACTAAACAGCATTGTTATGACGGTTTCTACATTTCAATACATCACAAAAGTTCCCTATTCTTCTAAAACCTCAAGATACAATAAGCCTATTTTATTTACCCTTAATCTTCACCTTTATCACTATTGTTTTAATTGACTTTTTAATTATTACTAATTAACTATTTCCTAATAGTTTCTTTTACAATGCAGTCCTTTTAAATGATGAGTGAAACTCCTGATAAAAATCAGCTTTATATCCTGAAATTGTTCTGATCACATTGCCAGCCCCATCATTCTGTAGTTACTGTATGCTGATGCAAAATTAAGTCTTCATGCATTCAGTGGGCTCACCTCCAGGAAAGTCCATATCATTTATATTAGTATTAACTACCAACAGCTGGCCTACTCCATTGCAATGCTACTAGCTATTAAGAGGAAAATGAATACCTACATTTGTCCATTTGCATGTCAACCCCAGTTGGAGAAAGAACTGTGTACATTCTTAGTTCTTGCTAATTACAGACATGATAAAAACAGAATCCCATACTGAACAAACCTTCACTGCACTGAAACAGAAGAGCCTGAGACCGGAAAGTTACCTGGGGCAGCTAGAAGTCTCTGCCTGAGTGAATAGGTGTGGTGGAAGGAAGCTGAATTCAAAAAGCTGCTCCCAATACAAAAGACTTCATTCTTTTCCCTGCTAAATGTCTTCCCGAGCTGGAGTTAATAAACACCCAGGAGGTTACAGGGAAAGGAAGAGGCTGAACCAGAGACAAGCAGCAGGTAACCAAGGGAGGGGCTGTTTGCTGTCTCCGCCCCATTGACCTACCAGGAGGCCCTTCCTGGGTAGATTTGGGAAGCCGGAAAAAAAATCCAGTTCATCCCTGAGCCAGTTGCCTGAAGAACTTGCGCAAAACAGCAGCTTTGACACTTTTTAAACTCAGAGGACTTTCACTGTTTACACTTCATTGTAGATATGTATTTATAAACTCATCTACTAACTTTGGCTCATGACTTACCTACAATAGGAAGTAAGTTTCTTTCCATTAAACTATTTTTTGTCTCTTGGCATATAGGAACATGCCCTCTTAAACTACAGGCAGGATGGCATTCTGCTTGTTTTCTACATAATTATAATTTTGGGCCCACTCTTCTCAGCAGTTATGAATCCATCTCCTTCTGTACTCTAAGGTTAGAGAATAGAGCCTTGGTGGTGCAGGCTGTTAAACGCCTAGCACTTAGTTCCAACTGCCTGCAATTAGTGCAGGCTCATATCCCCAGGCTCAAGGTTGACTCAGCCTTCCATCCTCTCGGGGTAGGTAAATTGAGGACCCAAGATTGTTGGGGGCAATAAGCTGACTTTGTAAAAATGCTGCTGGGGGGAGGGGCAAAAAAAGCCCTAGTAATAAGCAGGCATATACAATGGAATGAAGGCTATTGCTAAGCACATTGGGTTGTGTCCCAAAAATTGTAAGCTGCCCTGAGTCTTCAGAGAAGGGCAGCATATAAATGTAATAAAAAAATTTAAAAAAATAACCCTCGTTCTAAGAAAAGCACATGGAATACTTTTTTAAAATTGAACTGAATACTTTGAACTGAATTTTTACTGTTGTTCCTCACCAATCCCCAGGACCGAGCACATAATGCAGTCAGAAATGTCTTTTCTCTATTTGTCAATTTAGATTTTAGAGGGATGTTGGATAAAGCTCAATAGAGCCCTCTAGCAATGTGAGCCCCCTAGTGCAGACAAAAGTGATATACTGTAGATAATCAGGAATAAACCCATCCATTGATAAGCCAAGCCCAATTTGGTAGTGTATTTTTGAATGAGAATTTCTCAGCTTATTGGTGAGTATATGCAGTAATTGGAATTATGGATTAATCTGTAGCACTGCTCAAAACTTTTTTAGGTGACACAGGGCAATTTCTTATGATGAGTGGATATCTCAAACTTAATGCCCCCCAATCTCATGAAATTTTGTGGGTTTACAACTTTGTTATACTTCAGGAGATTCAACTATTTAATAAAAAAAAGAATTCCAAAGGCACCATCCTTTCGGCTCATAACAGAGTCTCAATTTCTTGGGTAAATGAAAGGAAATTTTTGTTCAATGAGCATGTTTAAGTTATAGAGTTTGCTATGAAATTAGACATCATGAGAAAATATAATCTGACTGTCATTCTTTTTTGGTCTGTGCATGCCCGAGATGGCGGTTCAGCAGTGAATGAGCTCCTTCGGGTGGTGGTGGTTTGTCGGCTGTTTTCTGGAGGAAGGAGGCTGTTTGGCGCTGCGAGTTTCCTGGGGTCATCTCCGGAGGGCCGAGTGGTGCCGTTTGAGCCTTTTTCGGCTGAATTCGGCCGGTGGCTTGGCGCTTTTGAGAGCTTTACTCTTGCGGCCTCCGCAGCGGCTGAGAGGTGCTGGCTAACCGCTCGGCAGCTCGGCGGCGTCACCAGCTGTTTTGGCGGCGTTGGCAGTGTCCCTGGCGGCGGTAGAGGCTTGGTGGCTGCAGCGGCGGCAGCCAAGGTCCCAGCGGCGTCATCAGCAGGGTCGTCAGCTGCCTGGTGGTGTTGGCGACTGACGGTCGCGGCCATGGCGAGGCTCGTGGGCGGCTGCTGGAGCCTGGCCTGATCCAGCATCGTCGTCAGCTGTCTGATGGTATTGATGGTGGCTGTGGTGACGGTGGCGGCAGCGGCTGCAGTATGGCGGCAGTGATGATGATGGTGGCAGCATCATTGGCCCTGTGGGGTCCCGCTCTGTAATTGTACATTACCAGGTGTTCCGAAGTTCCTTGGCCCTCGGGGGTGCTGCCTTTGATGGCCTGGTGCCCTGGCGGCCTTGTTGGTCTGGGGACACCCATGTTTCTGTCAGCAAGACGGGACCTGGACATCATCGGTGGGGGTGGCGATTTTGTTGGGGGTTTTGGACTTTTGTGCCACCCTTGGCGTTGCTGCCCTCCCTTTCCCTCCCCAGTGAGAGAGTTCGGGAGGAAGAGCCCCGGCGAAGATGGCATTGGGGGGCATAGGCCTAGAGGCCTGGAGAGCCTGGAGTGGTGGCACTGGCAGTTATGGCCCGGGTCGGTTGAGTCGGCGCTACCCTGGCGGGGGCTGGTGATTGAATCAATATCAGAAGAGAGGCCCCCGGGGAGGGTTGGTGCCATGACTCTGGACCTGGGGCCGCGGCCAGAATTTAACAGTGTGCCATCCCTGGACTCCTTTTTTCTGGACCTGGCTGCCCCACTTCTGTTATTCTCATGTTCCATCCATGGCCGCTGTTTCCTCATGTTATCTTTGACTCTTCCGGGGCACTCTGGAGGGTGCCCGGTCATCTGTGTCAGTCACCTAGGTTTGACCTGTACTCCTTTCTCCTGGGCCCGGCTGTTCCCCATTGCAGTGAGAGGGCAATGGGTGGACTCAACTCCCTTGTAGTGAGAGGGCGGGGGGGTTGCCCATGGTTTTTTCCAGTGCTCGGTCTCAAGCCACTGCGGTGGGAGAGCAGTGGCTGGGCCGGCCCTACTCTGGCCCCAGCAGCTGTGAGAAAGCTGCTGATTGTGGGATGCTCTGGTTGCCATCACCTGGCCCTTTCGTTGCACATTTGTCATTCTTGCAACTGGTACCATCTTGCCGATAGCTTTTTCCACCGGCCCGCCCTGAATCAGGATATTCCATGCCAGCTTATTCTCTGTTGAGTTAAGGCCCTCCAGACTGTCCCCTGTCTCTTGAGGTGGCCCTCTGGGTTATCAAGAGCCTACCTCTATGACGGATCTTGGGATCCCAGAGGTGGCATGGCATGCCACAAAGTTAAATTTTAAACCGGTACTAAGGGAAACTTTTAAATTTTTAATTTGTTGTCTTAATGGGTTAGGGAGGCGGGAGGGAAATCAAGGTTCGGGTCAAAATTGTTCTTCCAGGCCAGCAATGGGTCCCGGTATGGGGGCTGGGGGCTGGGGCCCTGGGGGAGTCTTTATCGTCGGGGTGGGCTGGCATTCCTAGGGCGATTGGCTTTGGCAGGGGGGGACGAGACAGGGGTCCAAATCATGTCTGTATATAGGGGCGCCCCGCTTTTTCACAGTGGTGGTGGCCTCCACCATCCCAAGTCTCTGCCCGCCTCCCCTGGGATCTTGGGAGGTGTGGGCTTAAACTGGTATCCTGTGAACACCAGGTCTGTCGCTAACAAGTCATCCCTCCCTCCGTGAGCTTATTGAGGAGGAGGAGGCAGATCTGGCATGCATCACGGAAACCTGGTTGGGGCCAGAGGGAGGTGTCCTCTGTGTGATCTATGCCCCCAGGTTTCCATGTGCTGCTACGGTCTCGAGCCCAGGGAAGGGGCGGAGGAGGAGTAGCCATAGTTGTTAGAGAGACTCTGTTTCCAAAGGAGGCCACTGTCCCTGAGATAGGTGGGTGTGAGACTCTCCTCATGAGATTGGGCCCAAGAGGTCAGTTGGGTCTGTTGCTGATGTACCTGTCCCCCAGCTGTGTGGTGACGGCCCTTCCTGGTCTGCTCAACATCCTCTCAGGGGTGGCGGTGGAGCTCCCCAGGCTTATAGTTCTGGGGGACTTTAACCTGCCCTCTCTGGGAGGGGTGTCGGGTTTGGCCCAGGAGTTCATGGCATCCATGGCAGCCATGGACCTGACTCAGGTAATTCAAGGGCCCACCTCACAGGGGGGGAACATGCTCGACCTTGTTTTTGTCTCGGGACAGTGGTGTAGTGAGCTGGGGGGAGTTCTTCATTTACCCTACCCTTGTCATGGATGGATCACTATCTCCTGCGTAGTCTTTCAAGGGGCTATCCCGCTGCTGGGATGAGGAGCCAATTCAATGGTTCCACCCCAGACGTCTGATGGACCCTGATAGGTTTCAGAAGATGGCTGGGGTTCTTCCCACCTCCTCGACCACAGCCCAGCTGAGGCTGGCAGCTGCCTGGCAACAGGACCACAGAGGCGCCGACGGGTTGTCCCCTTGCGCCTCTTCCCGCCGTGATCCCGTTAGCTCCTGGTTTTCAGAGGAGCTCCGGGGATGAAAGCGGAGAAGATGCCTAGAGAGCAGGTGGAGGACTAGCCGTTCAATTGACCGGGGCCAGTTAAGAGCCTACATTAGGGACACCTGGAAGTGATCAGTGTGGCGGGCGGCACTTCTCCGCTCTGATTAGTCCCGCAGATGATCGCCTCGCGCCCTGTTCAGGGTTATCTGCTCCCTCCTTCAAGTGGGGAGGGGCGGACCTTTGCAGGGCAGAGCAGAGGAATTTAGCTTACATCTGGAGGATAAGGTCGCCAGTTCGGGCGGCTTGGACTTGGACTGGCAGTGGTCTGACAATGAGGTGGCGGATCTGGTTGATTCTACCTGGGTTGAGTTTGACCCGGTCTCCCTGGATGAAGTGGACAGGATCATGCGGAGGTTGTCCTCCACCACATGTTTATTGGACCCGTGTCCTTCCTGGTTGGTTTATGCCTCCAGGAGGTTACACGTGGTGGCTCCAGACAGTTGTCAATGCCTCCTTTGAGGGATCCTTTCCTGCTGCATTAAAGAGGCGTGGTGAGGCCCTCCTCAGAAGCCTGCCTGGACCCGCCGTTTAGACAACTGGGGCTACCATTCTGTGGTGATTCTCCTCCTAGGTCCTCTCGGTGGTCTCTCCCTTTCAGGCAGAGCAGACCACAAGGCTCTCTGTCGATGTCCCTGTTCTCTCACCTCTCCTGTTTAATATCTACATGAAACCGCTGGGCGAGATCATCCGAGGTTTTGGGGTGAGGTATCATCAATATGCTGATGATACCCAGCTTTATATCTCCACCCCAGACCAGATCAGTGATGCTCTCTCTGTGATGTCCCGGTGCCTGGAGGCGGTATGGGTCTGGATGGGGAGAAATAGGCTCCAGCTCAACCCGACCAAGACGGAATGGCTGTTCTTACCGGCATCTCGGTTTTCAGGCGATGTTCCATCTTGGGTCAAGGGTGGAGAGGTGTTGCCCCCCATGGATAGGGCGAGGAATCTGGGTGTCCTCCTTGATCCACAGCTCAGTTTGGAGGAGCAGGTGGGGGCTGTGGCCAGGGGGTTTTTTGCCCAGGTTCAGCTGGTTCGGCAGCTCCGCCCTTATCTGAGCCAAGATGCCCTTCGAACGGTCACTCATGTGCTCCTCACTTCCAGAATTGACTACTGTAATGCTCTCTACATGGGGCTGCCCTTGCGAACTACCCGGAGGTTACAACTGGTACAGAATGTGGCTGCGCGGGCTGTGATGGGAGTATCCCGATACTCCCATGTTACACCCCTGCTGCGTGACCTGCATTGGTTGCCGGTTGCCCCCCGGGTTAGTTTCAAGGTCCTAGTAACAACTTATAAAGCCCTAAATGGCTTGGGTCCAGGGTACTTGCAGGAACGCCTCCTCCCAGCATCGTATGCCGATCGCCCTGTTCACTCCCACAGGAGGGGCCTCCTTGGGATACCGTCGGTTAGGCATTGTCGGCTGGCGGTCCCCAGGGCTAGGGCCTTCTCCGTGGGAGCACCCACCCTTTGGAACCAGCTCCCCATGGATCTCCGTCTGGCCCCTGATCTCCGCTCCTTCCACCGGGACCTGAAGACCTGGTTGTTTCAACAGGCCGGCCTGGAATGACCCGGGTGGTTTTTTTTTTAACTGTTTTAGTTTTAATGTTTTAATGTTTTACTGTTTATTCCGACTTGTTAGGATTCATTTGTTTTTATGTAAATTTTGTGCTGCTTTAATGTTAGCCGCCCTGAGTCCTTAGGGAGAAGGGTAGCTTACAAGTCGAATAAATTATTATTATTATTTATTCTAACTTCCATGTTCTATGACTAAAACATGTTTTATAAAGTCACCCAATTGTGGCTTATTGAGTAAATTAGGGCTAAACAATATCTATTAGATATAGCAATGATTACCAGGTTGAACAGCTTTAGAAGGGATTCTGAGCATTCAGGGATATCTATCTACAGAGGGGCCAAAAAAGGTCAAGTTGTGACACTGCACTCAAAGCTGCGTCTTTGGCCAAAAGAAAAAAGGAAGGGCTTAAATTGCACGGTTGTAGCCACTATCTTGGCACTCCCACTCAATGAAGAACATGAGCAGTGACTATTCTCTCTAAAGCAACTCAGGGCGCTGGCTGAGGAATTGCCAAGGTTGAGAACACTGCTTTTAAATTTGTCAGTAGGGACACTGATGCTGTTATCCTCCAGTATCTGGTTTGTTGATTGTATAGGACAGGGGTGTCAAACTGAATGCTTAGATCTGCCCAGCAGGGCTGCCCTGGAAACAGTGAAGGACCAGCCTGTGGTGCCTCTGCTCAGCGGGGGGTGGATTTGTGTGTGGAGCTCCCTCCGAGCTCCATTTTCACTGCCAGAGGGCTGCAGGAGGCTGTCACGGCTGAAAACTGAGCTCAGGAGCCTGTTTTTCCTGGCAGAGTGTTCGGGCCATCACAAGTGCCCCCATGAGTGATGTCAAGCTGGCCAACGCCCACCCTGGCCACACCCACCCCAGCTCCCAGCCCCAACACAACCCTGATGCAGCCCTCAATGAAATCAAGTTTGACACCTCTGGTATAGGACAACCAAGTGAACCATTACTGGTCCTGGGCTTTTATTTTACTCACTCTCTGGAGTATGCGGGGGGGGAGGGGTTCTTTGTCTAATTAGGTCAATGGCTGTGGTAAATGTAATCCTCTCCATTGTCTTTTTTTCAGTGTGAATACACTTTAACTGGCTACCTGGCCACAAGAGGCCCTTCTTCACATGCATTTTTTACATGTGAATGTTTAATGATGTAATAACAAGCATACCCTACTGCCCTATTGTCTACTCATCCAACAATGTTAGTATCAATGTTGGCACTGAAAATGAGTCTCCAATCCTGTGGTCTCAATAGTCATGGCTACTTCTAAGCATTTGCTTCAGCAGTATCTGATACAACTGTGTACCAAAGGTACTTTTTTTGGTCCCTTAGATTTGATGTTGACCTAGCAACTTCCTGGATTAGCCCCTTTAATTTTCTTGACAAGATTTCATAAGTGTTTTGCTATTGTCTTCTTCCCAGGGCTAAGAAAGAATGAATGGCCCACCTGCTTTCATGGTTTAGGTGGCACTACCACCCATGGTCACCCAGTTTCTAGCCTGGTGCCTTATTATTTATTGCAATTAAAATCTCTCTGTTCAGGATACAAACCCCAGCAAAGCAGTTTATTGATAATTAAAAACAAAACAAAAATGAAAGAGATAATTTCAAAATTCTTTCCCAGAACTGCTGACCAATTGGCTTTATGAAAGAGACCCAACTGAAACAAATCCAGTTGCTCTTTCCTCCTTCCTCCCTACACCTTTCAGACTTCTACTTATAGACCAAGATATTGATTGCGTTTATCAGATTTTTAAATCCTACCTTTATTACTTTACAAGTAACTCAAGGTGGCAAACAAGAATACTCCTTCCTTCTCCTATTTTCCCCTCAGGACCAACCCTGGAGAGAGTTGGACTTAAGAGAGTGACTAGCCCAAAGTCACCCAGCCAGCTTTCATGCCTAAGACAGGACCAGAACCAAGAATCTATTGGTTTCTGGGCCAGAAAGGTGCTCAAGGTGATTACAGAACATTACTTCTTCTAACGATTACCTTATAAAATACTTGTGAGAGGTTGGCATGAGAATAATATACAGTTCTGCTTCAGATATTTATAGTAAACTGGAAACAAATACACTTTCTAGTAAATTTGTGAACAGAAATTGTTAGCCTGTGTTTTTACAGATTTTTTTTTTAAATTTACCTACTCAGCCTGGCAATTAACTTTCTAATCAGAATGATAAAATGCTTAACTATTTAACACACTTTCAAGCAAGAATGATGGACCACGTTCAATTTTCAGTATCTTAAAATATGAATATAGGAATTGTCAGAAATCCTGTTTGTAGCTTTTTAATAATTTTGATATTTTCAGAACTGAATTCAGATTCCAACATATCAGTCTAATTTCCCCATTGCAAAGCACGGGAAAATCATGGAAGTCCTACTATGAAATGTGAATGAATACCTTTCATTAAAATATATATTTTAGTAAGCAGAACTTGAAAAAGCTGACACAGAAACTCTCAGTCAGAAATATGATGGGACATATTTACAAGAAGTTTTTATTCATAAGCACAAACAAATATTAAGGACTATAGAAAAAAGTCAAAACACCTCTTCCTTGATAACGAAAGAAAACAATGCCCAAGTTTCAGCCAAGTTAAGACTGATGTGGAAACATAAAAATAATATAGATCCCACAGGAGGCTGCCTGCTTCATGATGTGGCAACCGTACCTCCTGCCCCAGCTCCATGGGGAGGTAGAGTCATTGGAGGCAGAAACATAGACTTCAGCTTCCCAGACATGCTTGCAATTTCAGGATCCTGAGACTCATATGATTTTATCAATCTGGCAAACTTTAGGACTCCTAAAAAAGGAAAAAAAAACTGTATTGGTAAGACAGTTCTGATACCACATCGTTTTTCTTAGGATCTCTGTGGACTGTACAATCCAGGATGGGCAACTTTCTTTAAGGACTACATTAATTTTCCCTATCATGGATATATTATCTTTTTCATTCATGAAAAAAAAAAAACTGAAACACTTTCTTCCCCTTTTGCTGCTAATTTTCTTGACTTGATCATGGACAGAGTCCAGGGGTACAAAAAATGGGTTTGTGATGCTTGCAGCTCATGAGTTGACAATTTCTAATACTATGGTTTATATACCGTATTTTTCAGAGTATAAGACACTCCAAAGGATAAGACGCACCTAGCTTTTGGGGAGGAAAACAAGAAAAAAAAATCTTCCTCTGCCTCTCAGCAATTTGCCTCCTTGTAGCAAACAGCCTGTTTCAGCTTCAGCAGAGCCTGATTAGCACAAGCAGCTGATTGTTGGTTAGATCGGTCTCCCGGTGATCAGCTGTTTCAGGCTGCAGGGATCACCATCACCTATTACCGCCTCCACAAAACCACATTTTTGACCTCTGCGTGCCGTTTTCTGCCTGTTCCGATCCCTGCCGTCCGGAATGGGCTAAAAATGGGGCATGCAGAGGCCAAAAATGGGACATGCGAAGGCTGAAAACGGGATGCGGAGGCCAAAAATGGGGTGTGCAGAGGCAGCAATAGGTGATGGTGATCCCTGCAGCCTGAAACAGCTGATCGTCAGGAAGCCAATCCAAGCACCAACCAGATGCTTATGCTAATCAGGCTGTGCGGAAGCTGGCCAGGCTGTTTGCTGCAAGGAGGCAAATTGTTGGGAGGCAGAGGCTGAAGGGTGGGGGCCAGCAGGTGGGCAGGGCTTTGATAACATCCATGCTATAAGATGCACAGACATTTCCACCCACTTTTTTTTGGGGGGGGGGAGTGCGTTTCATTTTATACACAGAAAAATACAGTATATATTTTTGTATACCACCCTCTATGAGAAAGATAGGCAGGTTTGAAATTTGATAAATATAAATGAAGGTTGCCTTCTATGGCCCAAATCATTGGGTATGCTGGATAACCAACCAGGCACCACAACTAAATCAGCCTCTCCCTGCCATTGCCAATTAATTTAGTCATAAACTTACCTTCCCCATCATTACTGAAACCATAAGCTTTGATCACATCCTGCTGTATCTGGGTAGCCACAGGAAGCAGGAACTGAAGCATCTTCCCCATGTCATTGCAGGCATTGTCCCTGGCTTCCTCCAGGCGCTGAGCATTTTCTGGAGATCCAAATGCCTTGATCACTTCCGCCAAAACCACTAAACAGAAAACAAAAATGTTGTACCATATTAAAATTCCCTCCAGTTGAAGTCTGTAAACCTTTGTAAAAGCAGCTTGTTTTTCTCTCTCTAAGAAGTACAATACTTGAATGACAGCCTTTACATTTCATTTTCCTTTGCGCAAAAGCCATCTTGAGACAGTCAGGGATAGTCTAAAGCAGTATTTTTCAAACTTAGCAACTTTTAAGATATTTGGATTCAACTTCCAGAATTCCCCAGACAGGATGCTGATTGGGGAATTCTGGGAGTTGGAGTCCACATATCTTAAAGGCCATTTTCTCCTGGAAGCATGTGCTAAGCAATAGCATCCAACCCCTATCGTGCCAATATCACCGTACAGTATCAAGGATAAGCATTGCTGAGGAATGCTAGAAGATGCAATAGATTATTGGGAGGAAATTGGCCATAATGTTCACAGAAAATATCTTGTAGGCCAAAATGATCAAGACATTAAAAAGTTGTTTCACTTTTCTAAAAAAAAAAAAGTAACCATTTTCAAAGGTGTGCAGCTAAAAAGATAATGTATCCTACCAACATCCTCCTTACTTTAAGACAAGACTTTAATCTGTCCTATCCAGGCCTAGCAACAGGGTCAATGGTTACATGCAAATAATAATAGGTTGAGTATTCTAAGCTTTACTATGAAGCTCAGAGTCACTATGTGAGATACAGCTACATAAATGTGAGATCAATAGAAAGACAAACAAATTCATAAAAGGTCTTTAGGACCAAAAATCATGTTCACTAAAAATACCTTCCTTTAATCCAAGCAGAAACAGTTCTGTCACAAATGTATTTTTGAAGGGAAGAAAGAAGTTTCTGTAATTCCTTTGGGAAAAAATGTATTTTCAAAGAAACTGGCAAACAGCTATTTCTCAAGCTGTAGGCAGAACTCAGGAAGTTTTCAACTCCAGAATTCTCCAGCCAGCTGGCTGGAGAATTCTGGGAGTTGAAGTCCGCAAGTCTTAAAGTTGCCAAGTTTGGGGCCCCCTGGCCTGGAGGATCACCATTTTAAAAAACCTGATTAGGTTGCACAGGCAGAGGAAGAGCTTTGTCTGCACAAGCCACCGGGGTGGGGGTGGGGAGAGTTATGGTACCCAAAATTAGAACCCCTGATTTCTAGATTTAAACCTTTAAATATCGAAATGGCCTATTTCTTGCCCAGCTTCCAATGAAACCATTCTCTTTATTGTCACACAAATCTCCCTTGAGGGTACGTACGACGGACCCCTCACCCCACCCCATATATTTTCCACCCGCCTCCTCAGCTTGCCTGCTGTATTTCTGACCGGCAGGGCCCTCTTCTCTCTTGCCGTTGACTGGGACCAGGGAGCAGCCCGAGCACCAGCGGCAGAAAAATCTGGGCCAGAGCTTGGCCCAGATTTTGGAGAAGTGGTGGTTTTGGAGAAGAAGAAAGCTCTGTCGCCATGCAGGGAGGCCCTCCCCCTGCTGTTGCATCCCCAGGTCTCCCTGCAGTCCCGGGTTGCATGCTCCAAACCTACTGCGAGTTGCCGCCTCACCTTTGGCCTGCTCCGCGCTTAAGGAAACCGGCGGGGCCTGGGCCGAAGCAGCCGGGGGGCGCTGCAGGCTCGACATGCGGTGGGCCGGGGTGGAGGCGGGGAAGAAGAAGGGGCTCTAATGGCGGGGCTGGAGGCGCCCTCCTTCCGCGCTGGCAAGGGCAGCTGCTCCAGCGCCAGACGGGGCCGCTCCCTAGACCGGCGGAGAGGCGCCCACCTCCTGGGCCTTGTCCTGCAAAGACAGCCGGCAGGCAGCCGTCCAGGACCCTCCTTCTCTCCTAGGCTTAGGAACCCGCCTCTCCGCTTTCCCACTTCCGGGCTGCAAAGCAGACGGGAGGCCGAGGCGCTCGGCTCCTATGCCCAGATCTCTTTTTCAATCCGGGTTTAAAACAAAACAAAACACACACACAAGGGCACAAAACGGAACAGCCAGGCAAAGCCTTCTTGTCTGGTCGATTGCGAGGGCAAATTCGCTAAAACGGGTTGTATAGCATTGCAATGGATTGCAAGTTAGGAAATTTTTTGTATGCACGTTGTACGCATTTATTCATAAAATTAGCGAACCAAGCTTAGGACTCCTGGTAGTTTTTTTGGGCAAATTGCATTAGGCCACTATGCACGGCGGTTGTACAGGTAATTAAAATGCTACACCAAAATAATTACTTATGCTTTGACCCCACCACTATTGCAGCTTCCAACTAAAGTCACCTTCGAGTCGAGAGCGACCGCTGACGACTCGCATTGATACTTCCGTGCCTTTTCTCGGCATCAGTACGAAGTGACCGTCTATCCTGCCTTTGAGGGCGTTAACTTCCCCTTCTGCCCCAGTAATTCCAAGCAGATTCACCATCCACACACCAAGTAAGGGCAACCCTTCTGCGTTTCCTAAGAAACCGGGCAGATTGTCAGCAAGACCCTCGCAGTGTAGGATCAAAATGCTCGGCGCGTCTGACCTGAACAAATAGAAGCTGACAGCAAAAATACTTGGCAGCCTTTTAATTTCTTACATAGATACATATCTTACTTTGACGAAATTTATGAGGCTCTCCGCCACAGCAGAAAGCCTTCTAGACAAATACAAAAAGAGCTGTAGTCACTGAGATGGAAGGGCGCGCGGCATTCACCCACGGAGAACAGAACACGTTTCAGGTGTTGGTGAATAAAATATGAAGGCGCATTCTGTCCCATCGCTGGCAGTATAAAAGCAATTATATAAAAAACACAAGGCCCCACCGTATTTCCTGCGGGAGTTATGTATTTATTCCTTAAAATTTGAGCTTTGGGCATCATAAAAGCCGTATGCTAAAGAGATCGTTTTTTATTGGCCAGAATTTAAGACCGCGCCCTTCCAATGACGAAATGGGGAGGAGAGGAAAGCCGGAAAGGGGGCTCCGAACTTTGAAGAGGCCGGAAGGAGTTGCAGTTTGGCTTTTTCCGTGAGGAAGCCGAGCTGCTCTGGCCATATCGTTCCCCTTTGGTGTCTTGAAGTCAAGCGAAGTGGAGAAAGAATGGGAAAACAACGAAATCATTTTTGGGGATCTAGTAGGTTGAGGTTTTTGAATGGGCGCTTCACTCTAGGGAATTTCTATACAAGTATGCTGTAGTGTGTGCAGTTTATATACACGCCTCCTGTTTCTTGAGTGTTTCTAATCCTCTTAAGCCCCAGGGCCTGCCCCATGAAGGCAGGTGGCACAAAGTATCAGCTTGACTTCATGCCAACCTCTTGCTTTGCCCAGAGATGCCACTATTAGTTTGCCACCTGTGGGCAATTGTGCCCACTCACAGCAGCATATTTATTCCACTTGAAGGACCTTTGACTCATTCATTCCCCTAGCTCAGACCTCCTAATAAATCATGTCTTTATACTGTGGAGGAATTACTTGCTCTCCAAAGAATGTGATTCAGACCAAGCATCTTAAAAGACACTCTGAGATTAAAGGTAATTTAAGTATGGTCTCATCCCTTTAATCTTGTGCCCTTTTTCTCGGCTAGCAGCAGAGAAAATGTCCAGTGCCAATGTCTTCCCCCATTTCTTGCTGATTTTTCATCACCAACAAAGACCATGCTAAGGTGATCAGTAATTCACAAATATCATTGTTGGGGATGTGCATACTGAATATGGTTGTTAAAAGGTACTATTGGGGGGTGGGAGGAAGCTAGCAATTCCTATTTATCATTTCTGGTGCTTTATTCCCTCACCAGGGTAAGGATTTTCTCTACATGATGGAAGTGTGTCTCATCCACATAAATCAATGCTCAGGATGCCATGAACAGGACCCCACAAGTCAAACCTGCGTACAGCTGACTAAGTCATGCTGTCACATGTGCACTTCTCTACTATACAGACTGAATAGAATGAATCCTTGATAAACTCACAAGGTGCTGCAATTATCCAAGGTGCTGATTTCAAGAACTCCATGCAATTGCCAAAACACAAGGACCTACCAAGCTGCAAAAATAGTGGAAAAAGATATTAAAGTATCTTCCACTCCAGCAGAGAATAATAGATCCTGTTTTCAATGTATCTTTTTTCCATTTCCCTGCTTTGCAACAAACTAGCAGGGAATGTAATTCTAAAATCTTGATTACTTGATAATAATAGCCCCTGGGCATGCAGAAAGCAAACATTAAAACATTTTGGAAGGCTCTCTCTTTTTTTTGGCTATTTGGCTGTTTTTGTTCTTTAAGAGCTGCATTTATATATAAATTAGTGTGTGTGTGCGCGTGCGTGCATTTGCACACCCATGTGTGCGCTGGGTGGAACTGGTTGTGTAGGGAGAATCTTCTCCCATAATTGACTTTCTTTTAATGTTTGTATGTAAATATATATATATATATATATATATGAGGACAGATCAAGATATACAACTGTGAAATTAGACACACACATGGAGAGATCAAGGATTCACAAATTGCTACGCAAAACTGCCACGTCTAACGGGATGTGCATGAGTACATCGACTGGAATGGGTGAAGGGAAAAGGAGCAGTTGCCATCAGAGACAGTTTCAACCATGCTTTGCGCTGTGTGGCCATATTAATCTCCCTCACTAATGAAATGAAAGGGAAACACACTTGTTGTCGTTCCACAGTATTTTCCAGAATCATCAAAGTTCCCTCAAGGCATGGGTAAAAAGGCAGCTGCTCTCTTGAAACCATCTTGTGGTGCTATGCACCTCTTAACTTGGCCCAATCTTTCAAGGGTTGAAGAGGAACATGATAACGCCTTCTTGAAAGTCTGATAATGCAGCGTTCCTCAAAACCATCTGGTTGTCAAGGTTCAAAAAAAGGGAGGCGCGTTTAGCCCCATTATGCTTTTAGTGACATCCACCTCAGGGCTAGAGAGTGGTGGGGGCGGGTGGAACATGGCAGGGAGAAAAGGAGTGCATGATAATTCATACCTTTTCTTACTGAAACAAGGGAACGTTGAGCCATTTGTCCAAAATCCTGTTTTGATCTTTCATATTTTCCCTTGTACTACCCTTCTCCCTCCCACCACAGTTGCTTGGATTTGTTGGAACGATTTAGGTAATTGTGTCACTAGGTAGCTTCTCCCTCATCAGGATGAGTTGGTTTTCCTCTCCAAGAAGAAGCAGCAGCAACAACAGATAATAACATCATTGTGGGGAATGGGGTCCATTTAAAGGGGCTTGTCACTTTCTTTTTTCAGGTGACTGTAAAAACAAGAAAGAAGGGAGGGAAAAAAGTGAACACAACATCATTAAGTTGTATAGTTAAAAAAATCTCTATGTAATATAATGGACTATGTAATAATGGTGTTGAGAAAACAATGAATGACAAACCCACAAAAACAAAAAAAAAGGTTTGTTTGCAAAGCAAATTAAATAACATAAACTATTCGGATCCTAAGATAGTATTCCCATAAATACCTGGATGAACAGGCATATCTTCAACTGTGGCCTGAAATAAGATAGTGTAAAAATCAGTCCAATACCTATTGGGGGAGAGTTAGTTGCCATCCATTCTACCAGCTTTAGTTGTGCCCCAAACCTGCAACTTTTAGTTCTTTCTTCTTCCTGCAGCAGCAACTGCCATAGAAAATAAAACAGTCTTGGCCTCACAAGTATTGGGAGGGCCGTTAAAGGAAAGGGAAAGACTGATAGTCATTTGGAGTCAGTCCTTGTCAATTTAATTTCTGGTTGGTTGGTTTTCTTTACCCCCAAAAAGATTCTCAGAGTAGCTTACAAACTACAATTACAATAGTGCAAAATTATTAAAATACTACAATATTTAATTGAGGAATTTACGCCCTGATAAAACCCTAAAGTTAGCTTACAAAAAAAATCCAAATAAAGACTTAAATAGCATAACAATAATAAAGCAATAAAAGAAAACAAAGTAAAATAGCTACAAAGTTTTTTTTAAAAAGGAAACTTAAATACTTCTGAGAACAAGATAGACTTTGTTTGTTGCATAAAAGGCAGCAATAAGATATCAGAATAGGGGTGAAGAGCCAGTGGCTCCCCAGATATTCTGAACTACAGAAACCAGCATTCTTCATTATTAACTATGATGGCAGGTATGTTGGAAACTGTAGTTCAGCAGCAAAGTTCCCCATCTCTACACCTGCCCAAAAATGACATTCCAACATAACTGGAACGTCTGGCAGTCATCTAACCCCTGCAAACAGATATATGAAAAAAGAGTTCAAAAGATGATATTCACCAAACATTAGGTGAGTATAAGAGAAATGCACTCTTCTATATCTGTCTTCTCCCTTCTGGTGCTTTCCAGAAACATTGAACTGCCTAGGAATTGTGTCCAACATAACTGGCGGGCACAAGTTAAAGCTTTGAAAGTCTGATCAGCTTCCTGAATGGTGCTAGGAAACAATCTAAAAGCACTGCAGCTCTGTTAACACTAGCTTCAATATCATCATGGAAACCAGAATCGGTTTTCAATCCTATGATTACAGTCCACATTCAATGAAGTTGCTATTTACCTCTCATATTGTGCAATCGATTGCCTTCTTTTTGAGAAGAAGCAAAGCACAACTTTACAAACCAATTCTGAATAATAACCACCAACCAATCAACCAATGAAAGTATCTACTGAGAAAGAAATATAAAGCAACAATATTCCAGATTTCTATTTTTCAAAAGTTCTCTTGCAGCAAATTCACATGAATTCATCTGCCAAGAAATAATAGCACATTACAGATAATCATAGAGAGTGTTCTAAGTTACTCGTGTAATAAAGATCATTTTTCATGCAATAATAAGATATGGAAACTTTGGGTAGGAGATAATATTCTAGCTCTCTTTCAGAGAAGCTTGTTTACTATTACCAGTCTGATCAAGGAGAATCAAATAAGTTTCCAGGAATCTTTTACATTCAAAATCATATCTCTCTCCAATCTCTGCCAAATTAAGGCAAAGATAGGAAGCTGCATTTAAAAGCACTTTCTGAAGCACCAATTCCCTGACTGAACTGACTCTTTTCACCCTGTGAAAAGCAACATAATGTGTACACATCTTAAAATGCTACTGACCTGTAGTAATCCTCTTGTGTGGGAAGTGGCACCCCATGCAGAGGGTGATGGGCATGCAGCCACTGCTGCTGTTCCAGGGCCAAGCGCTGCAGCTCTGCTGACTGTGCATGCATGGCTTGGAGCTGGTGTGCTGCAGACATTGGGGCAGACAGAGAGCCAGGCAGGTCTCTGTAGGGTGCAGCTGCAGACAAAAACAGAAAGACAACAATAAATTGCAACTGGTTCCAACATGGACCCAATTCAGGGTTTATGGGATAATTGCTTAGGAAAACATAATATAAAGAGGAATTGCAGGGTTTTTTTTACCTTCCATAGGACAAAGAAGAGTAAATGTCAGCATTGGCTAATTTTCACAAAGAAAAGACATGTGCAGAAGTTTTCTTTTGGGTATCACTCCAAGGCAAAAGATGCTCTGCTGTTCTCTTTGCCGTTGAGCCTATGTTTGATCTTTCCTCAAGACTATGTCTAGATTCCAGTCCAGACCTGGGAAATGTCTTTCTTGAATATTGCTCACCAGTCCTACACCATAGGTTCACAATTTTAAATGCATTTATTTCATTATTTTAATAAACTGAATTTTAATAGGGGTGAAAATCAGTTCTGCTGTCAGTTAGCTTTTCATTTGTGGATCAGCAAAAGCTTACAACAGCTTAATTCTTAGAAAGTAATTTGGGGAAAATATTATCTACTTGTCCCTTGTATTCCCAGATACCAGCTCAGATTATTTATGGGATTACCTGCCTCTGATTATTTCTGTCTGCCCCACGAGATCTGACAGGGCAGGCACAGTCTATCCCTCCAGTTAAAAAAATATTATTTACTGAGCACAAGGAAACCTCCCTTCTCTGTTGTGGCATCTGTCTTGTGGATCAGACTACCCCCTGAAATGCAGACACTCTGACTCTCCCTGCCTCCTTTCTGGAAATCCTTAATGATCTGGATTTTTCTAATGCACGAAGACCTGAGACCTTAAGAGTAGAGCTCAACATCTAGAGTAGGATTGGATTATCATTTTTAGCAGACTCTACTTGGTTGTTTATTTCTTGCTTCTGCTTCGTGTACTGAGCTGCCTATTTTAAGATAGAGATGGATAGCTCTATAATCTGTATAGTCTGTTTAAATATAAACAGGTGACAGACTTATTTTAAAAGTCAGATAATTAATGAAGAATATATCTGAGAAAACCAGTCCCTAAGGTCTTTATTATTCCTTCTGTTCCAGACTTGGGCACCCACCCATTTTCTCAATCCATTTTCTCTACTGCTATTCCGTTCCCTGCCCCCCTCCAAAGTTTTGAGATACTTCTCTGTCTTGGTTGATGTCATATTTTCCCCACTCCTTAAAGTTCTTACCAAAAAGCTGGTGGCGTAGCACTTCGTTTTCATGGAGTGGGTGAGGCAGAAGTGGATTAGGTATAGTGCCCGCTGGGTAGGGTATTCTGGTGAGATGTGACCCAGAAGCCAATGGATCGATAAGAGGGTGAACAGAGGCAGAAGCTGCAGAGGAGAGATTAGTTTTTATGTACACG
The DNA here is from genome assembly GCA_009733165.1 of Naja naja. Lineage (NCBI taxonomy): Eukaryota > Metazoa > Chordata > Lepidosauria > Squamata > Elapidae > Naja > Naja naja. The sequence continues at coordinate 196,606,570 of CM019149.1, forward strand.
AGGAAGAATGGGGGGAAACAGTATTATACTGAATGTGTAAGGAATTTGAATGCACTTTAGTTCCTTGTATTCAGATTAATTCACTAATTAATTAATAACAGAATTATATAACATCCTTTCTGTAATTTTACAATATGGTATGAAAATACTGTTTTCTATATAAAAGGCCAATTCTGAAAGAACAGTGGCTTACCTCGCAGTCAGACAATTCATGCCTGAAGTAAGGCCAGCCTTTTGTTTTTGCAAATACTCATATTACTGGTGATACTTATATGTAATCATTCAACCTCTTGGCTCATTTGCTTATTGATTTAGATCAGGGGTGTCCAACTCACAGCCTGCAGGTCAGATGTGTCACGCATTGGCCACCCCACCCCGGTTAGTGAAGGGGAAAAGGCTATGATACGTCACGGGACGACAATGTGATGCTGCAAGTTTGACAGCCCTGATTTAGATGTAGCCTACAGTCCTAATCCTGATTTCATCGAAAGTAGAAAAGGGTGGAAGGTAAAGCAGAGAAGAAGGGTGAGAGGAAAGAAAGAAGGAAGGAAGGAGGGAGGGAAGGAAGGAAGGATAGAGACCTTAGCTTTCTTGAGGTACTCAGAATTCAATTTTAATTATCAATCATAGGTTAAAAATACAGAGATTATAATTAATTCACTGACACTTCTGAGTGATAGGTCTAACACAATGGCTAAGACTTAATTCTCACTGACATAAGCAAACTTGCAGCTCAGCTCTAGATTTAAAGTGTTACATGACTAAAAGACCCTCTACCCACCAACTTTTCATGTAAGCTGAAAGTGAGCACATCAAGGAGAATGGCTCAATCCCAGAGTTCTCCCTGCCTCACTAGTGTTCCCTTGCACAGGAATCCTGTGTTCAATCTGTTTCTACTGAAAGGGCCCAATCAGGAGAGGACATTCTGGTGAGAATTCAACAGTTCCAAAGAGACATTTGAAGTCTATTTCCAGATTGTGGTGGAGGCCAAGGAATCTCCTCACCTGCATGGATAGCGTCCTGCTGGTGCAGATGGAGGTGGGAATGGATGTGGGAGTGCTGGTGATGATGGGGGGTCACGTTGAGCATCTGCAGCCGAGCCAAGGGGTCGTTGCTCAGAGCAGCCACTCTCTCGGCATGCTGTCGTTCAGCTGCTAATCGCTCAGCGTAAGACATGTCAGGGCGCAAAGCCGGGCCAGCCGCCAGGGCTAGCCGTTCTCGCTCCAGGTGCCCCAGCCCTGGATGGAAGGGAAAAGCAGGGTGGAGGCCTGGACCTGCCTGGAGAGCCAGGCCCCCATGCCGTGGGAAAGGATCCATTGCAGCACTGGGCACAGCATGGAGCTGCTCCAACTCGGCTGGTTTAACTTCAAAGCCAGGCTTCAGACGCTCACGCAGGTCGCGATCCCTGAGATCTCGTTCACGGGCTTCCCGTTCGCGCAATTCTCTCTCTCGGGTGGCTGGGTCGCTGCTGTAGATTGCTGGCACATTGTAACCAAGCAATCCTGGATCAACTGCACCCAACGGGACATAGAAGGGGTGGTTCCGGTTGCTCGGAGACATGACATGAGGCCGGGCATACTCGCTGAGGGTGCGAAGGGCTGGCGTGTCAGGACCCAGATATGGTGGGACAGTCGCCACAGCACTGCCTTGCTCAAAAGATGCACGATGAGGAACAGGGCCAAGAGATGGGCAATCCACTGGGCGGCCCTCTTGGGCAACTTTCTGCAAGAGAAGAGAGAGGAGGTCATTTAGCAATTTGTGTTCTACTTGCCAAGGATATTGTGTGATATGTGTCAGCGCATCTGTCCACCTTCTGACAAACTTGGGCAGTTAATAAACAAACTTGGCACAGTCAACTCTAACTGGCAGCAACTCTTTGAAAACCTCTGGCAGGGATATATCTGATTCTGCAATTCTATTACTTTTCAGAGGGGAAGCCCAAAATCAGAGGAGGAGTTGGCATTTACTTACCACACTTCGTTCCAGTTCCCTTTCTTTCTCCCTTTCCCGTTCTTTCTCCCGTTCCCGCTCTCTTTCTCGCTCTTTCTCTTCCCTGGCCTTCTGTTCAGCCTCTCTGCGCACTTTCTCAACAAGATCGGCTCGTTTCTTGGCCAGTTTGGAGCCATCCAGAGGCACAAAGTAGAGATCAGTCCGTGAACACGAATTAAAGCCACGATCCAGATGTTTGTTGAACCTGGGTGAGAGAGAAACTTGAATATCTCAGCCTCCACATGAACTCACCCTGGGGAAACCCAAATTCTACAGGAAAAATAGTACACGATTATTTGACCTGCAAGAATGACAAACGTTAGACCAAATGACACAACAATGCTAAGTTTGCATTTTTATTCTGCTTCAATTCCCTACGAGTGGCACGGTGGCCTAGAGGTGAAAACACTCGCCTCTCACTCAGAAGGTTGAGAGTTCAATGCTAAGCACCAGCAGATGTTTCTCTATCAGGACGCAAAGAGAAAATATCTGCTGCAAATTCTACCTAGGCACCGGGAAGGGCATCCAGGCTCCATAAACGCTCAGCTCCATTCAGTCACCCCAACTCCACCCCAGGAAAGGGTTTAAAGGGCCCACAAAGGAAAAATTCTGCTTCTGTTTCTTGAATAGGAAGGAAGCCAAAATGCAGAAGCCATACAGACGTATAAAGTCCACCAGAAATTCCTTTTCAGCAGTGATTCTAACTTTTGAGATTTTAACAAGCCCTGTCATATGCAGAGCTTTTAAAAATGGGTAACGTATGACTCTAAATCAATTAAATAAGCATGGCCATGGGGCAATGGGGGACCTCTGTCCCTATAGGGGTATTCCAAGCCCGCTTGCTGATTTTTCAGCTTTCATTCAAGAAACCTTCTACATCGTCATTCTCTTCGGCTGGATTCTGCAAATTCAATTGGTCAAAGGAGGCCTTCCTTGCCTCCAACCCCTTGGTCTCCCTTTCCCACCCCACCCCACACCCCTGTTTCCTTGTGTTCCCTACCTGGCTGATTGGCTGGCATGACTTGGGACGTCCACCACTTTGGGAGCTGGGGAAGGACTCCGTATTGGAGGCATTGGGCTGTCAGGGGGCTCGTACTCCTCGGAGGGCTCTTGCTTGATTTGTGCAGCACTGAGTGGCAGGGGAGGCAAGGGTGGGGCAGGGGCAGCCATACTTCCAGAGGCAGGAGGGACAATGGGGGCTGGTGAGGAGGCCTTGTAACCGCCCGCTGCTGGAGAAGAGCTTAATCGGTATCCTGGGGGTGTGGCTACACGGAAGGAGGATGCCGAGGATGCAGGAGGAGAGCCTGGCTTGTACGGGGCTGGTGGCTGGAAAGTAGGAGATGGAGAAGCTGTGCGCTTCCCATAAGGGGCTGTCGTTGGGGCACCAACCGGAGGCGATGCTGTCTTATACGGAGCGGTAGAAGAAGAGGCCATTGTGGTGATGACAGTGGAGAGGGTAACTGAGGCAGAAGTGACCGGGGGTCCAGCCCCATGGGCAGGTGAAGGAGGAGGGGGAGGAGGAAAGGCATAGGTGGCGGTGCTCTGCCCTTGAGGGTGGCCACAGAGTCCAGAGTAGGTCCCCTGGGATGAGGAAGAGGAGGAGGAGGAGGAAGAAGAGGAGGAGGAGGAAGAGGAGGAAGAGGAAGATGCAGAAGGAGCCTGACTGTATGTAGCATGGCTATGGGGTGGGTAGAGGCGTAGCCCATAGGCAGCATGAGGAGGGTGATGTGGACCTGGTTCTAATGGGTGGGAATAACTACTACATGTCTGGGGTGTGGCAACTGCTGCTGGAGAGAGACCAGCACCATTGCTGTGGTTGTGATGGTGCTGCTGCTGCTGCTGCTGGTGATGAGTGGACTGACCAGGAAAGGCGGCAGGAGGGTGAGAGTTAGTGTTCCCTAGTGGGCGGCTGTATGGTGGTGGGCCTTGACTCCATACAGGCTGGGAGGGCATGGAGGGCTGAGTGTACTTGGGCGGTTGGCTGGATACAGAGAGGCTGCTGGGTGGTGGAAAGGAGTGGCCGTATGATGAACTGTAACTGGGTAATGCCTGGGAGGGGGGAGGAAGGGGGTACTGAGCAGAAGAGCTGGGGGGTGGAGGAGGAGGCGGGGCATAGGGATAACGAGAAGGGACAGGTGACTTATCCTGCCCTATTGCATGGGGCGAAGATAGATGTCCACTTAATGCTTGCCCCACCACCCCTGGTGAGCTGGAGGTCACAGTCATGTTATTTAGAGGGCGCAGAGCTGGAGGCGGAGGCAGATTGGCTAGCACGTGCGGGAAAGTCGCAGCAGCAGAAGGAATTATTGACGGGGAATTGTTTGGAGGTGTCTTCTGGGGAGGCAAGCCACCTGCCACAGAGGCTAATGAAATGGGAGTAGTTGGGGGTGGGTTGTGCTTAGTACCGAGGGCCTGCTCACGCACGCTTGGTGTTGGAATCCCCACTCCTGCACTCGCAACTTTGGGTCCCAGTTGGACCACATTAGCATTGGGGTACAGAGAAGCATGCATGGTGCAGGATGAAGAGGACGAGGAAGAGGGGGAGGAGGATGAGTTGGTGGAAGGAGTGGGAACTGGGGGGCTTGGCCCTGCGCCTGGAAAATCCTTGAAGCCTGGGCTTCAATTTGAGACTGGTAGCCACTCGGGGGGCCCTGAGGATGAACCTCCCCTGACAAGCTGAAGTTGGATTCTGGGGGGCGTGGAAGGCCCTCTGGCAGGGGAGCTGGTGAGGGGCTCTGGGGAAAGAGTGGGGGGTGGTGATAAGAGCGGGAAGGTCCTTGTGAAAGCACAGAGGAGGAATCAGAATCATTCTCCACACTGCCAGGGCTGTAGACACTGGGAGAGGTGCTTCGATTATCTTGGTCAATGTCTCGTGGGTCACTGCTTGTCTCATCATTGAAGCTATGGCCATCTAGGCTGTCCACATCTGAAGGAGATTGTGGTCTTGGCAGCTCCTAGGATTTAAGAAAAGCAATGAATACTCAGCAGATACTCTTTCAGGGATATTAAAACAGACCTTGCTAGGTAAGCTATAGAGCCACGCGGGTAGTGATGGGAGCCCCCCGATACTCCCATATCACACCCCTCCTGCGCTGCATTGGCTTCGGTTGCCCTCTGGGTGAGATTCAAGGTTTTGGTGTTAACATTCAAAGTCCTACATGGCATGGGTCCAGGATATCTATGAGAACGACTCCTCCCAGCATCAAATACCAACCGCCCTGTACGGGCGCAGGCGGGGTCTCCTCGGGTGCCGTCCACAACTCAATGTCACCTGGCAGGGACCTGGGAGGGCCTACTCTGTGGCGGCCCCACTTTATGGAATCTTCTTCCGCTGGAGCTCCGGCTGGCTCGATCTCCGCACCTTCCGCCACGTTAAAAACCTGGCTGTTTTACAATCTGGGCTGTGCTGACTCTTTGGGGTTTGTTTATTTTAATTTTGGGTTTTAATTTTAATTTGGCTTACAATTTGTTTAATATATTTTTAGATAATTTATTGTCATTATTGTATTTTAGTTGTGAGCATACGAGTCCTTTGGGAGAGGGGGCGGCATATAAGTCGAATAAATAAATAAATAAATAAAAAGAAGAACTGCAATTAGGTATAGGAAACGCAGCCTCAGTTGTGTGTGAATAATCAGCTATCTTGACAAGCAATGGAAAATACAACCACAAGTATCAGATATCATGACAGAGCAGAGGTGAATACTTAATAGATTAATAGAGCTGGAAGGGACCTTCTAGTCCCTTCCAGCTCAAGCAGGAAACCCTATACCATTTCAGACAAATGCTTGTCCAATTTCTTCTTTAAATCATCCAGTGTTGGAGCATCCACAACTTCTGGGGGCAAGTAGTTCCACTGATTAATTGTTCTAACTCTCAGGAAATTTCACCTTTGTTCTAGGCTGGTACTTGGCTAGATGAGCTCAGGACAACAATAATTTTGGGGATGTTTGGAGCTGAGCCATCCCGAGGAGGAAGAATTATAGGAAAAACCTACTTCTGTTTTCGTTTTCTTTGCAGCATTGGTATCCTCTCCTTCACTCTCTGAAATCTCCTCAGAGCGACTTTGCTTGCTTCCTTTGGGTGCCATTGATTCTTCCACACGACCTTTCTGCGAGACAAATGGACATGGGAAGGGACATATTGCAGAGCAAAAAAAAAAAAAGTAAATATCATTTCTTCAAAGTATACTTGTTAAAATTTCTGTTTAGCTACAGAAAATGTAACATAGGTCACTTGCAAGTAAGGTTAATTGAAACTATTTCCTGTATTGGTCACATAGGCGGTTCCATTATCACACAAATCATGTTGTTGCCGAGAAATTATCAGACTGCTAAACACCCAATTTAGGGCAGATGTAGGGCAACTGATGGTGGAGGTTTTGTAGATTAACAAATAAATCATAATTGCCTTAAAGAGGAAGGACCTTTAATAAATGTTCTTGCAAACAGCTGAAAATTCTACCTTGATAGTTTGTCTTGATTTCTCAGCTTTGCCATCACTGCTGGAAGTACTGACACCACCAGGAGACGCTCGACCCCGTGTTCTGAGCTCCTCTCGGGGTCCTGGAGTCTCCTTCTTTCGACCACTCCGCATTGACATCTTTTGAGAAAACAGGCAATTATTTATTTCAGGTTTTTACATCTCCTTCCAATTCTTTCCTGTCTCCTGGTCTGAACTTTTCTGTCTCTTCTCAGTTTGGGTTTTCATTACATGTAGAGCTATCAAAAATATCTCAGTATCTGGATTCACAATCTCTAGGTAGAACAATTCAATCAATCACATTGTCTATAATGATTTTGTTTTTACAGGTTATTTGTCTAAAGTATTGCTTGCCAGATGAGGCAAGTGAAAGATTTTAGATTAAGCATTTTTAATAGCAAAATACCATGCAGTATTTTGTAGTATAGATTTAAAATAGAAATATCTGAATGGAATTTTGTAGCTCTGGGGTGTACAAAAAAGTGCAAACTGTCTTACAAACAAACACTTCTCTTTACATTCTTTCCACTGAGGAGAATAATTTTGTGTCATACATTTTTTCCTCTGCCTTAGTGAAATATAAGAAGTGATCTGCTAAATTAAGCATGCATGATTACCATTCATGTACAGGTTATTTCCTGGTTAAGCTGTCTCTGTAAAACTGCAAAACCATATAATGTACCACAACCGATAGACTTGGAAGTTTAAGTTGTATAGGTTAGCTTAAAGTAACAAAAAGGACAAATTATCTTAAACTGTCAATTTTAATCAGATTTAAATTGTTAATCATCATTAACGGTCTGGTTTTGATCCTGTGTGGATCGTGAAACTTGCTCACGGCAGAAAAACTTTCCTCTTACTGCTCTTCTGACTTGCAGAATCTAACAATTCCTGTCTATGAATGTTCTTGGTCACAGGTGTCAAACTCGCTGTGTCATGTTGGCATTACATGACATTTCACAACATTTTCCCCTTCCCAGAGTTGGGGTGGGCGTGGCCTGTGTGTGACGCATCCGGCGCATGGGCTGCCAGTTTGACACCCCCGTTCTAGGTATACCATAAGGGGGGTCCTCAAACCTGGCCAATCCATGAATTCTTAAATTTTTGCCAGTGTCAAGAGACCAAACAACAAGATTTTCAAAAATATTTGAGGATGATTAAAACATTCATTCATTAATTGGTGGAACCCAATGTTTGTTAACAAAATAGACATGGTAGAAATTTAAGGACACATTACTTTCATTTTGAAGGTAATTTTGGTTCAGGTTTACTAATACAAAATGAAAGGAATAAGAACTTTAAAAAAAATCTTGCCCTCTAGGAGTGATTAATAATTCTTTTTATGGAATGGCTAAGTAGCATTACTTTATACTGAACTTTGTGGAGTGTGTCTTTTGTTGCATTAAATTTGCAGTTATCGTAGAACTTCAAAGATGAATTATTACTTAATCAAAATTCTGTAACTACAGTATAAATAAAACAGTAGTTTTATTTTCTTACTTTTTTATTGTTATTCTCAAGATGACAGAGATGGGACACTTTAATGCTTATTTCCATGTGAACCCCATAAATCATTCAGAATCAAATATAAATATATTAATCCTCAAAGCCTTGAAACTTTTCTTCACTTGGAAAAACTCCTCTACTGTGTTTTAATGATTGAATCACAGCAATCCGCACCCCAGACCCTACAGCCATGATGGCGAACTTATGACACGCGTGCCAGAGGTGGCACGCAGAGCCATTTGTGCTGGCACACGAACTGCAGGCAAATTTACCTCACTGCGCATGTGCGCACCTCACAGCTGATTTTCGGTCTGTTTGAGGCCTTTTTCGGCCTCCCAAAGGCTTGAGGAAGGCTTGTTCAGGCTTCTACAAGCTTTGTAGGCCGAAATCTAGCCCCGTTTCATCACTTCTGTTTTTCTGAAAAAAACAGAAGTGATGAAACAGGGCTAGATTTTGGCCTACAAAGCTTGTAGAAGCCTGAACAAGCCTTCCTCAAGCCTTTGCACTGCGCCAGGTAAGGGTGCTGTGAGGGGTGGGATTGTGTGCCATATGTAGGGGGTATGGGGTGGGGGCGCGCATTGCCTTCTGGGTGCTGGCATGCAAGCATGAGCGTGCAAGCACGTGCACAATTTTTGGCACAGGGGCCCAAAAAGGTTAGCCACCACTGCCCTATAGGTAGTCTTCAACTTACAACAGTTCATCTAATGACCATTCAAAGTTACAACAGCACTGGAAAAAGTGACTTGTAACCATTTTCACACTGTAGCATCTCCATGGTCACATGATCAAAATTCAAATGCTTGGAACTGATTCATATTTATGACGGTTACAGTGTTCTGGGGTCATGTGATCACCTTTTTGCCACCTTCCAATAAGCAAAGTCAATGAGGAAGCCAGGTTCACTTAACAACTGTGTTACTAACATATCAACTGCAGTAATTTACTTAACGGTGGCGAGAAAGGTCATACATAATATGGGGCAAAATTCACATAACAAGTTTCTCACTAAGGAACAGAAATTGTGAGCTCCTTTGTGGTCGTTAAGTCAAGGACTACCTGTACTCATGAAGGAAACGTTCACACTTCAATAGCTCCCAATTATTTGAATTTAGGAATCCCAAGACATTCCTAAATATTGCCAATACTTCTATACAGGTAGTCCTCAACTTACGACTACAATTGAGCCCAAAATATATGTTGCTATGTGAAAAATTTGTTAAGTGAAACATTATTTTACGACTTTTCTTGCCACATTTGTTAAATAAATTGCTGCAGTTATTAAATTAGTAACATGGTTGTTTAAGTGAATCGGTTTTCTCCACTGATTTTGCTTATCAGAAGTTTGCACATGACCCTGGGACACTGCAACCATCATTAATATGAGTCAGTTGTCTAGCATCTGAATGTAAATCATGTGACTATGGGGATGCTGCAGTGGTTATAAATGTGAAAAATGGTCATAAGTCACTTTTTTAGTGCTGTTGTAACTTTGAATGTTCACTAAGCGAACGGTTGTAAGTTGGGGACTATCTGTATAATGCTTCTGGGTGTTTTTTCAAAATGTATTCTCTCTCAGTGTTGACAGCAGCCGCCACCTGGTCTAACTAACACCAGGGACTTTTATTTTCTCAATAAAGTTAAGCTCTTTTTATTCTTATTATATATTCTTATTTTTATTTCGTCCTACTTACAGAATCTTTATTCTGTCGAGTCTTCATTCTTTTGGGTGTAGGGTCCCCATTCTCCTTCGTCCGGGTGGATGAAAACATTAACTTTTGTACCTTTTCCCACTCTGCTATTCCTTGAGGGACTGAGGTAAGAGCCTCAAAGAATTACACTCCTCAGAAAAAATAGTCAGCAAGAACTTTATCCAGGTATGCAATGAGTTCCTGGCAATTTCTAAAACAGAGAATTTGGAGAAAAAGGTAAGAAGTTAGAAAATGTTATATGAATTAGAGTCAAAGGTTTTCCTTACTATGCCTCAGACTGCAATAAAACTATTTAAAACTTAAAAGTGCATATTAGATGGCATACTAAAGCTTCTCTCTGAAAAATCACCAATTTACATATTTCTATTAGTAATGGAGGAAAACCAGAATATTATTTATTTAGAATTCATTTTCTCCAGAACTGATAACATTATTAATGGCTTAAAATACCAAGAGATGCTGACACTTTAATTATGATTGTTTCTGCATGTTTATTTTGCAGCTTTTACTATAATAGCTATTTGCAGCCTTATTTTGTCTTGTTCAATTTCATTCTGAATATAGAATTTCAATACAAAGTAGCTTTAACATTTGTTTAATCCATGTTACATACAACCTTGTAAATTCCTAAATAACATTGACTCACCCCTTGTCCTTCGCTCTGTTAGACTAGACATACCTAGTTCCCTTAACCATTTGTCGTATGGTTTAGACTGGGACCCCTTATTATCTCTGTTGCTCTTCTCTGCAATTCAGATATTACTTCACACCTTCGGCTTTCTTGGCAACAATGATAATGCTCTAGTAATGTTGTATTGCCAAATGAAGAATTCTGGGATATTTGGACCTATTATTGAAACTTCCGTTGGTCAGTTACCTCCATATTTTTACTGTCAACCAAAGAGTGTCGGCTGGCGAAGACTAGAAGATGGGTTTTTTCCAAAGTGGCCCCTGCTCTATGGAACATCCTCCCTTCGGAGATTAGAATGGCCCCAAACCTGTTAGACTTTCATAAGACTTAAAAACCTGGTTATGTTCCCGAGCCTCGGACACTGAATGTGTCAAGGGCCCCATTTCCTGGCTATATTGCTAGCTGGCTAAGTATCTCAGCTGCTATATATACTTATTTTGGATGTTTCTATTGTTTCTATTGTTTCAATTTTTTTTAGTATTTTGATTGTAATATATTTTTTGAATTGTAAGCCACCCAGAATCATTGACTAAGTTAGGGAGACGGAAGGAGGGAGGGAGGGAGGGAGGGAGGGAGAGAAAGAGAGATTAGATAGATAGAAAGATTTGGGCTTTCTTTCCCAGTGCCAATGTAGTTTGTGCTGGGGTTTCATGTGACTTGGAAAATATCAAATTTAGCCATTTAGCTATGAGATCATACACAAGAGAAGGAAGATTTACAGTACCCAAGTGGAAACTGTATTCTCTTTAAGGATGCATAATTTATATATTTGACTAAAACTGACTTTTCCTACTTGGTACAACAGCTTAAAATCTGCATTTTTACATTGACAAAGAAAATAAGCTAAAGAAGGAAGAACCTATGAGAGAGCATGGACACATAAACTCTTTCTAATTAGATTTTCTTGAGGTTGAAGACTAAAGGATCAAGACTACTTATGGTTTTCAGAGGAGGCTTGAATGAAGACAGAGATAATATAAAACTGTTCAGGATGGAATTTCTAAGCACAAAAAGACTCAGAAATTAGGATGTTTGTGCAAGGCAATGATAACACCGATATAGAGGTTGATTCTTTTACAACAAAGTCTTGAATATAACTCAAGTTCAACTATGTATTGTAACCTATTTGTAAAAGAATAGTAGTGCCAACAAAGGATAGCTAAGGTGGAGAAAATACGGAATGGGAAATTCTGAAAACAAATGTTAATATTAGAGAGTAATCACAATTCTACTTAAGTCTGTAGGTGTAAGGAAAAATTCTAGTAACATTAACCCCCATGGAGGCAATAATTTTATTAGGCCAACGGAAACTTCACATAAAGTGGCAAGCTTTCAACTGCAATATGTTTTTACTGGCACAATGTTAAAAGTCCAGGCAACAGTCATATCAGATGAAAAATCTGTAGTTTAAAACAACGTATGATATTCAGTATTTCTTCAAGCAATCCAATAATCTTACTTCATTATTATTCTATGTCATAAAATACAGATTAAAATACAGAACTTATGGACCGTGTAAATTTTGGAGCAGACATTTCTATCTCTGTCTTTTTCTTTAAATTCTGATAACACAGTTAAGGAAACAGAGGGCTCATCAGTAGAATCCTGAAAATTGTTTTTTTGGCGGGGAAGAAATCATTTCAAAAGTGGACTATTGCTCAATTAAGTATGAAACTTTTATTATTGATCCTCAATATTTACAAACTAAGAGATCTGCAAATAACCTAATAGACAAGGGTATTATACAATAAGAAATTCTCCTGTACAAGGCTCACTGGGAGCAAACAAGAGCCCAATAGTTCTCCTTTTAATACAGCTTGCATCAAAAACTTTACAACTGAAGTGAACGCACAAGCATATTCTAATATCAACTGCCTGGAAAAAGTCCTAGGAGATTTAAAATAGAAGGATAGCACAAATTTATTCCATTAAAAATTAATCTGAGGTGCTATCCTATGCCCACTCTTTAATTTACTATTTCTAGCCTGTCTGTCTTCTCACACGGCTCTTTGAAGGAAACACCACCAAACTCAATTACATTTAAGTAAATATGCATAGGTCTATGGATTAAGAATGATTCACTTGCACCAGGCAAAACATTAAAGAGATGAAAACAGGTACAGATTGTACACTACCTGTAGTACTCAGCAAAAAATGTGGACAGCTAAGCATTTCATGCTCCTTCCCACTCCAAATTTTCTGTTTTCACACTAAAATATGCACCCTCAAAAATTCAACACAAGATTAGAACCAAGCAAGAAAGATGACATAAAGAAAGATGACGTTAATTCTATTTCGTATAACTTACATAACACCTTTTAATCCTAGCATGTTCTATTTGTTTAAGCTTTCCAGTCAAATTCTCCAGTTAATTTTTTCATATGGAATATTATACCAACTGTGTAAAATAGCAATTGCGTACACCTACGTGGGACCTTTGTTTCTACACAGTATCTCAGTAATAATGATGCATGCTAGAATATATGCAAATACTGGGCTGGTGTGCTCTCTCCTAGCTTTGAAATGTTTCTCCATGTTATGCAACACCATTTCAGTGCAAACGTGGTTGGCATGGCAGAAGAAAACAAGCATTAATATATGACAATCTCTAACTTTAGTAGCTATGATGTGGAATAACCCTGAGACAAGATTTATCTGTGCCACAAATTCATTTGGAAGGTTATTTATGATATGGAATGGATATGATAATAGTGATCTATCTTTCAGATAGTACCAATCTGTCAGGATTATAAAGACAATATACAGTAAGTAAAAACTCTGAGCACTCTAAACAAATATAGGTAATCCACAATTTAGCTTTTCTTTTATGTACACTGAGAGCATTTGCACCAAGACAAATTCCTTGTGTGTCCAACCACACTTGGCCAATAAAGAATTCTATTCTATTCTATTCTATTCTATTCTATTCTATTCTATTCTATTCCATTCCATTCCATTCCATTCCATTCCATTTACCACACTTCATTTAGTGACTAAAGTTACAATGGCACTGAAAAAAGTGACTTATGACTATTTTTCACACTTACAACCATTGCAGCATCCCATGGTCACATGATCAAAATTCAGATGCTTGACAACTGAATTGCAGTGTCCTGGGGTCATGTGATCAGCAACTTCCTGACAAGCAAAGTCAATGGGGAGGTCAGATTTACTTAACCATGTTACTAACAATTGCAATGATTCACTTAAGAACAGTGGCAATAAAAATGGTAAAATGGAATACAACTCACTTAACAAATGTTTCAGCTACCAACATAAGTTTTGAGCTCAATTGTGATCGTAAGTCGAGGAGTACATGTAAGATCTTTGTCAAGTCAAATTCAACTTCTAGGAATATGTCCGATGTAGTTTTTCCTTGCAATAATTTGAAAGTGGGATTTTTATTTTTTATACTGCCAAGTTAACCTATGGACCTAAGATTTCTTGGTGATCTCCTGTTCAAGTACTACCACAGCCAAGTCGAACCCTGCTTTGAAATTGGCCAAGGTAGTTTCAAAAGAATATTAATATTTTATTATTTTAGTAATAATTTCTAATTGTCAAACTTTGGTTATTCTGTAAGTCCTATTTTAACACTAAATATCAAAACTGCTTCAGTATTAGCACTTAGCAATAGTACTTAGACTTATATATTGCTTCACAGTGCTTCACAGCTCTCTTTAAGCGGTTTTACAGAGTCAGCACATTGCCCATAACAATCTGCGTCCTCATTTTATCCACCTCGGAAGGATGGCAGGCTGAGTCAATCTTGAGCCTGGTGAGATTTGATCTGCCAAATTGCAGGCAGCCAGCAGGCAGCTGAAGTAGCCTGCAGTACTGCAATCTAACCACTGTGCCACTGCATTTCCAGATACACTTCAATGCTTTAAATCCATGAAAACTAAACTGAATTGAATTTTACCTTTTAATAGCAAGTTCATTACAGTTGTAATTACATGCCTGAAGTTCCAAGAATCCCTGACATTACCGATACAAGAGAATATTAGTGGTTCAGGGTTAAATTGTGGGATCCTTGGTGTTGTCTGTGTTGGTTGCTTATCTGCAGATGTTTCATTATCAAACTAGGTAACATCATCAGTGCTAGCAATGAATTATAATGAAATATCTGCAAGAAAAATGCTCCAGGAAACCTTTTCAACAGGAACAGAAAACTATTTCAAGACAATGTGCCTAGGATTTATGTCTCCATGATTATGGGATACCACTGCAGAAATTATCTGGTGAATATAGATTAAGGCAGGCATCATGAGCCATAGAAACCAGAATGTAAGGAGCCAACACAGATCAAATAGCACAGATGGATTTCATATCACAATTCAGAGCAAAGTCATTACATTAGAGTAGTTGATTAAATATAAGCAGTATGAAAACAGTTAATATAGTAGGATTTGAGAGCTTCATTTGAAAACGTGTAGTTGCTGCCTTCACACTTTGTGTTATCCAAGCATGTCATTTTAAACATCCATACAGAATGTGCTATACGTACAATATGTGTACTTTCTGAGACCAAAATTGCAGGACAATTACAGAATTGACTTTATAAATGTGGACTACCATATTTTATTGAAAGCAAGGGTGGTATATAGTGAAATTATTATTATTTTGCTAGAAGAAAGAGTTGTGGGAAACTAAACTGCACGTCTCCATTCGTTCTAGTATGGAGACAAGCTGACTCTAATTTGTGGGGGAGGGTGGCCTAGACTTGCTGGGCTTAGCAAAAAGGTTTGTGACAATGAAGGTACCAGATAACCAAGATCAAAATGACATCCTGTGTGATCCAACAAATCACTTTGCCATAATTTGGACTCTAGTTCCCATACTTGCAGACAAGCAGCAGAAAAAGCCACATTCAGTTTAATGGTTCCCTAGTTGTATAGCCCTCACTAAACCGAAAGTCAAGAGCTCTGGAGAAGTTGTTATTAAAATTATTCTCAGGGTAAGGTATTTGGTGTTCGATAAAGGGAGGTCCCATGCAGTCCATCATGAAGTACAATTTCTGGATTCCTATATTTTCTCCAGTGCCATTCAATCCCAAAGATTAACAAAACATTTTCAAGGGTCTGCACGATTTGGCCACTTGAATATATGTAAAGATAATTTCTAGGTGATTATTTTAGAAATGGGAAATTCAAATACAATGTTTATTAATCTTAAACTCAGTATAAATTATTTCGTTCCATGTATCTTTTCCACATAGAGTGAAACACATAATATCTAAAGAATTTCTATTTCTTTCACCTCAAGAATTATATCAACCTCCTCTTGCATTTAGCTGTTCCAATTTCCTCTGCCTCCTTTTTTTACTTAAAATTTGTTTATTATATATTTCAAAATATATCTGAAATAAACTGGAATTCCAATTCCAATTGTCTGTGTCATGAAATTCATTGTGTGACCTTGAGGAAGTAACTGTTCTCCTTAATCTACATTACTTGATCGTTTGGAGAATAAAATTACATATTCTGCCTTCAGCTCCATATATGTAATAAGTAAAATAATATTACTACATCATTTTTGTACCTAATTTATCAATTGTATGGCATACTATTTTTAGAATGGCTTTGAGACTGTTAATTTAAATACTACCAATATGATTTTTATATTATTTCATGGGATATCTTAAGAGTTCCAAGGGCTCTTTTAAGATAAAACGTTAAGAAGAAATAAATAATAATGCCACAAAAATATTCTTTTTTCCCTTTCAAGTAGGCATCGTGCCATACATAATAAAGATAGAAGAAACAAATTTGAGGCAAAAGCATTTCTTTAGAAATTGGGAAAAAAATACAGAGTACACTAAAAAGCATCACTAGTCTTAAAATCTAAAGGAAAATAAGACTTATTTCTAAGTCAACTTTTGTGGAATTCTTTTTCCAAAAAGAAATGAACCTCTGCTACAGTATAATTGGAATAATCAGAAAATAATAATAATATGCTAGTGGCCAATATGGTATTGAAAAGTCTCCTGGAACCTCCATTAAGTTTTGCCTTTTCTGGAATAATTTATCTTGTGTTAATGTTTTTAAATATGTTTTTAAATACAAGGGTTCCTTGAATGTTAAAAACATTATGACTTGTTGGAAGTTTCAGATAATGATTAGCATTTTTAAGCAATAAAGTATTTTTTAATTAAGGCATGAACATTTTTAGATATAATGCTACTGCACATTTAAGACTGTATAATAGTAAAAGCATAATTTGGTGTAGAGTCCGGATGACTGGATGGAGCTGAGCATTTACTGGTCACAAAGAAAAAAATACCTGCTGCAAACTCTGTGTGGCATCAGGAATGGCTGATGGCATAAATGGCACTTCAAAATTCTTCAAACTATTTGGGGACAATTAAAAGCAACATTTCAACAAATGTCACCAGGAGAGAGATAAATTATCCAACAAATTATGCAATTAACCTACCAAATTATCCTACCAACAAGTAGGACCTAGCTAGAAAATACTTTTTTTCATGGTTTTCTGTCAACTATTTCTTAAGAACTTGTGTTTTTCTTGGGTGAAGGGGGGAGGAGTGGCCAACAGACGCACAGATAAAATATTTATAGGAAATTCAGCAAACTTGCCTTTTTTCTAGAGACTAAGAAAACTAAACTTTTCCCCCCCACTTCTCTCCCCAAATCAACAAACCTGTAGGATAGGGTAGGCTGACAGCATATAATTCATTGAAAAGCATGAAGTTAGTTTTCATGGTTGAGGATAGGCTTTATCCTGAATCTCTGAGATACCCACTCAACAATTTTATGATTAATCAACACTACATTCTAGAAACATTTCAGTTCATTTATACAAAAAATATTTTTAAAGAAGTATACTATGTCTGAATAAAGTAAACATGCACATTTCTAAAACTGCTAGAAATCAAGGCATGCTCTTCTTCATTCTCACTTCTTAAAGCGTTTCTGGAGCACAAATGAACAATAGAAACTATTCAGTGACAAGACATATGGGAGGAAAAAAAAATCTTTATTCATGAAGAACCAGATATGAAGAAAAAATCCAGTTGGTCATCTTATCAAATCCTTTGGTCTGCAGATAAATATTCTAGCACAGCCAACATTTCTGTTCTTGAACAAACTTCAGAAAGGAGACCATATATCTGATGATCTGTGTTTGATAACCCTAGTTTTCTTACTCTAAATCAGAAAATCGCAATATAAAATGAATAAATCATCATATACAGCAGTGGATAAACTATGTTTGGCACATCACTGGTAGCTCTATAATCTCACTATCCAAGAGCACCTCTAGTGGTATCAGAAGGGAACATAAGAAGCAACCAATGAAAAGGAAACCAATCCAACCCTGTGCTGTTTGGAGGAAATTTTCTTAAATAAAAAATTGGGATCAACCAAGTCACTTCCATATACAGAGCAGAAAATCCTTACATAGTATCTCTCTCTCAATAACACTATCCTGTGGAAAATCCCTTGCACATATCCCACTGAAAGAGTCCAAAGTAAGAATTTAGTTATTCACTTATCTTTACCTTTACTTCACAACGTGTCTACAGTTTAGCTTAGTTTCACCCCTTTGGTAGTTGTTCCCAACTGTGAAATGTCTAATTTATCTTACTTCTCTATTCCAGTTCGTTTGCTCCTCTACCATATAACATCAACACAGCAGTAAATCCATACACTTATATCCCTGATTCTATGAGGAACCACTGAAATTCCCAGACCACCATTAAGGAAGGGTAAAGAGATTCAACTTGGGTGATCAAGTTCAAACTATTATCAAAGAGCACCAAACAATCCATAATTATTATATTTTTATTCACTAATATTCACTAATGACCATCATTTGGATTTTCTGCTTAAAACACCAAAACATATTTTGTTAATTCTATTTCTTCCCTTGTTTACTTTTCATTTTTACCCAATCCCTGTTTTTCTACCATTCTCTAAATTTTGCTGTAACATGGAAGTTTTTATCAGAAAAGGAGAAGAGCAACAAGAAAATGCATAAAGGGAAACAGATCATAAAGCAGATATGACCACCATGCACAATGCATTCTATCTAGACATACATACACATAGCAGAGAGGATAAAATATACAACCATTTTAAAGATGAACATACCAACAGACAGATATTATAACCTAGTAGATTTAGTCTCCAGATTCCCCCACTCAGGTTTGTTAAAAGTATTTTTATTTTATGTGGCAAATGAAGGAGCTCAAGGAACCAGGGGTGGAGACATTGACTTCTTCTGAAGCAATGTGGATTCTTGCTTGTGGTTTTGTGGAGGTGACCTTTCCAAAAGTCAGTAGACAATGGGAATCATCACATCAGTCTACCCAGGTTGGAACTTTTTGGTTTTGTAGTTTATTAAAGTATAAACTCAGAACCAAGGAACTCGAAATTCAAATTTAACCTCAGTCATTCATTCATTTATGAAACAATCTTTACAGTCTACATGTAATAGGCAATTTAAAATTAAACTGGCCTGCTCCTCTGGGCTACAACTAGCATATTATACAATATGCTAACTAATCATGCTACATATTCAGAGTTGAGAAGACATAGGCTTTCGAAAAGGCATATGAAAAGGAAAGAAACAGCAAAAAAAAAAAAGCTTTAGAGAGAAGTGTGTGCACTTTGATTCTAGTCAGTGTCTCTTCTATGAAACCAGAAACCTTTCTGGAAGAGAGACCAAGAGGCCACCCAACCCTCATTCAAAGGAAGGAAACCTCCTTCTTAGAAAACAACACATATGCATTGGGTCTCTTCTATTTCATCCTATACTCCCGGTTAAGGAAGGGTTTTTACAAGTTCCACGAAGCCTGTGAGATCTGTGAGCTATCAGACCGCCCTTTTCTCCTGCCATTTATGAGTGGGGCTGTTAGACTAAAATCTTTAGAAAAGGTATTCTAAGGGTCGGATTCCTGGTCCTACGGAGCTACATGGCCTCCAAGAGCACTGAGGGCTTCAGACATCTGACACGTTTATAGCACCGAGCAGGTTCTACAGAGCCAGGAGTTTCTCTTGACTGTTCTTGTAAACAGATGGAAGGTGACTTGTTTTGTGAGGCCCACGATAGGTAGGGATGGACTTGTTCTGCAGGGCTCCCTAGAGTTGGCCACCTCTGTTTTAGGAAGCTGTTCGGGACATTCTTCTCGGATTTTCCAAGATCTCCCATGTCTTCCGCAGCGCGCTCTATGTGGACAAGGAGAGGTCGTATTTCTCCCAGATACAGCGAGAGATCTACGCGAGTGTCGCCGTGCGAATGCCTTTATAGGACGACCTGAAGGGGGTCAAACCTTCTCACCGGTGCGTCGTGTTAATTAAGCCGACTTCATCCAGCTTTCTGACAGCCTCCTTTGCTTCTTCTGGCTCCCCTTCAGTTAATCCTCGTACAGAGATGGAGAACAGACCTCCGTCCCTCCCCCGCCCCTCATCGAGCAGAGAATAGATACCGAGGAAGCGAGGGAGAAGGCACTAGGTAGGAGTTGCACTTACCAGGCTCCGGAAGGGAGGTCGAACGAAGGGAGGAATGAAGAAGTAGTAGTGGAGGAGAGAGAGCCAGCTGTGGCAATCGCCAACTCCTCCTTCCTTTCCTCCTCCTCTTCCTTCTTCTCCCCGGGACTACAAAGATCGGGGAGCGGGAAAAGAGAACCGCACTCCGAGCGGCGTCTGTCAGCGGCGTCCCCCCAGCGCCCCTGGGTTCAGGCGCCGCCGCCCGTGCCTGTGCGTTCGCCCATCGCAGCGCCCTCCCGCCGCCTGCCGCCTTGGCCGCCTCCCATTTCCGAAGAGCTCAGGACGCACAAGCGGCCCCCTCCCCTCTCCTCCCCCTCTTTCTCCCCCCTCTCTCTCCTGCCAACAACGCCCCCCGCGCAAGAGCGCATCGATTGCACCGGGCGACGGCGCTGGACAGAATATCTTGGCTCCTTAAAGGAAAATGGTGGGGAGGCCACAGAAGCCCGGACACATTATACAACGCCTTTCAGAAGGCGAAAGGGGGGGGGGGGCGGATGCTGTTGGTGAACAAGGTGGCCTAAAGCCACGGCAGAGCAATGGAGGCGAATGGGAGGAAAGAGAGGCGAAAGGAAAAATGAACGCTCCCGCCGCCCCAGGCCATCGTCTCCATGGAATTCGAAAGCTACCCGGTGCTGTAGCGGGTGTGTTTTGCAGGCCCCGTTGTAGTTCGCACGTATTTACTTGAGAATCGCCTCTCTTCCATTTAATGTATTTATCACATCTCTCGAGGCTGTGTAAAAATCGGAGCTGCACAGGCTCTGGCCCCCTAGAGACCTTCTTTCGAATAATAATGGTCGTTTTTATTATCGCCCCCTCTTCTCCAGTGCATTCGCCGAAATCGGGTAGGCGGGTATTTAAAGAGAAACTGTGTAGGCCCTTAAAATGTCTGAGAACACGAAAGGAGCTGGCAAGGAAGGCAGGCTAAAAATGGGGGAAGAATATTAATTCGTCTACGGCGAGTTTCAGCCACTCAGAAAATGCTGCGGTCTGGATCGAGGTCCCCGTGTTCCTCGCCAGCCCCTACCCCTTCGCTCTCCCCTTTCTCTTTCCAGCTTTCCTCCAGTTTCTTCTCCCCTCCCAATCCCCAGTACAAAGGAATGGGAGATGCCTGGAGCTTTTTTTTGGCAAGGCAAGACTCAGGAGCAACAGAATCTGGGAGGAAAAAATTAAAAAAAGGAAGAGACGGATTGGATCCCGTAGGAACTGGATTCATGAGCAAATTCGTGATTTTTTTTTTAAATCCAGGCAAAGAGGAAGGAGCATATAACGTAGCCTTTGTTGAAATAACTATGGCTGGCACAAAAGTGTGAAGAGACTGGATATCTTGAACTAATTCAGGCATTAATTTAGAATGCATTTTTGTACCTCCTTTGATCCCCGGAACTATTAAGATTTGATGGCAATAGTTCTTAAATGTGTGGACAGTTTTACACTGGCAAGCACTTCTACTGGCACATTTAATTGACTTGCTTTCAGCATTAGTTGACTTTGTTACCTTAAGTTAAAATTAAACTTTCTTTCCCCACCCCCATGAGTTTTTGGGATTACAATTACTTCGCCTTGTTCCATGCAAAAAGTACACTATCTGAAAACAAATGGATGCTTTCATGAAATAAAGGCCCAACTACTTCCATCTTCACTTCTTCTTGGGGCAGTATATATCGTAAGTGGGGATACTGTGGATTTCCCAAATCTGGCTGCTTTTTCCCTGTGCAAAGAGACTCACTGGAGCAGAAATAGAATCCTCTATTCTGTGACAAAATTCTGCTAATCAGAGACATGGATACACCATGAGGAAGTCAGCATCACAGGAAAGGTCATCTGTAGCAGTAACCCTGCTTATGTATCAACATGATTGAACATTTTAGTTATTATATTGGATTTATGATCAATGCCTGTAAGAAAGTTTTGATTTAATAATTCACCATATTCATTAGTGTGGAGTAAGAGAAAAATAATTAACTTTTACAAAGAACTGGCACTAGTTGGTCCACTGTTCTGATTCTTTAATTTATAAAGTCTGAATTAAGAAATCTGCCCCCATCCTTCAGCCATTTCAGTCAATTACATGCCACTTCAAGTGCAGGCACAATTCTAGGTGATTCAAATTGTAAATAATTACAATTAAAACAATAAAGCTCTCCCCCAATGATAATAAAAATTAAATAAGTAAACATCTACATTAGTAATAACATCACCAATTATGAAACCATACCTTGTATAATAGTACTGTATATATAACATTACAAGCAATGAGTTCTACACAGTAAATATCAATGATACTTAATCACATTTCATTTGACAGCCATAAAAAAGAGCTAGCAGGAGAAAGAATATTTTAACAAGGTGAATGATCAAAAGAAGTAGCTGTAAGAAATATTTTCAGGAGGAGGATTTAGCATAACAAATAATTAATAAACATAACATTTATTTTCCGCAAACATGACCATCTATAAAAGCCAGCATAAGTATGGCATTAAAGAATGCAAATAATTAAGGGAAAATGTGTTATATTTTAGGTTATAATTAGTGAAGGAGGGACATTAAACATGACATTAATGGAAAACCAGCAAATCCTAAGGCTGTCAACTAGATTGAAAAAAAATCCTTGTTCTTTAGGGAGAAAACTGGACCTTCATTAGAACTTCAAAGAACAACCATAGTGTTTAAACTGGAAAGAGAGTTTCTGGCACTTGTTGCATGCTATTTCTATCACCCCTGACTGCATTACAAGTTTTCCATTTTTCTGTTGACAAGGAATTTAGCATGGCTATACCTTTTAATAGTTTTACTACTGTGCTTATTTTCTGGGATTCACAAATGAGTGCTACATATATCACTCAATGATCTTGGGATCAGTATCATGTGGCTGTAATTCCTATGGCAATTTATGTAGTATCCTGCAGATACCTATGTCATCTTTGTCATTTTTTTAAAAAATTACATTTATATGCCGCCCTTCTCCAGAGACTCAGGGCGGCTTACAATTTTTGGGATACAACCCAATACGCTCAGCAATAGCCTTCCTTCCATTGTATATGCCTGCTTATTACTAAGTGGCATTTTTACAAAGTCAGCTTATTGCCCCCAACAATCTTGGGTCCTCAACTTGCCTACCCCGAGAGGATGGAAGGCTGAGTCAACCTTGAGCCTGGTGGGATTCAAGCCTGTAGTAATTGCAGGCAGCTGGAATTAAGTGCTAGGCATTAACAGCCTGCACCACCAAGGCTCTTTTTTTGCCTTCTATTCCATTCTGGCCCTGGCAACATTTAAGTGCCATGATGGTGTTATTATAAATGGGCTAATAATAATAGCATATTCTCTATTGCCTATCTTCCTACTTCAGGATTCTGCCACTGTCAGAAGGGAAGTACCCAAAGCAGTGACATTATCCTGCACTATTAATCAAGAATGGAGCTTCTTCGTTATCAGTTACGTCCTCTGTTTCAGCCTGTGCCCCATGCCTGCATCTATCAGCTCAACTATTTGTGAATATGGATTTACCCTCTTCCATAATGCCACTCATATTCAGAAATGGTGTGATTGATATGATATTGTCACAGAGCAGTTTGTGAGGAGCATCTGGAGAGCTTCTTCTTGCTTTACTATGTTCTACCTTAGCACCTTTCACCAACAGACAACTTGACAGGAGACTAAACAAGCTGTTCCTAGGACCCCTGTAGTTGTCCTATTGAGAACCAGCTTATATCAGGGACAGTGGTTGGTGGTTGATATTTCCCACCAGCAAGCAAGCTTGGTGGGCAGGAGAAAAATGTCAGGGCCTTTCCTTGGTCTACATTAAATAAGGACAATATCATATGTCAGCCTCACTGCTATGGCAAAATAATGCTGTTTTACAGTAGCCCTGGGAATAAGAGTTAAATCCCATGTCACAAATAAAGAACTAAGGCTGATACTGTCTTGCACATTTGTACCTTACCTGCACCTAAAAACAAGACAAACATGCTCTGCCAAGTCTCTTTTTTCTGCCATGTGCCCATGAGATGCTATCTTCACCTCACTCCCCCAGCCTGTATACAAATTCTCATTAGCTGTTCCAGCATTAAACTGGTAGTTTCCCCTCAAACTGGCAGCAAGCCACAATACTTCCAAAGTATGCAAAATCTGATGCAGTTTGTTGTTAGCCACCAAGCTCTGATCAGCCATTTCAGGCTAAGTCAAAACATACTCCCTCCCCTCCAGTCTTTGGGAACTCTCCTCCAGGGTCATAATGATTTGGAAATTGAATGGTCTGTCTTCCATAGTCCATATTTCAGTTGTCCAGTGGATCTCAGTAGGTAACAGGTTGGAGAGCAATGATGTCTCTCACTGTATCCATTACTTCTTGTATCTCAAGGATCAGCTACGTCTCAGCCCCTGAGTAGTGGCAGGTTGGGAAGCACCAGTCTTCCATGGACAACCTATTATACTGGGTGGGCCAAATAGTGTAATTGTATTTGAAAGTGCTGCACAAATGTTCAAAATGAATTCTGAGCCATGTAAATCAAGTATTGTGATTCACATATATATTAATAATATGTGTATGTTCCTACAATCTATCTCAATCTATAATTCTTACAACTGCTAAACCATGAACAGTGGAAGTCGTACAGGTAGTAAACTAAAAGCCTTTCCCCATAATTCAGTTAAAATGCTGTTTACCTGTAGTTGATCTGGCAGAACCTGTTCTCTTTGTAAAATGTCCTATCCGTTTCTCATCTTATTCTGCCCTTAAAGCCTCTATCTTTGCTTGCCATTGGAGACAATCCTGATATGGATATGCAGTCCATTTTAAGTAAAACTATTCCCTAAATCCTCAGCCTTTTTACCCCTGTTCACTTCACTGAATATCACTAGCCAACAGGAAACCATCTTCCAAACTCAGCACTTTTGATATACAGCCAGTATTTTCTGTATTTCTCTAGTGATCTTTCTGTATCTCTTTCTGGAGCCTTCTGTATCTCTCTAGTGATAATCAAATTTTGCAGCCCAGATTTGCTAGCCCACTCAAAAGGGCTCTACATATAGAAAAATGAAATGGTAGGATCTCAGTTTGAGATACTGGATTGTTCCAACTGAGATAGCATTGCAATTACTGAATGCTATTAAAGTTAACCAATATAATCAAAGATACATTTTGGGAAGTAAAATAAATGACTTATCCCAGAAAAAGACCTTGCTTTTTGCTGTCCTGATTTTGATCTTGTGAAATTTACTTAATATGTTATTTCAATTTGAATGGATGCAATTGAAACTTCAGAATTCAGCCATTTCAGTAGGATGTACATTTAGGCAGAGTACATTTAGCTAGAGATGAAATGAAAATAATTTTATTTATACCATTGTAATTTTTCATCTATACAGTATATATTACATTTATATGTATACAATACCTACATAATCATTATTTCCATGCGAGAAAT
Organism: Naja naja; assembly: GCA_009733165.1. Classification (NCBI taxonomy): domain Eukaryota; kingdom Metazoa; phylum Chordata; class Lepidosauria; order Squamata; family Elapidae; genus Naja; species Naja naja. Next base: position 196,631,879 of record CM019149.1, read on the forward strand.
GTACTTTAAGTTCCTCTCATAAATTCATATGGTAGTATTTCTCCTGTTACAATTTACATTAAGCCAGGTCATAATCTAGCCAAGTAGGTTGCAACCTAGTATGGAAACAATTTTGTATCATTTACATCACTATCTGAGTCCATGCACCCTAAGATTTCTGATGGTCAAAAGATCCACAGTCTCCTCTACTTAAAACCAAAAATTAAATGCATTTTAGTTACAAAAATGCTTGTCAAACCAACCCCATATAGGGCCTTTCATGATTATCTCTTTTAGACAACAGATGTACAATTGTTCATTATTTGTTGTGCCAAGTTGTAACAACCTCCTCCTGAAAGAAATTCTTACAGCTATTTTTTCTTGTCATTCACCTTTAGTACATAAATAGCTTTGACACTGCCTTTTTCAGGAATGTTTTCTCAATTTCCCAATGTAATTGATAGCCTTCAGATTTGCTGGACTTCCAAGGACTAATCAGATCTGACACTGCTTAGCTTTTTCAGGATCAGCTGAGGTCAACAAGGTGGAATACCTGCTGTGACCCAGTAAGAATACCAACCAATCAAAATACAGGACACAAAATATAGTACCTATTCCAGATATGGGGGCTTAGGAAGTGCAGTGCAAATACTAGCTTGTTAAAAAAAATGCATGTGATGGTTAATAATCCAAAACAACCTTAGCTTAATTTATTTAGTGGATACTGTGATTTTTGCAGATGAGATTTTGTAGCCCTACTTCAAGTATTGAAAGCAATGAGAATACACTCAATCCAGGGCTATGAAGAAATATTTTACTTTGAGGAAGCATACTACAGGACTTCCACCAGTTGAAGAGTGTCACAGAGACACATAATTCTTCTTCAACCAACCACTTTTTCTCAGGAGCAGTAGTTTCTGCACACCAAAGTACCTGCTGGCAAGTGAAATGGTTGTTCGCTCATTAGAAGAAGGCATCAATTGACACAGCAAAGGTGTGCTCTGCTTGAATGTTTTCAAGGGAAGCATCTTTTCAAAGAATTGTATGACTGTACTGCTTTTTATAACCCAGTATTACATGAATAATATTGAACATTATGGTAGACTGCATTCCCTTAAAGAAATTTTTGAAGCCAACTTGCTGGTAGTATGCAGAGGTAGAATTTCACACTGTTACTCTTTTTCAAATATCAAGCATTTGTTTATTTATTATACAAATTTGTATGGCCAACTCACACACAATTTACTCCAGATAGCTTACAACATTAAAAAGTATTTTGGAATTGAATTTAAATAATACGGTCCCTGCATTCATACCCTTCTCACAAATATATATCATCTCATCTTTTATCACTCTTTCTTATACTGTTCCATTCTACTTCTTTTCTCTTCTCCTTTTCCCTCTTCTCTCATTCTCTGCCACCCCGTTTTTGCCTCCTTCTGACAAGAATTCAAGGCTCTCCAGCTCAAAGCTTTTCTGTTATCTCCATTGCTATAGAAAACACGAGAGACTGTGACAGGCATACACATAAACCTTAAGATTTTTCCAAAGGTAGTTACACTGTTCTAGACAAAAAACTCCCATCAATCTGAGGGATGCTCTGAGGGAGCTGTGCCTGGTTATGCACTTCTTCTATCCTTGAGTTAGCTGAAAAGCATGCTCACATAAATTACACAGCATCAACAGCCAAATTCTACTCTGACCCAACAAGTCTTGAGGATAGCCCTGTCCCTACATCTTAAATGGGGAGTAATTTAAGGGGCAACAATTGATGGATTTCCCAATTTCATTGCCATGTTTTTATTATTGTTCATTTACCTCCTATTGGGTATTATCTGTCAGCAGTCAAATCAACTCAAAACCTTTTTATTTAACACTTTGTAGAGTCAGCTGGGTTAAACTGGTGCTCTGGAGAGAGGGTTTAAGCCATCATTGAAGTCCGGAAATAGTATATGTCTGCAGCCAGTCAATTGGGGGCTTTTCAAACATTGCTGAAAGAACATTAGACCCATTTGCTTAGAGTGCTAATATCTTCTGCAAAAATGTTAAACATATACCCAAAAAATATCCCAATGGACAGATTCACAGGGGGACATAGAATGAAATGAAAGAATTGGGGATCTGTGTCTCTTTTCATCCTGCAACTCTCTTCTGTGCATGTGACCTTCTTAGTTGGGCTATTTTTGCACAAGGGATTACAACTCTTCCAGAAGATCATTAGGCACGGCTTACAAATAGATCAGCTGCAGTAATTGGCTGAAAAGTAGTAGAAAGATCACCAGGAGTAGCAGAGGTGCTACCTCTGATTTGTACCATGAACCTTGGCTGTGGCTCTGACCTATCACTGGGCTAAAAGAAACAGGCAGAATTCTAATTAGGGCTAAGCTCTTCTCCCATATTTCCCAAATCAGAACTGCTACAGGGTAATGGCAGTGTTTGCAGCAAGTACCCACAAAATGATGTTGCTCTAGGCCAAATGGCCTCTTCCCATCAAATAAAATCTATAGAAAATAGGCCACGTGATACTCCACCCTCACTCACATTGGCATAAGCCATGGAAAATCTGCAATGCCCTAATTTGAGATGGAACCAGCAACAAACAACTAGCAGAATGTGGCATTCTTTCCTGATTTAAATTGATTGAAATGTTAGCCTTTTTTTAAGAGTCAGGTCTTGTGTTTTTCCAAATGCCATTACAATATCTGATAATACTAAAACGATCATATCTTGGCTGCAAAAATCTGAACATTCACTAGATGGCTTCAAAGGGATATAGAAAAATTTACTTCCATTCTGTGGTCATCTAGATTACTGAAGTCTATATATAGTAGTGCTACTTAAGACAAGTTGGAGGTTAACAAAGAATGGAATGGAAGGTACTTGGATACCTGCGTGTTTGATGTGCTTGAAAGAATTAGAGAATATATAGTCAACAAATTGCCCTTGTTTACAATCTTGTCAATAGATGGATTTGAATTGGGACAGATAACTATCAGATCAATATTCACTCCCTGTTTGTAAATCAGATGGGGATGAACAAAAAACTAGGCTTGTGCCTACCCAAAATGAACCAGTTCCCAACTACAGGTAGTCCTTGATTTACAGCCATTTGTTTAGTTACCATTCAAGTTTTGACAGTGCTGGAAAAAGTGGCTTATAACCAGTCCTCCTATTTATGATCATTGCAGCATCCCTGTGGTCACCTGTTTGCAATTCAAGCATTTGGCATGTGGCAGATATTTATGATGGTTGCAGCATATTCAGCCACATGATTGCCATTTGCAATCTGGAAAGCAAAGTCAATGGGGAAACAGGCAGGAGGTTACAAATCACGGTCAGGTGATATCTTGCTTAATGACCACAGCAGAAAAGGTTTTAAAATTAAGTGTGGCCATGTGGTGTCTCACAATGACCATGCTGCTTAACAACAAATGTTCTGGTCCCATCTATGGTAAGAAGTCAAGAACTACATGTAGTCCTTGACTTATGACCACAATTTAGCCATAAATTTTTGCTGCTAGGCAAGACAGTTGTTAAATGAGTTTTGTCCCATTTTACCAATTGTTAAGTGAATCACTGCAGTTGTTAAATTAGTAACATGGTTGTTAAGTGAATCTAGCTTCCCCCTTGGCTTTGCTTGTCAGAAGGTCAAAAAAGATAATTACATAACTTCGGAATACGGCAGCCGTCATAAATGTGAACCAGTTGCCAAGCTTCCAAATTTTGATCATATGATCAAAATTGTTGTTCTATCCTCTAACCCCCACTCCTTTAACCTCAAACTATCCACTATTGACCTCAGCCCATTTCTAAGAGGTCTGTGAGGGGCCTGCATAAGTGCACCATCGTGACTACCGTCCCTGTCCTATTGTCCCCATTTATTTGTACCTATTTCCTGTATTCTTACTCATGATTATACTTATACCTATTATCTTGTAAGTGATTGACAAATAAATAATACAATGAAATAAAATGATCATAGTGATGCTGCGATGATTATATATGTGAAAAATGGTCATAAACATATGTTTTTCAGTGCCACTGTAACTTCAAATGGTCACTAAATGAACTGTTGTAAATCTACATGTATATGTAATAGCTAACATGCATGTAATATATGAATTACATGTAAAACATACTTCATAGTTTAAAAAAGTTGTGCTTCTCTTTCAATGGAGCATTACTCCAACAGAATATAAGCCTAAGTGTGAGTAACACTTACTGTGTGTTCAGTGTATGTTTAGTAAGTATGCCACTATTTGCAGCTTCACCTTAGATTAGGATTTAGCAACTGTGATTTCCTTTGCCATATCTTTCTTCCTCTAACAAATCTCCTAGCCATTGCCCAAATCTGCCCTGGTAACTGCTTTTCTCTACCACTGTTCTCATCTCATCCCTAGCTCACAGACAAGGCAAATAGAAGTTTTCCCAATTTTTCAAATAGTGTTTTCCTCTTATCCCAGCATAATCTTGACCACTGATATAATTTGGCTTCACTTAGCAGTATGGCTGCTGATATAGTCAAGGTTGGGATCAGCCCAGTGATTGCCATTTAGGATCAATTGGCCTGCTCTGATTGCTGGAACTGCCCTTCCAGAATCACCTGGCATGGGCTGCAGGAGAAACGTACACTCTGCGTCCATTGTGGCATCTGATTGCATAAAACTGATTAAAATGAAATTAAAACTTACTTCCAATTGTATCTCTTAGATCTTACATGCTCTTTTTGTAAAAACATATTTAAACTCTTTTGAGAGAGCCTTCACACCTGTGTTTGAAGAACAGGACTACATCTGTGCTGCAGAGAAGGTTCATTTAAAAAGTCTGGTTTTGCCATCTGTGTGTTGCAAGTTCTGTCACCATTGCAGGTATATTTCAAGTTTTCTGCTGCACCTGCCAACAAGGGGATTTACCAGCTGGCATGTTTTCATGATTTTGGGGAAAGTTGGGCAGTACCATTTTACATATTCCATTCTGACTTTGGCTGCACCAAGGGCTACAGCCACAAATTCAGATCTGAACTCCTTGGTTACTTGTTACTTGCAGCATGAGGCAAAGGTGGAGTTTTGCTTGTTGTGTTAACCTTGTGCTTCACTCTGCAATAGAAAAGTGTTTCATCTATGCCCAGAAATCAACTGTAAACTGACTGTTTATAGAAATGGTGGAGTTGTACTGAATGGGAGCACTGAAGCTGCTTCCTACTGCTTCACCCATCTGCTTAGTTGGGCAACTTCATAGTGGCTCAATATATAGTTGCACAACCACACACTTCTTTCACATATATAGAGTGCTTGGTGGTTGTTTTCCCTCCAATAGGCAGGAGGGGAAATAAAATCATGGAAACCAAACTTTCCTTAACCTGCCCTGCAACATGTTCATAAGGACAGCATCCTTCACCAGTCCCACTATTGTTGTATCTTAGGTACTATGTAGCAAAGAAGGCAGCACAAATTATGCAGAAATAGTTTTCTGCTAGTTCAAAGATGATGGACAGCACATTACCAAAGCAATAGATAGGCACTAAGTGGCTCCATTTGGCCCATAATGTCAACTGCAGGGGAAAAAAGGACAATGATGAGTAGAATAAAGTATGTGATACCCAAATTAAAAATATTAGAAGAACAAGTTGTTCTCAAATCCCTTCTTTAAGTGAAGATATGGCCAAGATTTATGTGTAATCTCATTTTGGGCATGCATAAAAACAAATGCATGTGAATTGGTTTTTAGCTGCAGTCTACCCCCAGCAATGCTTCAAGCACTGATATGAGTCATGCTGGAGTCAACTTTCTTTTCAGGGGAGAGAGTGCCCCCTACTGAGTCACCTGCTCCACAGCCTGCCATCCTGAACATGTTCTCCCCATGGCTCTCATCTAATCGGGTTAGTTTTGCTGCGCCTTCCATGAAAACAGGTCAGGACTCCATGCCTGGTCTTTGGTTTTACCGGCCTGCGACTAATCAACATGCAGAGCCTTGCCTGAAGGATTACACAAACTGCACACACTTCAATTGCTTTCTCTCCCCCCCCCTTACTTTGCTTCTCTCCATCTTTCCCTCCTGGAGCCTGTCCCATCCCCCCTTTTTTCCTGGTTACCAAGCAACGGCACAAAGGGAAAGAACTAGTGTGGAGGCCAAGAGAGGGCCCTGAGCCCTTGCAAGAATGGAAGAGAATGTAATGTAACCCAATTGGAGCCTCCTCCAGCAAAGCAAGCACAGAATTTTTGAGAGCAGAACCTATTGAAAGTTGAAATGGGGAAAGGGGGGGGTCTGTTGGGGAAAGAAGAACACCCAGTGATCATGTTACACAAAGGGCAGCCAGGCCAAGTAGCCAAAATTCTGTAGCAGAAAATAACAAGAAGTAACACCTACTAAATTAGAATGAAGGTAACATAGGTGACAGCACAAAAGCACAAAACAGTAGCTGGCCATGCGTTTTAGCTTGTGATTGAAAACTCTGGTTATGTCTTCTGTGTTATTCTTTCCCCCTTAGAACAGCAGTAACCATTGCCACGTTGAATTTATATATGGAGGAGTGGGGGAGTTATCTTCAGTAAAATCACTTAGTCATGCTCCAGCATTGCACATTTTTAAAATTTCATCCCACTCTATCTGAGATCCCTTAACAAGAAATGCATACTATAATGCTACTTATTAACCCAAGCACATCTGAACATGTACAGGGTGCATTTACTCATCACTGAATAAACTGTCAACATGCTAACATTAATGAGAAGATCCTTTTATGATTGGATGCTATAAATTGAATGAAGGCTATTGCTGAGCGCATTGGGTTGTGCTCCAAAAATTGTAAGCCACCCTGAGTCTTCGGAGAAGGGCGGCATATAAATGTAATTTAAAAAAAAAATTCTAACTGCAGCTCTCTTTAAAAATACAGTCATCTGTCCTTATACCATTCAAAAATAATGCAGGTAACCATCTAACTTAACATTTATACCTTAAACAAAGCTTCCATTCCACAATAAGTTCTAAGACTGGCTAGTATGTGGCAATAACCATCTTTTTCTTTTTACTAGGATTACAAGCTATAGAAATATATTGCATAGATGCAGTGTTTGAAAGCAAACAGAATAATTCTGCTTTGAATCTTGTGGAGCCATATCTTCTCTCCTTCAAGCCTGGGCCAAACACAGTAAATTATCAGAGGTAGCCACAGATATTTCCCACAAGAAGAAAACAGACAAAAGTTGCAGGGCCTTCTATTGTTTATTTCAGGTTCTCATAACTGAGGCTACATACTAAATCTTGATGCAATTTAAATGCAGACTTTATGCCCAATCCCCCTGAAACTTCTTCTAGATAAATCTCAGTGAAATTAATGGGAGTTTTAAAACTAATGAATATTATTTGCAGAACATCCTAGGCATCATCTCAATATAAAATTTATCTTTGCCAAAATCAGTTCCAATATGATATCTCAGTCTCATGTGATACTTTGCTCTAGTGTGAATGTTGCCACGCATGAGTGAATACTCTTACTCTTTTGGTGGCAGCTACAATATTGCCAGATGCTTTTAAAATTATATTATTAGAACTCTATAAATGTTATTTAAATGTTAGCTGTAAGTAGGGGGCTGATTCATTCCCACTCTTTCTTTTAATAACATTGGGTGGCTACCCAAGCACTGCACAGTTGAGTAAAAAGCCAGCCATCTAGGTTTAGCTCATGAGCTTAAAAAGTAAAAATAGAAGTTTACAAACTGTGCCTGGAAAGGAGGTGCCAATGATACCACACTATTCAGTTATTGCTCTTGTATGCAGCTATGCTCTGTATCTGTTTTGTAAAAGCAACTGGATGTTTTGGCTAGAAGAATATATACTGTAGCATTTTCCCAGAAACAAGTAAGTGAGAGCTGGCAATAAGCTGCTGCAGTGAAAGTGTTAACTTGAGAAAAGAGGGCTACATTTTGCAAAAGCAACAATCATTATGAGACTGGTGGGGAGAGGATTTAAGAAGTCCAGCCTCAGAAGGAGACAGAGATGTTCCCATATGATGAGCTCTATAAGTGTGTTCCTAGATCAGCTGTGGACAAACTACGGCCCGGGTGCCGGATCCAGCCCATTCGGCTGTTCTATCCGGCCCGCGGAGCTGAAAGAGCGGAGGGTTCTCTTGCTCTCCCAGAAGGCTACGTGAAGTAATCTAACTTTGAATTTATATTAGTTCACACAAACACTCCATCCATGCTTTTGTTCCGGCCCTACGGTCCAGTTTAAGAACCCATTGTGGCCCTCGAGTCAAAAAGTTTGCCCACCCCTGTCCTAGATGATGCTTTCATGGTACTCTGGCTCATTTAAAGAGTGGGAAGAGATCCAAGTTATTTTGCCTTCCGACTATAACTATTACTCCAACTGTTTTCATTCTTTCTTTTGCACTGGTCTTCCCCATCCATTTATTAGAAAAAGATGGAATAGGTAAACAACATACTTTGTTGTTGGCACCCACCCTTCATTTCCATATGCTGTATCTCATGTTAACCAGTGAAACAATGTGGTACCATTTGGATTTTTTGGTTAAAGCTCCAAAAGAGCATAGCAACACCTGACACCCTATGCATGTGAGGAATGTGTGGAAAAGGAAGTTCAGAAAGCCCCACAGAGTAGCTTTGTCCCTGTCACCATACCAGGAGGCCACATACCCTGCTGTCTCTACAGTTTTGCATATATGTAGAAAATCATCTACAGAGAGGGTGGCACAGAATTTCTCACGCGAAGAGAAAGCAGAAAGATATGCCTGACAAATATGTTGGTGCCATTAACTAATGTCATAAATTTAATTGTGATGTATTAAATTAACGTCAGACATCAGTATCCTCAACAGTGGCAGTTTCAGATATAAAAGGCAAAATAAAAATCTGGGCCAAAACAAAGCTTCACTATATTTGGTGGAAAAAAGAGCTGTTATTGTCATTTCCTTGATTTCACCCCTCATTATCAATATACTGAAATATTGCCTAATATCCAATTCATCATGGTTTAGAAAACTGGTATAGATAATCCTCATGTTACAACCACAATTGAGCCCAAAATTTATGTTGCTAAGTGAAACATTTGGTAAGTGATTAATATCCCTTTTTACAACTTTTCTTGCCACAATTGTTAAGTGACTCGTTGCATTTGTTAAGTTAGTAACATGGCTCTTAAGTGAATCCGGCTTCCCCATTGACTTTGCTTTTCAGAAGGCTGCAAAACTGATCATGAGAGCCCAGGGCAGTGCAACCATGATAAATAAGAACCAGTTGCCAAGCATCTGAATTTTGATTACATGACCATGGGGATGCTACAACAGTCGTGTGAAAAACAGTCATAAGTCATTTTTTTCAGTGCCGTTGTAACTTTGAATCATCACTAAATGATCTGTTGTAAGTCAAGGACTACCTGTACTTACCAAGTTTAAAAGCAAGAGATCAAGACTGAACATGAGCAATGAAAAAAGAGCAATATTTAGAATAATTATTAGCACATTTTCATCCATATCTGCTTCCCCATAAGCAGCTAACAATATAAAAAAACCAAGCTGCATTGCACATTTGGATTGGGCAAGGTCATAATCCCAATATTCTTAATCACCTGCTTGATTTGAAGTTGATAAAACCTGGGCAAGAACCTTCATATTTCCAAAAGGAAAATGTTTGAATGAACAAAAAGCAAAATGAAACAACCCTGGCCATTTATTTATTTATTTACAGCAATGGCAAGCAAGATAAAAGAAACGTAGGCACATTGACCAAATATAACAAAAGTAGTTTATCAGTTATAATATGATTTGAAATGTCAAGGCTTAAAAGGAAAAAAGGGGGAAGTGATTAAATAAAATAAAAATGACAAAACATAAAGTAGAAATGACCTGATGATCCAGTGTTTGGATGTGGTACAGATTTGGATGAGCGGGAACATGTTTCGACTCAACCCAGCCAAGACTGAGTGGCTGTGCATACCGGCGTCCCGGCCCAGTCAGGAGTATCCACCTTTGGCCATAGGGGGGGAGCGGTGTTGCCCCCTGTGGATAGGGCGCGGAACCTGGAGGTCCTCCTGGATGTTCGGCTCCGGTTGGAGGAGCACGTGGGGGCCGTCACCAGGGGGGCCTTTGCCCAGCTCCGCCTTGTATGTCAACTATGCTCATTTCTGGACCAGGATGCCCTGCGCACAGTCACTCATGCCCTTGTTACCTCTAGACTCGACTACTGCAACGCTCTCTATTTGGGACTGCCCTTGCATACCATCCGGAGACTGCAGCTGGTGCAGAATGCGGCGGCGCGGGTGGTGATGGGAGTTTCCCGATTCTCCCATGTTACCCCCCTCCTGTGCTGCTTGCATTGGTTGCCAGTTGCGCTCCGGGTGAGATTCAAGGTCTTAGTTTTAACATACAAAGTGCTTCATGACATGGGTCCTCAATATCTAAGGGAGCGACTTCTGCCGACATGGAATGCCGGCCGCCCTGTGCGAGCGCATAGGCAAGGACTCTTTGGGGTCCCATCTGCCGGCCAATGCCGACTGGCGGTCCCTCGACGACGAGCCTACTCTGTCGCGGCCCCTGACCTCTGGAACCAACTGCCCCTGGGGCTCCGTTTGGCCCCTGACCTCCGCACCTTCCACCATGATCTGAAGACCTGGTTGTTTGACCAATCTGGGCTGTGACCCTTTCTGGGCGGGGTGGTTTTTTATTTTTCTACTTTATATTTAAACTGTTTTTTTGGACTTGTTTGGTTTAATCCTCTTTTAATTATTTATTGTTGTTATCTACTGTTCTTGTTTTAATTGTGAGCCGCCCCGAGTCTTCGGAGATGGGGCGGCATTCAAGTCCCAAAAATAAATAAATAAATAATAAATAAAGAGAAGTAACTGAAATGAAATGATTGTGTGTTGGGAGAAAGAGAAGCTTTATTCCCTACCTTCAGATCAGGATGCCATTATCTCCAATAGAGTTGCCACATTTTTTTATCTCCAGAGATTTCTGTAAGAAGGCATAAATTTCTTAATCTTGGAATTCTGACATTTTCAATTATTTCATTTTTTAAAAATGGTTCTTAACTTTTTAAGTACAGTAGTATATGACTGATACAATGCTTTTGTTGTGTTTGGTCAATGTTTCCATGTTTTTATTTTGCTGATTGTTGATTACAAATGAAGAAGTCATCACTTACTTCTGCCCTAATAACCATTTGTTTAGTGACTGTTTGAAGTTATGACAACACTGAAAAAGATGACTTATGATCAGTCCTCACACTTACAACCATTGCAGCATCTCCGCAGTCACAACTCAGGCACTTGACAACTGTTGCACATTTATGATAGTCACAGCTTCCCATGGCCATGTGGTCACTATTTGCAACCTTCCAACAAAGCAAAGTCAAATGGGAAAGCCAACAGGAGCAGCAAGTTGTGGTCACAGGATAACTTGCTTAACAATCATGAATGATTCCCTTAATGACTACAACTGGGACTGCCAGGACTGCCATCGCTAAGTGGGACAGTCATGTGACATTTCACTTGAAAATTACTTTGCTTAGTTTGTAGTTTAATTAGGATTGTTAACTGAGGACAACCTCCAAAGTGTCAGACTTTTACACTGCCATAGTTACTCAGCCACAGCAGAGACTCAACATAATATCAAATATATTACAAAGGGTCTGTCAACCCATAGGGGCCAATAACAAGCCATCCACACAGAGTATGCCAGGAATAAAACAATGAGGCCTAGAACAGGTCTGCATAAAATTGAAATATTGTATCTTGAACTTGAAACAAAAAGCTCTAGTTCTAGAGTGCTGCCAGGCTGTTTTTGGGCCAATCATAATTTAGCAGAACTGAATGCTACACAGTTCCTGGAAGGGAATTATCAGCCCTTCAAGGTAGGCCAGGTCAAGGAACAAACACTGCAGGGATTCCAAAAACACTGTTCTATTATTTTAGGATATATAACAGAATCTTGAAAACTTGTCCCATCTTATACTAAACAAAATCAAGGCATGGTTATTTTGAGTTTCTTTCTTATGGTTCCTTCTGTCTCTGGATGGTATAGTCTATTGTCCAAATCTCTCATATCTTCCCCCAGTTTCAAATACCCAGTTTACAGGAATATTTTTTTTACCCTGTTTCCTCCACCCAAAATCATTTTTGCACACTTGATTCTATGCATGGATCAAAACAGCTGAAACATTCATGTTCTGCGTTGATCACAGCTCATCCAGAATTAGCTGTTCCATGCACGGAACATCTTGCATATCCCTAAGTCCCTGCAATTTCTGACTTTAAGTCCTAGCTGGGACTCCAATCAAGCAGAATGACAGGAGAGGTCCATCAAGCACAACTGGTGCATGATGGTACCAGCAACTGCCTGATTTTGCAGCACTTTCTACAGACATCGTTTCTCTCTTTAGGGCCTCATTTCTCCAGCAACTCATAGGAGTATTCCTGCTTTGCTTTAAAAGGAGAGGTTTCCTGCTGTTTGGTCCAATGGGCAGTTTTGTCCTATTTTTTCTCCAGCTCTCTACATCTCCCCTGGCCCTCTGCCTGATTTAACAAGGAAAACCAGGAGTATAAATCCTGCCTTCTCTTGCTGAAATGAACTAGGATAGATAATTTAAATTGTAAAATAGAAAAGAATAGAAAAGAGGGGCAGGGAATCTTGTTTATTTGCCTCTAACAAAAAATAAATGGGATTTTTTTTATTGAATAGCATTAGAGATGAAATGAGTTTTGGACAGAGAAGAGTTTCAAACATCTTCTGTACTTTATCAGATTCCTTCATAATTACAGGCAGTGTTTTTAATAGTAATTTTATTAAACATGCCATTTATAATAAAAAAATTAATGCAAACTTAAAAAATTAAAGAATAAAAAGAAAAAACAGTAGGTGCAAGAAAAATAGAAAAAAATGAAATAAGGATATAGTAAAAAAAAGAATAGAAATATATAGACATTAACATCCCCCTTCATCACCAATATAAACAATTTCAGTAATTTATCAATATCACATCAGATAGATAACTTTATTGTCTTTTTTTTATGGTGAGCACACTGGCCCACATTAAAAATGAAATTCTGTTGTCTGTCTCAAGAGAAAGTGTATATCTACCAAAACACATACATAATATACATATACACACATTATATACATAAATATACACCTGCACCATATATATATATATATATATATATATATATATATATATATATGGTGCAGGTGTATATGTATATATATATATACACACACACATATATATACACACATATATATACACATATACACATATATACATACATAGATATATATTATTCACTGTCCATTCTGAATACACAGTGGAAAGAGGAAACTTGAGAGTTAACAAGGTATTGATGCTATATTTACAATACAACAATTTCTTCTTTCCATATCCCATCTATAAAAAAATCCTTAAAACATCATCATTTCAGTTGTGATCAGCAAAAGTGATCACATATAACAACTTTATGTTCCTTCCTTTTACTTTTAACAATCTTGATCTTTAGTCCCTTCAAATAATCTTCTAGACTTGCTTTCTTTTCATTTTTTTGGCTCTTCTCACTGAATTTTTCAAAGCTTTAACAAAAAATCCCAAATAGAATAATTGTCCAGGTCAGATTCTTGGTTTGTTACTTCTATATCCCTATTATTATTAAAACTTCAGCCACAAGGTTGTTGTTGTTGTTTTGGTATGTTTAGTGCAGCATCTTTTTCCACATCATTCTTCTAGCTTGTCATTTAAAAACTATTTTCAGATCAGTCTTAATCTTGTCTGATAAAACTTATTCCTCTTTTGTAATATCTTTTGAACATCGTCTATCTATAGGGGCAAACACTCTTAAAACTAACTTCTTGTTCCATTGTTCAAACATGTCTTTCAATTTGTCTGATGTGAAAATATTTGCTCCATTATGTATTAGTAAGTTGAGTTTGAATGTTGTTCTTCAATTGTAACCTTCAGTTTCTTCTAGTTCCATCTACTGTCCAACCTTAAAAGTCCCATCCTAAAAATATTTTCTTATAATTAATTACACATTTGTATTTCAAATCCATTGGGACCCTTAAAGGAAACTCACCTGTGTTTTCAGATTTGTTGATCCAAAAATTCCTAATAGATGAAAAGCTTTTAATCAGCAATTTCAGAAAGTGATTAGAAAAGGAAATATGCAAAGGCACTGATTGTGATTTTGAAGGCACTGATTGTGATTTGAGCAAGCAATTCCCTCATCTGCCAGAGGTCTAATCAGCAAAAAGTACAATTTACAGTTTCCTTGCAAGAAGCAATTGTCTGGAGTACTTGTGGGTGATCTCAACTCCTTTTCTTGTCAAGAGAGATATTACAAAGAGTCAGTCTTGCTGGCTCTTCATTTGGTCCCAATCACTGGCTCCCCTTTTAATGAGCTGTCTATTATTTGCCTTTTCTTCCCTGGAAGTCTGAAGCCTTGATAATTACAGGCTGTGTTAAGGGTTTCCAAGCTTCCATCACACTGGACATCTCTTAATCTACTAGCTATGTGCAAAGATAAGGAATTTATGTAGAATAACACATTTGGCAATCTACACAGAGGAGGATCAGCTAGACATAATGTGGCCCCTTCGTATGGTCTGCATAAAATCAGTGTGTGTGTGTGCGTGTGTATGCGCACGCACATACACATGCTCAAATATTGCAACAAAGACAACTTCTGAACACATAGCTTCACAATTAAACTTCCTTTAAGCTCTTTAAAGATGTGTCAGTTTTGCTCACAAGGAAAATGAATGTGAATATGGACTCTAGTTTTGCTTTCTGCTTTGATCTCCATAAGAAGACACTGACAGCAATGAAATCCATGAGGTTTAGTTTCCTATATACTGAAATCCCTGACTTTTTAATTCTAGCTATGTTGGAAAGTTTTACAGATACAGTTTTTTGCTGTAACCATCACATATAGCATATACATAAAGATGTTAATTATGAAAACAAGATGGTAGTGACAGATCTAATTCATTCAATTCTACTGTCCTATCTATGTAGAATTACTTAGTTTTAACATTTCTGAAAGATAAATTAGCTGTTTATGAAGGAATTTTAAGATAATTCCACATGGTTGATCCTAAGGATGCTTCCAGGCAGAGGGCTCTTACTTATGGAATTATTCCTTCATTTCCTCATTGAAAATTGGAAATGGTAGGAAGGAGAGGTGGAGTTAAAAATGGAAGGCAATGATGTCTGATCTGATGTAAAGTAGCAAGGCAATCTGGAATGGGAAAGAAGGCAGGGCAATTGTTTTTCTGGAAACAGCTATAGATAGTGAATCTTTTCAAGTATTTTGCCCTTTACTTCAGCATACATTGTGTTTAAGCTATGAGATGAATGCCAAGGTAATTCAAAGTTTACACAAAGAAAAGCACCCATGTACATTAAGGAGGATTCCAAATGTTATTATCATACATTGATTTCTTCTTCTACTGAAGCTCATTGAGAGAGGAAGGAACTCTGAAGGACATTGAAAAATCACCATTTCAATTAAACTCAAGTCAGCTGCCTTAAAATTGGGATTTCATTTTGTGACCATTACTACATAGCACTATAAACCCAACACATGATTAAATTTAAGACCTTGTCCTAAAATGTCCATTTTGTTTAAAACGATTTGTCCATTCTGTCAGATGAGGCTCTGCTTAATGTATTGTCCCACATCAGGTAAGAGAAGAATCGGTCTGAAGTCCAATGTTTTCTATGGAACTGATTCTGATACTGTGGAATATGTTGCCCCTTGGAGATACGCTGTGTCAGGATTTCCCCCCCACACACACTTCTTTCTGTTGTCAACTATAAAATGTGTATACAAAATGTTTTATGAGTTGACACGCTGCCTTGTTGCTGATTTTAAAGAAAACTTAATTGAGATGTCATATCAATAACAATGTTTGAAGACCTGAAGAACCAAGTTGGAGACAAATTCTCCCAGAGAAGATCTATGTAGTCACTAAGAGTTTACACCAATCACAATCACTTGATAGTCCTGATGCCTAATGAGTTGGAAGGAGTCCTATTTAGTTAGCGTTAAAAGTATTTATGCATCGTAAAGATCCTTTTATATGAAATTACTCTGCAGTTGCTAGAGTCATTAAATTAGGATAATATTTACTTTTTAAATAATCTTTTAGAAAAGAAAATGGGTTGTGAGGTCATTACACATTTCTGTCCACAATATTTAGTTTGTCCTCACTTCGTGACAAAAAGGAAAGACATATCTATAGTAGCATAATGAACTCCCTGATAAAAGCAGATTGAAATCTACTGTGACATCTCTAACAACAGAGCCAACAAAAAAATAGAAATTCATCAAAACACATGTAGCATCATCCTGCTGAGTTCTATTCTTGCCTACCATTAAAGTTGGCTTTTATCCCAAGTAATAGGACTGGGATGTTGGGGAGTTCTATATATATATCTGTGAATCTCTCTCTTCCTCTCCCTCCCCTCCCCTCAAATTTTAATTATCCAGCATTATATAATTAAGGTGGGTGACCATATTAATTTTTCTAAACAAACAAACAAACAAAATAGGAAATTATCACTGTTATGTGAACAAGGGTTAAAATTGGTTGCCAGACCATTCCAGTGATATTGGAGATTGCTAATGAAGAAAGTCATAAAGTATGACTACAAATGGGAATGGAAATCCAGTCAGAAATCATTACAGTTGTAAGCTGAGGTGCCCTTGTGACTGGAGGTGTTTTTTCCAACTTTTTTGCCATGCACGTTAATGTGGCAGTCATTAAGTGAACCATTCATTTGAATAGGAGTAACAAATTGAAAAAAATGCCAGAATCTGACAAAAAATATCACAAATCATGGTCATGTGACCACAGAATGCTGTGACTGGTCACAAAAAATTGGGAGGGCAATGAAACCATTTATAATGGCCAGGGGGGTGCTTTATAGCCCATAAAGCACCCATTCCATGGTTGTCATAAATATAAACAGTCATTAAGTGGCCAGTTATAAGTTGAGAACTACCATAGCACATTTTAGAGTCAAGACAAACCCGCAACTATAAGGTATTCTTTGCCCCCAAATCAGCATATAATTCAATGAGAAATGTTTCTGTGCAATGAAAGGCAATCTTTAACTCAAAGGTATTAATACAAGTGAGCATTCTGCTAGGATGTACATTTTATGCTATTCAAAAGTAACAAATGTAACTTGGTCAAATATACATTGTCACCAATCAATTTATCAGCAGTCAAATGCTGTGAAAAAGATAATGTACACTACATAGATTATCTAGTAAAATCATTATCTTCTCCAGCCAGAGGACATATATTGTATTCTACAATCACATTGCCAATGGGAAATGACCTAGTTCAGCTAATAAGCACCTAATAATCTACAAGGACAATTTCTCAGTTCAGCCCAAGCAATTTAAAACATGTTAAAATATTTGCATTAGCAAATGTTCAGAATTTGGTTCTACAGTATTGAAAATTCTCCATTATTATTGATGGGATTGGCAACCCTTATACAGGAGTATGATCTTAAATATCTGTGCATTAGTATCAGCACATCCATCAGTGTTTGCAACAGAATTACAGGTATGACCGGTTTCAAATCTCTGCTTTTGTGGGATCACCGTTAGCTGCTGCATGAGCATGCCTTGGCAACCATTTTTATGCAACAAATCTATACAATGTAGCAGGCCTCATAAAGCTGCAGCAGCTGTGGCAGCTTATAATCATCTTTATCTGTTCAGTTTTAAAATATCATTTTACTTCCTTGACAAAATGTTTGCCATGGATAGTGCTAGCACAATTAATCAACAGTGTTGATGCAGTCAAAACCTGGGATCTGTTCATGTTAGGCTACTGTATCTCTTATGTTTCTCCTGCTAGGCTCTGCCATTCATCATTATTCTGCTCCGGGGTACTAGACAGACCATATACCTGGCTTCCTCAGTGTCCCAATTGTATTTTCCAAATATCTCTTCCAAATATTACCCAGGCTCCTTATTTATCCAGGTTTAAGCTCTTTTGCTACAATCAGAGCACTACTATGTAATTTTTAACACTTCTGCCACTTGAAGATTTGTGGCTATTTAGTATTTATTTTATTTATTTATTTATTTGAACTTATATGCCGCCCCATCTCCGAAGACTCGGGGCCGCTTACAACTAAAACAGGAACAATAAATACTTAAAAAACGATTAAATTAGATTATAAGTTCAAACATTATAAAACCTTAAAACCATCCTCCCCAAGGGGGTCACAGCCCGGTTGGTCAAACAACCAGGTCTTTAGCTCACGGCGAAAGGTGCGGAGGTCAGGGGCCAGGCGGAGCCCCAGAGGCAGTTGATTCCAGAGGTCAGGGGCCGTGACAGAAAAGGCTCGTGTTGGGAACCGCCAGCCGGCATTGGCCACGACGGGACCCCGAGGAGTCTCTTGCATGGCTCGACAGGGCGACCGGTATTTGATATTGGAAGAAGACGCTCCCTTAAGTATTGAGGACCCATGTCGTGAAGGACTTTGTATGTTAACACCAAAACCTTGAATCCCACCCGAGCGCAACCGCAACCAATGCAGGCCGCAAGGGAGGGGGGTCGAGGGAGAACCGGTAACTCCCATCACCACCCGTGCAGCCATTCTGCACCAGCTGCAATCTCCGGATGGTATGCAAGGGCAGTCCCAAATAGAGAGCTGCAGTAGTCGAGCCTAGAGGTAACAAGGGCATGAGTGACCGTGCGCAGGGCCCCGTCCAGAAAAGGGCGAAGTTGTCGAACAAGGCGGAGCTGGGCAAAGGCCCCTGGCAACGGCCCCCACCTGATCCTCCAACCGAGCCGCACATCCAGGAGGACCCCAGATTCTGCGCCTATCCACAGGGGGTAACACCTACCCCTATGGCCAAAGATGGATAATCTAGACTTATGCACAGCCACTCAGTATGCATATCTGTATACAAGTTATCTTTAGTTTGGGATGGTGTGGTGGCAGAAACTATTGCTAGATGCTCTGGCCATGGCCACTTACTGCCCACATTGCTATTCTTTGCAGCATTAGTTGGAGACAGAGCATGCTTGTTATCAATCATTTCCCCACTTCATTGCACGCATTCCTTCTGTATCTACAACATGTCAACCAAACTATTTGTGGACATGAGTTTAGTGCTCTTTCAAAAGAGCATCAGAATAGTATACTGACAGGTCATAGATGCAGAACATCTCCATACCTGCAACCTGTTAATCAGTCACCTTTACAGGAGTTAAAACTGGTGAAAATATAGCTATGCCCTAAGCAAATTGGTTACTAATTTCTTGCAGTGGCAAGTTTTCAATTAAAAAAGTACATGGGAAAGTAGCAAATTCTTTGACTTTATGCTTTGTCCCCAGATCATGAGATCTGGATGAATGCTCAAACATTTCAAACCTTTCATGCTTTCCTTTATTAATATTCTGTTTTCAACAAATACAGGATTAAATGTTTCAGTCCTTTTAAGTTAGAGAAAAGCATAATTGGAGATAAGGGAACTATGTTCATCAAATTATGGAATAAATTATTTTCATTTCATTATAAAAGAATCTCCAATTAAACTGCGTGACAATAAATACATTGTAGGACGATTAAGAAAACTATTTTCACATACAATGCTTTATGTTAACATTTAGGAACTTTATCAACAACACTTCATTCCATTCCATTCATACATTCATTCATTCATACATACATACATACAATTTAAAATCTATTTTTAGTATAAAATCAACCCAGTTTGGGGGCAGCTTTAACTTCATATAACAGTGAAGCCAAATAAAATGTTTCAGATTAAAACAATAAAATAACACAGCAATATCTAGATAAAGAGGTGGAACACAATAGCATAGATTAAGTAAAACATTTGAAGAAAACAAATAGACTTTCAATTAATACTAAGAGTTTCCAAAATTACAAATTATATGCCACACAGACCTTGTTGGAAGTTTGGGAACATATAAAATTGATAAATAATAATAATATTTGTAATAATTTTGACAGCAAAGGGAAGGAATTCTAAAGACAAGACACATATATCAAGTGTACATTCTCTACTGGACTGTTGAATAGCTTGCAAAATAGGAAACCTCAAGAGCTCTTCTCCAGTAGAATGTAACAAATAGGTCAGATAAAACAGAAAACAAGATTCTTTTGTTGTTTGGGTCTTAAACCAACATTAGATAGCAAGCCCCAAAACAATTGGTCTAATAACTTGAGACTACCATACTGAAATTTGAGGACAAAGTAATTGAAATTAAGCAGTATATTTTTCCCTTTTGGGGGGGGGCTGTTTTCCCCCCAAAAGTAAGGGGATAGGGTTTCAGAGAGGCAAATCACTCCTATTATCATCCTTGATCCATTTCAAAAGTCTGAAAAACAAACTACAATTGTGCATCTGAGGCCTCCTATTATCATTCATGGCTGTGAACCACCACCTGAAACCTACAAAGTGGACCAACAAATGGTACATTTATCAATTCAATCCCAATAGTACAGAAATGTTCCATGGACAGTGGTATATTAACCATTAAGGACACTAAGCATGTGCTTAGGGCACCAGGCCCAAAGGGGGCACCACAAAAACTTTTATGTAGCCTAAGCTTGACTTCGTTTGTACAGTATGTACAAAGGAGGGGGGGCACCAAGATTTGTCAGTGCTTAGGGCACCGGTGAGCCTTAATCCACCACTGCCCATGGATGTACACATTCTGAGGAAGTCATCCATTTTGGTAAAGGAGTGAGGCAAAAGTAAGTAAAGAAAGAGTAAAAAGAAAATGAAATATAGGAGACAAAGTGAGCAGAGAACAAAGGCCAACAGGGAGTCTCTAAGCATTTCAAGTGGAAGAAGAAAGAGTGACTAAAGAAGTTGTGCACTCTGGGAACATGGCAAGGAGCTTTGTGTGCTGAAAAGATTATGTTCTGGATTGCAAGAAATACCATATGTTCTAAGAGTCAATAATGGGGGATAGTGTCCTGCTCTAATAGGAACAGAAATATATGGCAGATTGATTCAAGGGACTGGCATCATGGAATAAGAGGGAGAGCTAACAAAAGTCTGAGCAGTGAATGCTCTCAGTAGTCAAGGAAAAAAATGAAATAATGAAGAATAAAAAGCAAGATGATAGATCTCTAAATTATGCCTTCTTGCTAATATATGTGTGGACAAATCATACTACAAGGAATAATTATAACAACAGACCTTGAACATCTCCACAGACATTGCAGAAGACTTTGGGGACTCAAGTGCACGATTAGCAAACCGGTTGTTACACCAGCAGCACCCCACCGTTGCACAAGACCAAGCTTTAAGAATACTTGCATACAAAACCAGAATTGAGAACACAGCAACAGACAGAAAATGTCACCTCTGCAAAGAAGTTGACAAACAGTGAACATCCTAGTTAGCTGCTGAAAGACAACATAAAATTACTATAAAAAACGCATGACCAAGTAGCAACAATGGCACATTGGAATATTTGTAAGAAATTCCATTTGTCTGCAAGCAAGGATTGATGGAATCATAAAATAGCAAAGTAATAGAAAATGAAGGTAGCAAATGACCTTTTGATGTCATGTTCATATCATTTACTTATCAATTTAACTTCAAATATTAATTTAATTAATGTAATGTTTAGTTTATTCACTTCTTTTATTTTTATAAATCAGTTATATAGTTGTTATATTTGCATCCATGGGGCACTGAAAAAAAGCATAGATGGAATGACTTCACTGAAAAACTTGAGGCCCTTCAGATGTTTGGGCTATCATCTGTTACTCTAATTTATTATACATTAACTGTATAATAATGACTAAAAATTAATTTATATGTATTTTTCTCTGTATGTGTGTTTGCAAGCATGCAAAAATACTTACATATCAGCAATGTTTGTAAAGCGGAATTAACATTAAGACCAAACCTAGATGCCATTAGATCTGGAGCAAATGATTGTAGAAAAATGCAGGAATAATGTTAAATTATTTAAAACTCTTCGGGTTACAGGAAGTGTCTAAAAGCCATACCTAAATATTTATCAATGCTGTTTTAGACAAGCTCTGAAAGGTAATATGCATACTATCAAAATCACTTATGTCAGAATATCTGCATTAAAAATAGAACACATTCCTCTATAATCAACATTGGGATGCATTTCATCTTCCTGTTTACATATCATATGATAAATCTGCAATTATTGAAGAAAATGACCCACTCAGAGACCTAATTCCAAATAAAAGTACTTTTAGTGTATCTGTACACGTGCCAGACTGAGACACAATAGTTTTGAAGACGTGCTGAAACAATTTTCAAAGAGGCAGTCTCATGATATATGCACATATATTAATACTGTCCCAGCCCTGACTGTGATCAAACAGCTTTTGCAAAGTTTGAGACAATCCAAAAGCTTAAAAAAATTATAAAATACTAAAACAGGATGAACATCACAAGGATAATTACTCTTCAGTATTCAACCTTTCTCTTTCTCCTCAAAGGCACCACAAAAATCTTTAGGAGATAAAAGAGTTTTCAAGATGAAAAGCAGGGTCAGGGAGCACGTGCATTTTCTTGTACATGCATTTTTTTAAAATTATCTGCTCTGATCAAGCAGAGCTAACATGTTTACTTAGCCTTTTATAACAACCTACCAAACCTATTTAACCAAGGGGCCAACGGGAGAAGAGAAAAATGTAAATACAACAGAAAATCTATTTGTATTGCAGAAAATCTTATTTTGAACTACTTGGAATTGTCCCATATATCCCTTTGTTGCCTTTTGCTACTTACAAGAACCTCTGTTGCAAAAATAATTGCCTTCAAAACTGTTCTAAAAATTGTCACAAATATACCACAACAGCATCAAGCATTATTTTCCCTTCAATCCTATGGACTGTTTGGACTTGTTACCTCACCTCAGTTTAGGTTTTTTTTCTCAAAACGACAGCCATTTAGAAGTGCTTGAACTGTTCAGATTTGGCCTAGGGCCCTAAATGCGGGCAATTCTCTCTAGGACAATATTCAAATCCACCCACCCCAGACGTCCCCTTCCTTTCCCCCCCCATCCGCTTTATTTTCAGGTTTGTCAATTACAAAGCAATCCATTTATTAACTCTTTCACCTTTTTTATTAGGTCACGTTTAAAATCTTGTGCTTACATGCCTCTGCCCTCTAGCGGAAGGTATAGAAGGTCCCTTGCCTTCTGCCACGACGTTTCCTCATTTCCTTACCTGTTGAACGGATCACATTTTGAAGCGAGAAGACTGAGACAGAAATAAAATGGAGTTTTATACAATGTTCTCTGAACTACAGCTCCCAGAATGCTCCTTGTTATTATCCTTTGTGACACCTTATAAAACAGAGCAGAATTGCCCACTGGGCAATATTAGTTCAAAAATGAGCCAATAACATCTTTGTATCTGCAATTTCTTAGGACTAAGGGCTGTCGGGGGGCCCCATGCCAAAGCTTGGGTGGGGCAAGGGCAAAGAAGTTGGTAGGAATTTAATTTCAGCTTAATCATAGTTAAATTAAATATAGTTGGTATAATTACTCCCCACATATTTAATGATGTCTCTGTTCTATCACATTATACAATACAATTTGGCAGCAATGTCTAGAAGATTTCTGAGGATTACGCTCAAGGATTTGCACAGAGAACAGCAGCTACAAGTTGGGCGCTTGTGCCTGCCATAAATCCAGGTGACTTGAGAATTTGGGGTCTAGCGATGTGGAAAACAAAAAAGGGCTGGGGATTACAGTGCAATGAAAATGCCACACGTTGTGGCCGATACTAATATGGGCTTTGTACTGATTTTAAAGTGCAGAGAAATAAACATTTCATTCAACCCATTAAACAAATAGAAAGTTCTTTGTTTTTGCTAATGTCTTCTTATTTCTCCACACTCAAAATGAGAGCACTCATTTTTCTGAAACATGGCTAGATTATTTTCTGTATCTGCTGAAATTTCTGAATATAGATGATGGGGGCATGGAAGAGTAGAGCAGGAAACAGACATTTTGACTATAGAGGATTGAGGAAGATTAAGCAAATACAATTCTGATATAGATTGATTTAAAAGCAACAAGATATTTGTTCAGTGGATTTTAATAATTGAATTACAAATATACGCTGTAGTTCAAAGTGAACCTTCCCAAAGACACTATTTCAAATATATATATGTCTGTTATGTATAGAAAATGTGTTCAAAATATGTAGCTCGTTTCAACACCAAAGAAAACCCTCCTGGCTAGGATCAAGGATACATCAAATTTAACATTTGCTGAACATTTCAATGTTATGTGTGTTGTCCAACTTCAGTGATTTACACATGCAATGCTAATGTTCTGGATATGGAATCTGAACACTTGCATCCAACACTCTTAGTATAATAGCACCTAATTAGATAATTCTGATTTTCTGCACAGAATGTTGTTGATGGATCGGTACCAATTTATATTCAAGGATGGGAGGGCAAACTATGATGTAAAATTATTAATATTTTTGAAGTATTACGCATGTTAAAGAAGGTATCAATAAAAGTCTCTTCTAGTAACATTTATTGTCAATAGGGTTAATAAAATGTACTAGAATATGGTCAGCATTGCCTAAAAATTGAATATGAAGCTGCCCATACCAACCAATCCTTTCTCAAAAAATTATAATAAAATATAATTTTAAAAAATATTTACAAAAGTAAAATCCAGCACTTACACCAACAGATTAACAATAGAAAGACATGAGATTATCTGTAAGATTATTTTAAGTATATATAATAATTTGTAATCTTGAGGAGTAATCCACAATCATCCATAATCCATATAATCCATAATATAACCAAAAGAGTGTTTATTCAAACAAGAGTAATCCATTAGGAAATTATTATTAATATAAGTTGACTAGATTTGGTTAAATGTATCCTTCATTGGAGCTTAATACTTTGTTATTTTTTTCCACAGTGGCAGTTTCCCATACAATACCTGAATATCACAGATCCAATAAAAGATTATTAAAAATTTTTTTTTAAGTTTTGCAATATTATTTAACAACTAATAGTAAGAACTGTTTCTAATTTTTTATATCCTATTCCCATCCATTTTATACACATTAGATAATGTTAGCCAAGAAACCGACAGCAGGATTCATTGTAAAAGATTTGGAGGTAATTGTCCTACTCTTTTCAAATACTTTCAACAAAGGACACGGACTTAGAGATTGAAGCATTTATCTCTGTACTAGCTGTATACCCGTGCTTTGCTATGAAACTATGTGATCGGGCTTAGTTTTTGGGGAGGAAAATAAGGGGGAAAAATTTGTGCCTCTGCCTACCAGCAAGCATCCATCGGTATTCATCTGGCTAGGGTCCTGTCAGTGTGTGAGAGAGTTGAGGGCTGTTTGGAAACTGAAACAGTATTTGCTCTATGAGTATGAAGGAGGCAGCAAGGAGCCTGGGCGTGACTTAGCTCAACTATTCTGTACTAAAGCTGGTTGCTGCTCTGAAACTGAAACTCCTCTCCTCTGCTTATGTTTTGCATTTGGAACAAATTTCAGGTGGGGAGGGGGAGTAGAACTCCTTAGCATCAGAGCATGTTAATAATAATATATAAAATATTAATGCTCTGATGGTCATTTCGAAAAATCCTTAGAATTTTTCTGAGCACCTAGATGCCAAAGGGAACATACTTGCCAAATTTCAAGTTTGTAGGTTTTACGGTTCTGGAGATTTTGTGATGATGCATGAGTGGTATTTCACTTTTATATATATAAATTATTATTATAAACCTCCCTAAAGCATTTAGAAAAGTACAATTTATATCCTGTAATTTTAATGAAATATAATGTTAGCTATGAATACTGTAGTTCATTCTTGATTGCTTGCTCAAAGTACTCACTGAAATCCAGGTTGGAGGGTCTTTTCCTGTTTGCTTATACTGTTAATTGAAGTTATAAAACATGGAAGGAAAACCATTCTAGTATTATTTTACTGGGTTCCAGCATGTCTTTGCTGTCATTTTTTCTTATCCAAACAACCTACTGTCTTCCTTTCCACTTAGCCTTGACCTAAAGGGTTTATTTCATATTTCCTGGTCTGTAATTGCTGAGCCTGGTTTCAGATCTTATTTGGACCTTTATCTCCAATTCCTGATCTTCATTTGCACATTTTCATTGCCTTCCTATAGGTGGGACCCAAATTTGAGTTTCTTTGTGTTTAACTGCGTATTGTTCAATATACTGCCTATACTTCTATTGGCAAAAAATAAGTAAGGTTCTTATCTATACTTTGGAGCAACTAGTTCCAAATCTGTAGTCAGTTTAGAAATAGAATATGTTCAACCCAACAAAGGCAGTTTTTTTTTAAAGTGTCTACTCACTGAAATATAATGAATGTGGCTTAACAATATCAGATCAAACACATTGGCTATTGGTCTTTTCTATTCTTTACAAATAATCACATCCACAAAAATGACAGAATTGAAAGCTATTCTGGGCAAAAAAATTGCAAGGCCAGCTTTGTTCCTAAGCAACAACTCTCAGTTTAAGAGTCTATGGGAGAGAAGACATTTTGAGGAATCTTTTATTTATCTCTTTCTGCAGATTGCTTGGTAGATGCTTAAGATACATCAAAAAAGAATGATGCAGATCAACAAAATGTTTTCACATTTAATAATGTTTCTATTTTAAAAATGGAGTCATATTAAAGTTAGTGTTGGGCAGAAAAATTCTGCATATTTTTCTAGAATGATAAAAATTAACAAAATGCTTTCCTATTTAACGAAGCTATTTTAAAAATAGAGCTAAATTAAATTTAACGCTGGGCAAAAAAGTTCTGCATATTATCTACCAATTTTCATTCAATCTGATGGCAAAACTTTCTTCAGAAATCAATTTCAAGAAGAGAAATTGAGTGAAATGCTTGCACTGGAGTGTGTCTTCTCCATTTATCAGATTATATCTCTGCAGGATGTGTCATCTCCTTCCCTCTATGTGTAATCATCTATCCAGTATTTTGAGTTTCTCTACCTTGTTTCGCTTTAGTTAAATCCCAAGGAGACAACCTCACTGGAGATCTTCCCCAGGGCTCTTTCCAGTTGGGACATATGGGCAGCCAAGGAAGCTTCCAAGGAATGGAAAGGCAACCAAAAGTGATTGCATTACCATATACCGCCTGCCATTTCCAAAAATGAAGTTCAAAGCCACCAAGAGAAAATTGAAATAAATTATCAAGTCCCTAAAGATGCTGAGAGCTCTGGAAGTACTAAAAAGCAAGAGACAATTTCTTGGTCTCCTGACGCTACCATCTTTTAAAATTATGGCCTGTTGTTTAGGTGTTTAAGGGAAGGACTAAAAAAATACATATTAAGGCAGGAACATACTATATTTAATGCTGGATTTTGTCTTGACTACAGTCAAAACAGCCATCATTTGTAATTCTGAAGGGCAGTATTGAAGTACACTCATAGAAATGTTTAAAGTAAATTCAATTTGTGATCTGCTCCCAAATACCTTGCACTTGATTTGAGCTCTGGGCTTTAAGTGGCATTGAGCGATAAAGATCAATAGCCCTAGCAGGCCCAGGAATGGACGTTTTCTTTTTAATAATTCCAACTCTCTCAACTTCCTTAGGCTATATTTATCCCTCAAGGTCTCAAGGCCTTGTGACATAAGTTACTATTATAAGAATTTAGCCTTAGATAAGAACATAAGCAGGACCCTGCTGGACCAGCTCCCTGGCCCATCTAGTCCATCAATTTGTTATCAGAGTGGTCAACCACATTCACAAGGAAGCCTACTAGTTTCTCAGCAGGAGTCATGATGCTATCAAGGCTGACAGTCATTGACCCCCCTATAACTTCCATGAATTGGGCCCCCATTTTTAAAGCCACCATCATATCAGGAGGTCCTTTTTTCAGGATCTCTAAGAAAAGCAATAATAGGGGAATATTTTCTCTTTGGCTTAGTGAGAACTTTCACTTATTTGCCCTGCATATTTTGGCATTATTTTAACAGGATCTATCTTTAAAGCACAGGTACAGGCAGGTTCTCTTTATGACCAACCTTCCTCAGCTGGTCCCACTAGCTCTACTTGTATTGCCAACAAGCTCCAACCTGAATATTTGTGTCTTGAGACTTCTGGAAACTGTGAAGCTCACATCCCTTCTAGAGTATTTCACCCATTTTTAGAGTATTTCCAGTTTCCCCGATAAATAACAGATATACAAGCAAAGGCAGAACACTCAGGGTTGAAACAGAATTTAATTGAATTGAGGTTTTACTTGTTGGTTATTTTTCTGGATGTTGGTTTTTCTTCTCTTTTTCTTCCTGTTGTTTGTTTATTGGGTGAGGAGGCAGTTGAACGTGAAACCTCTGTGTCTTAAAGCAGAAATGATAGCAGAGCAAGAGGAAAATGGATGAAGAGGCAGAGAGTAAAATGTGACCAAACATCCAGGCAGCAATGAGAGGGAGAGAGATCAGAGCAAAGTGCTGATTGCAACAACATGCCCACAATGCACTACCCACAGCACCCCACAAAACATGGCACACTAATCCAGTGTATCATACCAGACATCTTGCCCTTCACATTCAGAAAAAAATCTACAGCAATTCAACCTTTGGATCAATGGGCACTAACCCCAGATGCAGATGCATACTAACTACTAACCTACACAACACACACATACACACAATGCTTGTAATTAAATTGTATTTTGTGGCTGGTAAGAACATATATTCTCTCACTTACGTTTCTTTTCTCCCCCGGTCACACATACAAATGGAGCAACCAGTTACTGACAATATGCAGCACACAGGTTTAAACACAACCCACAGGGATCAAAACATAGATGCTGATATTGCAAGGGACAAAAACACAAAAACACCATCTCGTATCAATAAGCAAATACAACCCAGACTCCAATTTAAGGACAACCTTCAAATGTGCAAAATACTGGCCAAACACCAGGGCAAACATGCTGACATCATTTTGTACTTGGGTATAACGATGACTCAAGAGGTCTAAACAGCAGACACTGCGCAACACAGACAAAGCTGACTTGCAGCACTGCATCATGACAGGCAAAAGGAAGCGTCAGTCTTTGCATATCCTGGGCAATTCCAGTGAGTGGGTCTGAGAAGACCAGGAGCAGGAGAATGTGGAACAAGGACAATGGAAAATGTGATCTAATGGGCACTCAGAGTCTGTGTGCACTGAAATAGCAGGCATGGCCAGAGTATGCCAGGATGCATTTATAGGACACTTGGGTTACGGAAGTTGTGCCCAGCAAAGCGAGCTTCATCACCAAGTTCTTCCTCAATCCTGTGGAATGCAGACAGATAGTTAATGCAGTGTATTATGGGTATGGGCCACATGTACTAGATATAATCCCCAAAAAGTTAATTTCACATGAAATTTAAGGTTGGAACACCTCCTTCTGTGGAACCCAATGAATGACAGTGCACTACAAAAGTACAGGCTATGAACTGGAACCATTTCTGTTCAGCTCCTGGCTTTACATTCAAAGCTCTAAATGGCTCTTTCTGAGGAAAATACAGTTCCAATGGGAAAAAGTGTCGTGTGCATTGCTACATGTCAGTCACATTGGAGGTTTTTATAGCATGAACAGCTCATCTTAGGCATCCTGCCCTAATATTTCAGTGGGGTTTAACTATGGACTCTGGTTTGGTTATCCCAAAACACTGAATTTGCTCTTTTTCATGCATTCTCTTGCATCTGTCCTGTCCTCTGTCCTGCAGTGTTATCAAGCTCTCTGCTACTGTATCATTTTCAGTGGTGCTAAACATCTACTTTCATTTCAGCTTCAGTTGATAGACAGATCATCTGATATCCTTCTCTGATACAAAGCAGAATGTTTTCATCAGTAATTCAGGTTCTGAACTAATAAAATCTTCAAACCACTACTGTTGTCATGCTTCATGATTGTTCCAAAGTTCTAAGCTGAATAACAGAACCCGCTCCTCAGGCAGGAGACAAATGGCTATCCAATCTCTTCTTGAAAACCTCCCGTGATGGAGTCCCCACAACTTCTGAAGGCAAGCTGTTCCCTGATTAATTGTTCTCACTGTCAGGAAAGGTTGCCAGCTTGTAATAGAATATTCAGTTGCCACCAGATGTACTGACAGCTTTGCTACTTAAAAGAGTTCCCCTTTAAACTCATCTGTCCATAGAACATACCTCCACAAGCATCAATGTTTGTAACAGGCAATGGCTTTCACCTTGCTCTGAGACATCCATTGGGGGTTAAGATAAGCAAGAAAGCAGTTGTGGCATCACAGTCCAAGCTCTGTCTCTTTTGTATGCATGTACAAAGAGTGAAGTTTCAGTCAATGTTGCAAGTGCCATCTTGCCTATTTTGATCCTCCAATTCAGTCTGCTGATGATGCTGTTCTTCAATGCACCTCATTTCATCTCAGGTCTCTTTTGATGATGAAATCAAGAACAACAGTTTTAGCTATAGTTAGACAGGTCTGCAGATCCTTGGCTATTGTTTGGTTTTATTTGGGGCTCCTGATTTTGTGCTGTGCTCTTGGTATGATTTTGACAAAATAATAATTCCTGGGAAATTAATTATTGTTCCAAATCTTTATTTCATGACTATCAGTTTTTCTGGACTGTGACCTTAACTCCCTGGACTCTAGCTCATAAACTGGCTGTAAATGAAGCTAGCTTAAAAAATGTATTTCTGGGCTGTAACCTCTTCTACTTTAGCCATGGTGTTCTGCCCAGACTATGACTTCCTATTGGTAGATTCTCCTGCTCTTTATCCCCACTACCTGTGCCAGAAATGCAAGCATTAACCACTCGCCTTTCCATGGGCTGGTCCTTAAGGGCATATGATTTCCATTGACAAATCTCATTTTCCATAAAAAATGTAGTAAGGAGAGAAAAACAGATGTGCAGGATGTTTTGTTGGGTACTATAGAAGACTTCCCTCTGGAGGCCCCTAAGAATTTGGCCTAGAATAACAACTGAAAGAGATTCCCTACTGTTTCCATCATAAGCCTGCCTTCAGAATGATTCTTAGAAGAACTCAGTCTTTGTTCAGACACCTGAAAGACCTGCAACATAAGGACCTCTGCTCCTGGCTACTCTCTGTATTTGGCAGCTGTCTGCAGCAATCAAGAAATAACAGGATAAATCTGCTGTAGTGATGGCCTGGGCCGAAAGCAAGGCCAGCATAATGTGTAGACAAAGGTAACATTGAGAATGCCAAGCTGTTTTGATGATGTTGTCAATCACCAGAGCACATGTATGCTCTAGTGCTGTGTTCGTGCTTGCATTGCTCTGCAGTAGCAACAGGATCAAATGAATCTCTAGCAACAAAAGTTCTCCTTTGTTATATTAGTCCAATCCAGAGGGACAGACCTCTACTGAAAGATATGCAGGTTGATATTCCTATCTCCTCCAAACTCACTTGCTCTCTTTTCCACACACAGGCTTATCCACCTTACTTCCCTCGCATTTCTTACCTCATTAGCTGATTATATTTTGCCAGACGCTCAGATCTACACGGAGCTCCAGTTTTTATCTGCAAATGTCAGTGTCAAATCAGTAATATTTTATGGAGATTCACACAAACATGTCAATTATAGGCAAAGGCAGCCCACCAAAAGTAAACATCTTTTGTGGTTATCTAAGCTCTGCCCTGATATCAAAGGTATATGAGGTGAGGAATAAACCTTAAAGTAAACTTTTTTTTTGCTAACTGCACAATCTCTGCAAAAGTTTGCTTAAAAGAGGGGAGGGGAGAAGAAAGAGCCCATTCTCTTGTTACCAGAACCTTGCCTGTTAATTTTCCTCTGCTCCCACATTCTGCCCCAAGCTTGTTAACTGTCAGCCGGAAGCAAATGGATCACTTCCTCCCCCTACCCCACCCACACAAGTTTGATGCCTAGAGGCTTGTCAGAATATATTGAGAGGTGGGAGCAACTGGATCTTCACTGCACAGTGTACTTAGCTGACATGTTTCTGTATTTCTTTAGAGGAAGATATTGAGGTTACTGGCACCAATCATAGAATAATAGAATAATGGAGTTGGAAGGGGACTTGAAGATCTTCTACTCCAACCCCCTGCTACTCCTATGCTGACCCCAAGTCCATTTGCTGCCATGTTCCTGTCCTTTTCATCGTCTATCACTTTTTCTGGAAACCTCCCCAGGTTTCAAGACCCAGAGAACAGCCTCCTCATGGAACTGTTTATTCTGTCCCAGTTTTGTTTTTATCTTACCCACATCATCACTCTTTTCTTTTGGACGAAAGGAAACAGTGTTTAAATTAGGACTAAGAAGGACCAGATTCAAGCTCACACTCAGCCCTGAAATCTCAGTGTATGACTTTAGGCTGATCACTCTCTCTCTCTTTCTGCTCAAGCTACCCACACAGTGCTGTGGGTATGGAAAACATTGGAAGAAAGAATAAAGGTCACCCCAGCTGTTGTGTCACAGCAATATGTTCCATATTCCATCTGATTTTGGTCCCAGTTCTTCTGGGTCTGTATTTAAGTACCCAACATTCCCATTTATACATACTGTCTTCTTGGTTATTAGAGTGACTGAAAGTTTTTATCTGATTTATTGAAATGTCTACTCTTTTTTAACACTATTGTACATTTTTCTCCCACAATGCTCATTTGTATCAGACACCAAATCAATTCTGTCCATTAAGATTCTCTCTCATGAGTGGCAATTTTCTAGCCCTTGCCAGCTTCTCTCCAAAAGGAGACAATACATGATTTCCACTAGTTAGAACCTACCTGCCCAGTACAGAGTCCCACCACCAGGTCAGCAATGAAGGTGTCTTCAGTCTCCCCTGATCGATGACTCACCATCACCCCCCAGCCATTCTCTTGAGCCAGTTTACAACTGTAAGTGAATATCATAAACTTAGTGGATTTGCCTCCTGAAGATAAACTTTGGAACTGTGAATGGGTACTTGATAGCACAGTGGCTGTTGGAGAGTGGAGTGGCTTAAGACAACTCACGCTTGAATAGCTTCAGTGACCGATCCAATCTGGTTGACTTTAAGCAGTAGACAGTTGCAGGCCTTCTCCTCAACTGCATGCTCAATGCGTTTGGGGTTGGTCACTGTCAAGTCATCTCCCACTATCTGAATCCCTACATTAGCTGTGAACTTTGACCAGGCTTCCCAGTCATCCTGATCAAAAGGATCCTCAATGGATACCACTGCAAAAACAAAAGGAAATGAGAAAATTACAATATGCCCCAGACTGCAAATAGAGGAAGTCTCGGTGTCTTTAGCTTCAGTAGTGAGGCTTTGACCATATGTAGTCACTCACCTGGATAGTCCCGTACAAAGCTCTGATAGAGGTCACCCAGTTCATCAGCAGAGATGTAACGGCTGGGATCATCAGGGGATTTGAAGTCCAAGTCATATTTGCCATCTCTGTAGAACTCTGATGCAGCCACATCCATGCCAATCACAATCTTATCAGTATAACCAGCTTTCTCAATGGCTTCCTTGAGCAGCTCTAAAGCTGAGAGGTAGAAATGGAGGCAGGTTATTTAGGAAGGGAATATGTCTTTAAGAATTTAGAACATCCTTTCTAAGTGAGATGTTCTCTTTCAAAGTACAGCATCTTTTAGTGTTGTCCTTTTCCCCCCTCACCTTCACTGTTCTCCAGGATGTTTGGGGCAAAGCCCCCTTCATCTCCTACATTGGTAGCATCTTTACCATACTTGTCTTTGATCACACTCTTGAGATTATGATAGACTTCAGCACCAATGCGCATGGCATCTCGGAAGCTTTCAGCCCCAACAGGCAAAATCATAAACTCTTGCATGGCCAGTTTATTTCCAGCATGGGACCCTCCATTGATCACATTAAAAGCCTGGAAGAATTTCGTAACAAGAACAAGAAGGGGGGCTCTTCAGTAATATATCTTAAAGCACCATACAAGAGTTGTAAATGATGGTCTGAAATTGTTTTAATCATAATGATTTCTTTCATCTGTAAATATCCTAGCTACTGTGATTGAATAAAGAGGCTAAGAACATTGTGTTAGAAGAACTAAAATACCATGTTTATAACCCTAACCCTAAAGTTAAGCTTTGAAAGTTCCTACAGTATATTTAATATGGATATAAAACTAGCATGCATGCAAAGGACTGTAAAGGTGTATGGTGTATTGGGGAAAATCCAGTTCTTCTGAACCCTTGTTCAATCTGTTGTTACCTGACTCTCTGCTCTATACCTCAGTTTTATGGGTGTGAAATCAAGAAAAAATCACCAGATTCTTACAGGGACTGGCAGAATGAGATCTGAATTTCCAGCCAAGTCAGCAATATGACGGTACAGGGGTACATCCTTCTCTGCAGCAGCAGCTTTGCAGACAGCCAGGGAAACACCCAGGATGGCATTAGCTCCAAATTTAGCTGTGAATTTTGCAAAATTGATTAGAATGTGGCATAATGAGAGAGTGCAACAAAAGATCTTTGAGCCAAAGTTTTTACCAGCATCCGGTACCCCACAGCATCTGCTATTAATCTGGCCTGGGGTTCCCTGCATGGCTTTGATAGTTGCTTTTAATTTTGCCACAAAAATTTCCATTGGGCTTCCTACCCAAGAGTAGTCTGCAAACAGTAGCAGTTTTGAGAGGGAGGCTAACATTTCCCTTCTCCGCTCTCCAGAGCATTTCAGCTGGAGTCCACCTTTGGTGCACTGGGTTTCTCCTCTATACCTGAAATGTGTTTTTGTTGGTCTCTCTTCGGCTGGTTGCTGCTGCTACGCCCATCCCCTGTGAGTATGCTTATTTGTTCTAAACTACACAGAACATACAGTCAGTCAGTATTGATTTGGAGCCACTGTGTAGAATCTCCAAAGCCAATTCTGATAGGCCTTTGCATTTGATCCTGCCAAAATACAGTACATCCACTCCAAGCACTACTAGGAAAACAAGCCATAAGGAACAGTCCAGCATCAAAAGCATGCATCCAAAGAGAGAGGGAGAGAAAGAGAAGTCAATTTAGCAGAGCAGCTTTATACTGGTCTGCCCTGTTGCTTTACTGGGATTGGTTATGTGTTTCTATTGATCTCATGCAAACATAAATTATTTGCATTGTTCTTTGCAGAGAGAAGGCTAACAAGACAGTGGCAGTGCTTTGCACTCTAAGTCAATCCCAAAGGAAGAAGGGAAAGAATCAACAGATAGATAGCATTGTTTCTAGTGTGTGTGGAAAGTGGGAGGGGCTATTCTCTTTATGACTCATCATTTTCTTTCTTATTTTAATCTGATCTTTTTTTCACATTCTCATCTTTTTTGTTTCAGCTTTCACCATTTTACTTCAAAAATTCCATACATTTCCCTTGCTCAGTCAAATTTTATACTGTGGTTAAGGAAACTGGGGAGATTCATGTAGGAGTGAGAGATAAAGAAAAATGCAGAACAATTCTAGGAGGCTCCATTTAGAATTCAGCCTCATTCAGTTCGATTGGAATTCTTCTTCCCATTAATTCTCTAACATGGGAAAGAATCTATTTTGGGACCAAGATTATATTCAGCATTGTGTGGCATGGTGAGAGCTGCACACAGAAACTGCTATTGCCGGATAACATGTGTAGTGTCAAATGGGAAAATGGATGACGTCAAAGCAAATCCAAAATAGTATACGGTATATGTTTGTATTAGGAAGTATAAAATAAGAAACAAAAATAAATGTTTTGCCTTCAACCTTAGCAACAAAGAATAGATTAATGTAGGAAGTGGCATAGATAATAAGAACACATTTGATATAATTGTGTCTTTTGGTACAAAGGGATTAGATAAGTAAGCTTCAAATAAGTATTGCTTTTTCATCCAGTTATATTTGTGATCTTGTGCTCTGTTTACCATACCAATAAACAGATTTTTTCAAAAATGAAAACAAAGGAATTTAAGGAAGGGGTTTGTGTTGCCTTGCTTAAGCCCTATCCCCTTATCTTGCATTCAGAATCTGGGTTTATTTCAGAGGTGGTATTCAGCAGTTTCTGACCAGTTCTGGAGAACGGGTAGTGGAAATTTTGAGTAGTTCGGAGAAAGGGTAGCAAAAATTTTGAGTAGTTTGGAATACCACCTCTGACTGGCCCCACCCCCTTCTATTCTCTGCCTCCTGAGTGCCAGCTGATCAGCTGGGTCTTCTTTTGTTGCCCTGCACAGGAGAACGGAGCTGGAAAGCAGGTTAGTGGGATGGGGAGAGAATGGGGATTTTACAGTATCCTTCCCCTGCCACACCCACCAAGCCATGCCCACAGAACTGGTAGTAAAAATTTTGAATCCCACCACTGGTTTATTTGCTGGTCCCAATCCTTCACCTGCTTTACTTTTTGGATGTTTGTTAGTTTACTAGTCTCTCTTTCTTGCTGGAGCATAAGAATACAATGTGAAAGGAGTGGTTTTTGTGAGCTGTGTTAATAGAAACCTCCCTCTCTCAATTAATCATGATTTTGTTCTCCTTTGACTTTTGAATGTGAATCAAAAGGAATACCCTACTCTTGCCCTACCGTTAGCTATTCAGTCTTAGTCTTACTAGATTGTGCTGCTCTTTTGCCCTCCCTTCATGACCTTTCCCCCAATTTTTTTTAATGAAGAAAAAAAGTTGGGTTTACATTTATTTTCCGTGCCATCCAGTTCCAGCATGAGGTTGTCTATCTTCTCTTGCTCTACAACCGAAAAGGCCTGAAGAAAGAAAAGTTAATCTCTTAAATAGAAGAAATCTGGATAAAACTACCAAAATCTAGTTCTGTAGTACAGCATTCACTGTTCCATTGAACTTCATTGGAAAAAAATTATGTCTTTTGATAATACCTATGTCTTTATTTATTGTCAATAAATAAAATGAGGAAAAAGGAAGGCTGAAAGGAAGGAAGCACTTCCAACTGTCACCATTTTCATGTTCCACATCTACAGAAACCATTTGAATACAATCCATATATCTCTGCTTCTCTCAGCTTGCAGAACCAAAAATGAAGAGAAACATTACTTCCCAGTTATAGGTTCAGAAGCAAAATAAAACCTTTTACAAGAGAGAAAGAAGGAAGGAAGGAAGGAAGGAAGGAAGGAAGGAAGGAAGGAAGGAAGGAAGGAAGGAAGGAAGGAAGATAGGAAGGAAGGAAGGAAGGAGTAGTAGATTTGTGCTTCACAATTCACCTGAATTATTGAAAGTGGAATGCAAAACTGTGTTTCCCTTACATGATCCTAAGCTCAGGAGGAGAAATGAAGCAATAGTTCCCTCTAATGGAGAAACGAGGTGTCTGTTTCTCAAAAATCAACCAAGCCAAGCCACCACCATCATACACAGTTCTGCAGTGTTCAATTATACCATCATCAAGCCAAAAATGCATCAGATTGTGCTTACAGTGCTGTTGAAATATTGGGAAGTCAGAAATTCAGAACTGATTTCTGAACTGTTACCAAATCCTTGTATGGAAGTGCAAAGGAGGGAAGGAAAGAGAATAGGCATAGAAGCAAAATATGAGAAGATTAAGATTAAAGGGCAACTTACAGAGTTCACAAGAGCAGGGGCAATAGTGCTATTGATGTGATCCACTGCCTGCAGAACCCCTACAGACAAGGAAAAGAGGCAGAGTCACACACAGGCAGTAAAAAATAAAGACAGAGATTCTGAATCTATCAGTTTTTCTGAGTCATTTTGGTTTGCAGAAATTTTACACCATAACATCTGCTGTTGTTGCTAGTTCAAAAGCAGGTGGCAGTCTATGTGTACACACAGACACACAAGTAGACATAAACAAACAGTGTTCTCTAAAATTGTTCCATATTGTTTGGTAATTCCAGTTTTAATGCCCCTACCTTTGCCAAGGAATCGGGATTTATCATTGTCACGTAGTTCCAAAGCTTCATAGATGCCAGTGGAGGCACCGCTTGGTACAGCTGCCCTGAACATTCCTGAGAAGAAATCAAAACATGGGAATCTTTCATAGAAATAATAGCTTAGATCAGGGGTGATGAAACTTGGCAACTTTAAGACTTGTGAGAGAATTTTGGGAGTTGAAGTCCACAAGTCTTAAAATTGTCAAGGTTGGAGACCCCTGGTTTAGACCTACTAAGCAGTAGTATATATATATATATATATATATATATATATATATATATATATATATATATATGTAGTCTTGGTTGTATTCTTGTCCGTGTAAGATTGAGAATACCTTGGCAGCGTTTGAAATCTCATCCGTCATCTTCAGGCTGGTGTCTTCAGCTTCGTTCTCCTGGGAGAAGTGTGTGATCATGGCTGTTTTTCCCTTTTAAACTCTAGAGTTGGCCACTCTAGAGTTGGCCACGATCACACACTTCTCCCAGGAGAACAAAGCTGAAGACACCAGCCTGAAGATGACGGATGAGATTCGCTGCAAGGTATTCTCAATCTTACACGGACAAGACCAATACACCTAGAGCTACATACCTTTACCAAAATCTCGAAAACAAATATATATATATATATATATATATATATATATATATATATATATATATATGCTAAGCAGTAGTATATATATTAGTAGTATATTCTGGTTATACAGGAGCCTACATTTAAAAAACAACAACAATTTTAAGTATATTATTATTTCTTAAAGGCATGGTGAAAACCATGTAGGCAGTATGATTGATCCAGTTATTCCATAAGAAATAGCTGTGCTTCAATTTTCCAAAGTTATGGCCATAGCTGTAACTACATTACAAATGTAATGACTATACATTACATTAATGCAATTGTAATGTAATTAAGGCAGCTATAATTATTTAAATGATACAATTCAACATGTGTCAAGCTATCTGTCTTTCCTTAAAATGATTTGAGAATACCTTTTATAATATAACATTCAGGCTCACTGAACTAATAATGTTCTGCCTAAACTCTGTCCCAGCCAACATTTGCAAAGAATGTCTGAAGATGTCTCTATTTTAAAAAATATGCTAAATATATTGCTTTTGCAATGATTGGTACCTATCTCATATAAAGGTTTGTAATCATTTCTTTAATAATTAATTCCAGAAAACAAAGATGCTATTTTAAGCATCCCTATAAGTATTTCAAGTTCACTGTGACCTTGGCTAGTGGATGCCTTAGAGATATTTCTGAGAAGAAGTAATTAAAAACAGTTCTTCCTCCCTCTGCCTCTTAGTCTTTTGGAGTCTTTGGAAATGGAATCTTATAAATTGTCCAGCCAACAAATAGGCTTTAGTCAATGGCGAAGCCTTTGATCATTTTTTCCTTCCTTTAAAATTCATTCCTATTTAGAAATGTGTCCTTTACTTATTTTTTCTTATTTACTAAGTTTTTATAGCTCCCAAGCTTCTACTTCATTTCTGTTCTTATGTAGACCTTTCACTTGTTTGAAGAGTATTTTTCTTTTTCTGCTTTCTTTTTTTATATTATATTATTAACTTTTATTTATCATCGTTGGGAGGTGGCTGGAAAAATGAATATGCATGGCTGTTTACTCTCTGACATATTTTGCTTCCGTTTGTCTGATTTTAGTATTCTCCCTCTTTTCAAAGCATAGACGGTGGTTTTTGTCACTACCGTATTGTCTTCCTTTCCTTCCTTTGCTTTAATTTCTCTTAATCCAAGATCTCTTTTACAGAAGACTTTGATACAGTTCCAGATGGGGGTTCTAGAATGCATACAATCTTGCTTTCTTTAAATTAAATTAAATTAAATTAGCATGTTGTTTTTCTTCTCACTTGATTGCAAATTGATTAAAAGTGTAACGTTTCAATTTTGTGATTTAAGGCCCTGCAGTTCGGTGAGATTTGGGATCATGATGGTCCTCTGCTAACAAGAGCCCTTGCAATCTGCATGTTCTGCCTTGAGGCTCTTTTTCCTTGCCCCAGCTTTGAAGCTCCAAAACACCATAGGTTAAAGGATCTGCTTTTAGTCGTGGTTTCTTTCAGGTTTTATTTTATACCTTCTTTTCTAAACTCTCTCATAGTTAACGTTTTTGTGTGACTATAGATACCTATTTCAGGTATTTCCATTTTTTGTATTAGAAATGGCTTAGGGATTGGCAGTCATTGATGTTGTCGACACATCTGGAATTTATGGGCATGTTATGGGCACTGTCACAACATGGTTGCTGTGGAGGGCATATCCATTCACAAAATGGCTGCCTAGGTGACTATGGTTAGTCACAACACACTAATTTACCAAAAGAGAAATGGATGAAATTACTACTTAAGTTTTATATCCCCACATTACTTACCTTTGCTCTAAATAATCTCTGCTTCTCTTTCTCTGGATGAATGGTGGAACTTTATGTGATGGGTTTTATGCCATATAGAGGCAGAAAATTGCATTGATTTACTTCCAAGTAAGGTTTTTACACCATCACTGTTCTCATGCTCATGAACTTTTGATTGGAAGCCCATGGAATTCCCTGGAAGTATAAATAGTATCCTCCTACTTTTTTATGTTTTCCCATCATTTCCATCTTTTTGCCTTTTGATTAATAAGAATCCTCCAACAGAAATCATTCCCATTGGGCCTGAATAAAAACTAGAGTAGGCTTGTTCTCTGTTGGCCAAGTCTGATGGGTACATGAGCTGGCCTGAACATCAAAATTAACATCTTGTCAAAGAAGAAATACCATGGTTTCTTCTAACTTCCAAATATGAAAACCGTGAGTTTCAGATCAATTTCAGAGGTCTAAGTATGTGTGTAAATGTAATAATTCTTATTTTATCATTTTTTTTGCTTCATACCTTCCCACTATTGCAGGAATTTTCCTTTCCGTACTCTCTTGGCTCTAGTAGTGGGAATTAATAAGTGAGCACAGCTAAAACTACTGCTCAAATTTTCAGTGAAGCATTTGATAGAGATGAGAGAAAAAAGGAAATAATGTTCAATCCTTCTGTCATCTAGGGTTGGTAACACCTGACCTTTCCAGCTCACTTCCTTTCAGTAGAACAACTCCATTAGTTCAATGCATGGGCTGCAGAAGAAGATACAAACTGCTTCTTCCTTGTCAGTTTGTACCTTTTGAGGTATACAAGTCCACCTCGACAGTTGGATTCCCACGAGAGTCTAGGATTTCCCGAGCACGAATCTCCTCAATGGACATTGTGGAAATGGGATTTCCTGGGGGAGAATAAAGATAGAAAGCCCAAGAAGAGAATAGAAGACAGTTAGCTTTGAAACATTCATCTTATAATCTTTCACATCCCTGTCCCCATCAAAAAGCTCCTCAGCTAGAAATAGAATTTAAGTGTACAAACAGTGCAAAGAGTGTGAAGGATAAAATGGGGGGTAGTTGGCAATGCCATAAAAGTCTTACATTGTGAATACAAATATGACATACAGCCCTGGCTCTTAAAAGTAGCTGGTGCAATTTTCTGAGGTGCATTTAGGCTGAAGGCGTATCTCACAATCTTGCAGCTGCTTTGCAGATGAGTCAGCCAGTCCAAGTAGAACACTCTCACTGCCTACCATCTGATTTGGTAGGAAAAGCTATAGCAAGTCATTTGCTTTTCTGGTAATAAGACCCTCTCAGCCAGAAGTCCTTTCTTTAATTCTTCTACTTAAGGACTCCCTGGGAGAAAAATGCTCTCTATTCTTCCTGTTCAGATGTTTCAGGGTTTTGTTCCTGGCATTGAACAGACCCACTGAAGTTGCATCCTTGGGAACACAGATGAAAGACTCTGTCTCTTTCCTGGTAGTCCAGGACTTGGGAGGGGCTCCTTCACTTAGGATAGGCAGTCAATGATATGGTACAGATATGGCACAAATTTGTAGCATTATCTTTGGCTGGAGCAATTTCTTCAAAGAGAAAGACATTTTATATAGGCTTGGAAGTAATTACATTTTTTTTGGAGGGGGGGACAACTGCCTGTACCCTTGGGAGAAAAGTAACAGTGCAAAGAGGTACTTCAGGTAATGTGCCCTATTTTTTTCAATGTCTTTTCTTCATAATATGTACACTGTTTCATGGGATGCAGTCTTACAACAATTTGCAGTCTCGTAGCAGCAAGGCAGAGGCCTGAACTCTCCAAATGGATCAGAATGTCTTAGAGGGGACAAGATGCTGCCTCGTCATTCACAGAGCCAGCTCTACTGCTGGCTACAGGAAAAGGAACTGTTTCATGGCAGTTCAATATCAAGAGACAAACAGCTGGATGTCAATCAACCTGCCTTGCACTTCTTAAATTACGCTAAACTTCTGCCTTTAGCTGCAGTGGAGTAAGATGGACTTGTCAACTTTGAGAGTTTGTTTTTTGCTGTGGAAATGATGCAGGTATCATATTGTCCTTGACATAGGAAGGAAGGAAGGAAGGAAGGAAGGAAGGAAGGAAGGAAGGAAGGAAGGAAGGAAGGAAAAAAAGAGAGACATCTGTTTTTCCTCAATTCCTGTTGTTTTCTTCAGAGGGCATTTGTCTCTGCTTCTGACCATGGTGTACAGGTATTCTCAACGTCTATTTTTCTGCTGGTTCTAATAGCATTGACTTCATCTTGCTCTAGCTCCTGAGGCAAATTTAAGTTGTCTTTAGTATTTATGGTGCTAATGTAGGATTTCTTACTTTTTTCTGACATCTCCAAAAGAAGCCTCAAGCCTATGAATTCTGTTAGGTTTGTCACTTTGCAGGGCAATCAGGTAACTGGTAGTAACAGATGCAAAGGTAGAATGGGGATTGACAATGGAGAAAGCATTGAAATATTAGCATGTCATGCTAATATTCTGCTTGACATGAGGATGGCTAGTGTTTGGTGGATAGTATTTTGACTCAAGGGCGGGAAAAGACCAGAGACCTAGCTGTCTGCCCAAATGACTGGTATCTACTTCATCACGTACTGTGCAGTTAATGTTTCCAGATATTATGTTTGTTGAATGTGCTTTCTTCTACTTTTATATCATCCCAAAAAGAGAATAGGCAGCTGAAAATGGAGAGCTTTGATTTACTTGAATTCAAGAATCAGAAGGCTTTAAAAATAATTTATTTCCTCTTGCTTTGGTCCTATTTCTATTCCCCTCCAATCCTACAACTTTCTTTGGAAAATGATGCTGTAAATTTAGACATGAATTGCTTAGATCACATGCCAATTGGTTCTTAAGGTCTTATGCCAGAGGTTGATACTATGGATAAGATACATTCCACTTGTAACCCAAACTTGAAAAAGCACAATAAATTCTCCGTAATGGGAAAATTTGCCTTCCAAACTATTTCCCTTTGCCAGAAAAATATAATAAAGGGACTATGTATTTAATATTACATGTGTTAACAGCGACCAGAATTATATTTACACAACATTGGAAAGGTGTGGAGATCCCTACAGAAGAAAAGATAACAAAAAATACTAGAATGTGCAGAAATGGATATATTAACACTTGAAATTAAAGAAAAGGAAAATACAGAATATTTTAAAACATGAGATTTGTTTTATCAATGGCTAACTAACAGAAATAGAAGTTAGAACATTTAAAATTACAAGAGAAGGATTAATTTTACCATGAGGGTTCTCTATATGTTTATTATTAATATGATTTAGTGTTAACAATTAAGTATTAATATGTGGAGAAACTACTAATGAACATGATGATTGCTCAAATTAACTGTAACCAGACAATACACTGTTTATACAGACATTTAAACTGTTGCTCTTTCTTTATATAGTGAAAATAAAAAATTATTTAAAAAAAAAACAAAGTATTTCCCTTTGCTATCAAAGAAAGAGAAATACATTAAAACTGATGGCAAATGTATAATAGAACCTAAGCAAATTTTAAACTAGTTTAAAAGCTAATATGGCTGTGCTGTATCACATCTTCAGCCTATCAAGTCCAGTTCTTTATTTTCTCGGTAGCCAGCTATATGCTTGTGGGAGGCCTTAGCGTAGGATGTGAATATAATAGTATCCTGCAGTTCATGTTCCCTAGTAGCTGAAGAACAGCTATTTGGGTACGGTGGTTTCTCCAAACAATTATAGAAATTGTATTTTGAAGTAGTTGCAGATTCTTTGTCAAAATTCCTTGTTCAATAAATATTTGGACTCTAGCTGTATACAAATGAAGGTGCATTATGCTGTATGAGGCATGACCAATGTATCACAGATGGCACTAGGCAAAAGTAATGACATATATCACAGAGGATTAGAGATGGAAAATCCAAATTTGGACTTCATGGCAGAATCTATTCAGGATGGTCACCTGTTAAAATCCTATTAAAATAAAGACGAGCTATGCCATAAGGAAAGTAGGACAGTTTACTACATAGAATTTGATTAGAACTTTCCTATGAATGATACTTTATGGCT
This sequence comes from Naja naja, assembly GCA_009733165.1. Lineage (NCBI taxonomy): Eukaryota > Metazoa > Chordata > Lepidosauria > Squamata > Elapidae > Naja > Naja naja. Next base: position 196,676,134 of record CM019149.1, read on the forward strand.
CAAATTGGACTCACTTTTTGGTACTGCTAATCCACCACAGGTTTGCTCTATTATATTAACAACTATGTTGTATGCTATTCGTGTGGCATAAAACTAAATTTAAGTATAAATAAATTTAACTATAATTAAAACTGAAAACCCAATTATTCTCAGCTCACCTCTGGCCCAAAAGAAATTCGAAATCTTCTGGCTCTCTGCAAGAAACTGCAGATCTCTGCACTTCTTGAAGATGGGTAGTTTCCCACTGATAAGTACCGCTATGTTGGTATCCCTTTTCATCTGGTAGACCATCCATCTTCAAGATGGGTACCCACCACTAGACAGTAGCAGGAGACTGTAAGGTTGGCTACCTTTCCATCTAAGCAGTTTTAAAGCCTTATGTGGAAATATCCTTGCAAGACAAAACATTAATACTTTCTTATATCCTGTTTTATAGTTCTTTAATGGCATTAGTTTGAGTGTATACTGTTCACACTTCCTGATTGCAATGATGTGGAGGTAACAATGGCCTTTCCAGATAATGCCATTATTGTGTAGCATCCAAAGTGGTTGTGTGTGTGTGTTACCATCATTTAACAGAGCATGTGCTCTTTGCAAGGATTGAAATCTTTCCAGGGAACCCAAATCCTATACCAAGAATAATTGTTCATCATTCAGCATGTTTACAAGTTGAGACATTTGGCTCTTTTTCTAGCTCTGTAAATGTTATTCCTAAATTCTGAGATTGACAACAACCAAACCTACATGTTTTGAACCGTTGCTTTACAATTTAAGAATCAGAACAGTGAGGACTAGGGGAAAAAGTTATTTTCTTAAATGACTTCTAGCTACCTGTGTGCATTTCCCCTTTTTTCTGCATTCATAGAACAGACGAGATATTCACAGTTTTGCCTCTGGTAAAAACTCAATTCTGCCTGTCCCAGCATGTGCAGTTTTACTGGGGAGATGAAGTATGTAACAACTGATTTTCAGTGCAGGTATTTGTTTGCTACGAAGCACAGCTTCATCCTTTAACCATTTCAGGTTGCAATTTTAATTACACTTATTTGGAAGTAAGACATACTGAACTTAACTGCTTTTATATCTCAGCAGATCTATACACATTCCACTATTCTCTCAGCTCCTTGGGGAAGCCAAATGCAGTTAACATACACAAATACAGTATGTACAAATGAATTACTACTAGAGCTAAGCAACTCCTCAGGATTAGTGCCTTACTATAAAGAAATTTTTAATTTTTCCTTGCTGGATGTGTTCTTATTTTTAATTAAAAAGGCTCTTTATGACTCATGCTATTTACATTTTATCTGAACAACTTACATGTTATAGATGAAAAAGGTTTTTGACCAGAGATATAGTGATCAAACAGAGCAACACTGATACCTAAAACAGCCACATATTTATTGTAAAAACTACAATTCCTTCATGAATCTCAGAGCACCTCTCACAGAATTCTTCCACGACTCCAATCCAGGTCTCACAGAGGGGTGTACTCTTACACTCCTATTAGATTGTGTTATGTGTCTTCTGATCATCTCTAATATTCTGAACATAAAGATGTCAAGAGTATTGTGAAGTATTCAGAGAAAGAAACAGTCAGTTGCTTCATTGGCATGAAAGCAGACAGTCTACTCATTCTTATCAAGAGTCCTGAAAGTGGGCAGATCCCAAAAAGAATGCAAAATTCAGCTTCCTTCCTTCCCAGTGAAGCCTCCTTCCAATAGTTAGTTGACTTGCCTTTTTGCTCAACCATCCCCTTCTTGCCTGGTGCTAAACTGTAAAATGTATGTGTGTGTGTGTGTGTGTGTGTGTATGTATATATGATTATAATCTGAAAGGAAGATAAGAATGGTGAAGCCATATTGCCCTTTAGTGTCATCAGGAAGATATTTATGGACATTCCTCTACCTGCACCACCGTGATGCAGATGCCAGATAGAGCGGAATGAAAGCCACAATAGATCTAGGAGAGAGAGAGAGACCTATCAGACTGGGGATGAAGGCTGACCCAGAACGGGCAAATGAAAAGACTAAGCCACATAAACTGTGGCTATATAAATTGTGACAGAATTAAGACTTCTTCTCTCTTATCCATTTTAAGCCATAAAAATTGAAGTCATTTTGCAAGATAAGCCCCCAGGGCCTTTAAGTGTCAGTCATTTAGGCTGGGATTTTCTGGCTCCTGAAAGTATATATTCCCCTCCCCCCACCATTCTGACCTATTATCCCAGACTGTCACTCTGAGATAGCAAGATTCAACTAGGAGCTCAGAAATTTCTCTATTCAAGTATCAGGAGATTATTTATTTCTTCTCTACGTTTTGTCATGTATTGATTGGCATCCATATTGAGGATTCCATTAGTTTCAGCGTTTCTTTGGCAGAGTCCAAAGTGTAAGCAATCTAGAATTCTCCGTTCGTTCATCAGCCCTATTGATACACTTGAGTAATTCCAGTACTGATTGAGGTTAGAACACTTTATTGGTTTGTATCTTCTGTTTTGACCCCATCCTTCAAAGACATTTAGGTTCAGAAAAGATGGATTTATTCAAGCTGCTTCCCTGACCCCCAGTCACATTGGTCCTCATTCTTCAGTTCTTTCCACCATCTCTCTTTCCCATTCTCCCACACAAGTACTTTCCAAACCAGCAGTAAGAAAAATCAGAGGCACCAGGAGCAGTTTGGTTCTGAAAGGAGGTCAGGCTCAGATAAGCAGGGATAAGGATTGGCCAGGGAGGGGGAGAAGGAGACACAGTCGAGGAGCCCAAGGAAGCCACAGGAAGCTATATGAATGTTGTTATGTCTGCATGGACTGCAGCTCCAGGCTTTCAGATAAGGCATTGGTTGCATGAAACCCATCCACATCTCCATCTTCCCAGATGCCAGCAAAAAGATAGAAAGCACACCCTCATCTTAAGATGGTGCAATAAGAGATGATCAGGCTGCCCTGGCTTTCCTTTCAGGATCCCAAAGTGGAACACAGGTGTCCAATGTATCTGTGTCACTCATAGTTGTGGTACTGTCTGCAATGGCAACCATGTACTTGCCTATGGCTGATGATAATGGGAAAGCTCAGCTTGATCCCTAGGGTGAAAAAGACTTGTCAGGTTCCCTGCACACCTCTGTTAAAGGTGCATCACTTTTCTTGTCCCCAACTCTCAACTCCGCAGTTCTGATCGGGTATCACAAACACAACACCCAGAGAGAGGAATTTGCAGCCGCCAAAGGTGAGACAGAAAGCTCAGAAGGTCATGTGTTAGAAAGCTCACATGAACAAAAAAAAAAAGATTCAGAGTTGGCGAAGACAATATTTGTAATGCTTAAAGGAGTCATCTTAAAGAGATAAATGCTGAGAACCATAGTTAAGTCACTGGGAGTGGGAGGGGGGGAGACAGGGGAGATAGGGGGATGGCACTTACCCTCCTAGTGCAGTGCTGCTAAGAGGAGTTAGATGGTGAGCTGAAAGATGCAGGACTTGAAGGGAAGCTTCTGTATCCTCCGAGCCAGTAGCTGGATGAGCAGCAACAGCAGCAGTGGTGGGATAGTGCCGCCCCTGATAGGGCCAGGATGGCAGCATGTGACCCAGAGCCGACGATGAGTCAGGATTTCTAGGGAGCTTTGCAAACAGCACGTAGAGGATGGAGCGACTCGCGAAGGGAGGGGGAAGTAGTGCTGCAGAAATGGGATGCCAAAAAGCAACACGCTTTGCCTTGCTTCACCAGACTCTTTTTTTTTTGTTTATTGAAATGCTTCAATCACAACTTATTTGAAAGAACAGACAACCATCTGCAAATGCTATGTCCACTATGGTTCCATCCAGGAACGATACAATACTCTTCTGCTGTGACATGCCAAGATTAGTGCTAACTGGGTCAGAGCTGCACAACACATGGAAGATGACTCTGGAAGGCAGCTTATAGCTCTTACTCCTTTCTGGGGACTTTCATATACTTGTCACTCAGTCGTTAAGTCTTCTTGAGTGGTGTCTTCTGCTTCCTGAAAATATGAGGAAAAAGAACCATCTCAGAATATTTCCAAATGAGGATGTTAGAATGGCAAAGCATCAGGCATACTCTTAAGTATACAGGCTGCATCAGAAGCAAGTTATTTTCCATGACTATCATCAGAACAGCCCAGATAGTAGTTAGGAACAACATAATCTTCAAAGACACTCTCCTTGGCAAATTCTGTTGGAAGTAGAAAGAGTATCAGCTCCTATTAATCTGGATATTCCACTTCAAGAAGGCATCCTCAGTGAATTATTTGCCTTTTATTTTTGTACAATTCTAGGCATATTGTGGATTTTACAAACAATAAACAATGAAGTACCTTTATTTTAAGCAGGTATGATTTTACTCAACTATACATCAGGGGTGTACATACTGTTGGAATAATGGAATAATCGAACTGTTTCCTACACATTTGTCTTAGTACAATTTCAAAGTTTTGTAAGATAGGGACAATGTCCATATATTCATGTATTTGATATTCGGTTATGTAGTCTTTGCTCAAGTATCTCCTTGCACATATTTTATTTTGAGCTACTGTTTATCACCTTTATTGATTCTTTGTACTCAACCCACATCCTTATATACTTCTGTAGTATCTTCACTTAGTAAGATTCTCAATACCTTCTTTATAGATACCGGTATTATATCCTCTGCTCAGTGTGGCTGCACCATAGTTTTATAAAATGACATTGTCAGTTTTTGTTTTTTTCAGTGGTTTCCCAATAATATTTGTTTGCTTCCGGTGCTTTTTAAAAAAAATTGCATCTGTAAATCTTCTGCTATATTGTATAGACAGCACAATCTGCTACTTCCTTTCATTCCATAAACTCTTGTTATGGAACGATTTATTCTGTTTTCCAAAGGCCCCTTTAGAGATAGTGACATTGCAGAATCCAGAATTTTATCCATGCAACAACAGAATCTTTTGATTCCATTATATTTGTATTTCCTTAAATTAGATGTTATTTTTCTCTTCCTGTGCCTCTGCCAACTTTGCATTTGTTTACAAATTTCCAAAGGAAAGTCATAACAATATGCTGCATAAAAATATAACATATGCTGTAGAATTTTAAAGATCACTGTAAACAATTTATTATGAAATTAAGCTTTTGTGGGCTGTATCTCCTTCATCAAATGTAGGCTTTCAATTAAAATAGATTTGTATTGCAACAAATTTATGCTATAACGGAATACTGTTAAGAATGAAGGATTAAGGCAATATAAAATATATTATAGTTAATGAGAACTATCCAGGTGCATCTTTCAAGACTAAAAAACTACACAAAATAGTTTAACAACCTTGACAAGGAACTTTATTATCCATATAGAATTCATCTCCCTCCAGTGCTTATAATATATTCTCCCCGTGTCCACTCTCAATTATGATCCATATGAGGCACCACTATAGACTTAAAAGTGGCTCAGGCTGTTAAATGCCTGCTCTTAAGATCCAGCTGTCTACAATTACTGTAGGCTCGAATCCCACCAGGCTCAAGGTTGACTCAGCCTTCCATCCTCTCGGGGTAGGTAAATTGAGGACCCAAGATTGTTGGGGGCAATTAGCTGACCTTGTAAAAATGCCGCTTAGTAATAAGCAGGCATATACAATGGAATGAAGGCTATTGCTGAGCGCACTGGGTTGTATCCCAAAAATTGTAAGCCGCCCTGAGTCTTCGGAGAAGGGCGGCATATAAATGTAATTAAAATAAAAATAAAATAAATAAAAAGAAAAAACATTTAAGGCAATTGTAACAGAAGACAAAAGGGCTGGATCTTTTATAATTTGTATCCCTCTAATCAGAAAAAAATATATTTTTGCTTGTCTCACTTCAAGCTCCTTCTCTCTCTCTCTTTCTTTCTGTAACTCCAACTCTTCTTCCTTTCGCCTTTGACGTATTTCTGCAGCTTCATTGCGTTCTTCTTCCTCAAAGAAATCTTTATCAAGGCGCTCCAGGTTTGGGAGCAGGACCAGGGCTTCTAAACGGTATTCCGATTCGTCAGAACAAGGATTTTCTAACAAGACCAGGGCTCGTAACATGGGCAGCACTTGCAGCTTTTCCAACTCCTGTACCTGTGCAATTGTATTTCCCCTGCAGAAATGGGAAAGAGATATCTGCCTTACAAAACACCCCTATTAGGAAAATAATAATTTAAAGAAAGCAATAATGTCAGAAGGAAATGGGAAGAATAAATGGCATATTATAAAAAGAAGGAGTTTTTCTGAATTTTAAATGTTTCCTTTGTCGGCCTACTTTACTTGTGCAATCATTTACTTTTATAAGACATCTGGTGTCAGAATCTTCCCATTAAGCTATGGTCATAATAAACTATTCTTGGCACAGGACATTTAAATCTAAGTTATTAATAATATCAACAACGATAAAAAATAATCATCACCTTAGAACCAGTTGGGATCAGTAGGAATTAATGATTGTAAGCTGCAACTGTTTAAATTACAAAGCACACTATTCAGATAGAGTAAATGTCTTAGAAGTTTTAAAAATCTGTTGGCTGCTACTATATATTTTTTATAAATCTAACGTCTTTATATCAGGGTACCTTATATCAGATCCTACTAGTGAACTGTAGTATTGACTACAATCACTGAATGATCATTGTACTGATGTAATTATATTGAGAGCAAAAGCTTTATATTGCCTCAATGATGTTTGAGTGATGCTAGAAAGATTTTAGAAGTCACTAATGGAAACATGCTGTGATTATACTTTAAGTTGCAAAATGGGAGTTACTGTAGTTGCAAGTAAGTCGTTTGATTTCCATTGACCTTAACATTTCATTTTGAACAAAAGATGTCATTTATTATTTTTTATAATTGCTATATAATTCAGATGCCTCTTCTGCGCCTTTGCCTCATTTTGTACCTTGTTTGGGGGTGAGGGTGGGGCTGGCATATATAAAGTTCCCTCTTATTTTTTTATTCAAAATCCTGTGGGAATGAATGTGACTATAAACTAGAATCCATTCTCCCCACTTCGTACCCAACAATTTAACCACAACCATGTAATGTTGTCCCTGTTGCTGTGCTCTAATACAGCCAATAGGAGTAATGTTATAGTGCATTTAAAAAAAACTAAAAATTGATATTCATTAGGAAGACTTGGTTTAAACATAACTTCTCATATTATTCTCTTTATTTCCAAGGTGACTTTGATATTCGATACAGAAGCTCACACACCGTAGGTTGAGGTACTGAAGAGATTTCATGTTGCTTGAGAAACCATCCAACACTTCAATTAGATTGTCACGCAGGTGTAGAGTTGTGAGTTGCTCCAGATTTTCCAAGTCCTCTAGTTGACTAATAGTATTCTGAGCCTAAAAAAGAGGATATTGTAGGGTATGCTGTAGAGAACAGAATATCAGAGTTAAATTGAAAGTAGTCACCCAATAATGAGGAATAAGAGACCTTATAAACCAGTCATGTGTTTGCAACTAATTAATTTTAGGGATATCATTTTTCAAGCCTTACTTGGGCTTTACAACAGTTTAGGAGAAAATTGAGAAAAATCTAAACTCTATAGATCCATGATGGTGAATCTCTGGCACACATGCAGAGCCCTCTCTCTAGGCACATGAGCTATTGCCCCAGTGCAGCTCTGCTGCACATGCACGCGTGCACCTCCCACCAGCCAGCTGGTCTTTAGGTCTCTGCCATGCATGTGCAGGGGGCAGGGCACGCAAGGGAGTTGTGCTGCATATGCAGGGGGGAGGGATGCATGCACAGGGCACGCACACATTGCATTTTGGGAATGTGCACATGCTTTGGGCACTTGGTGCTGAAAAGGTTAGGCATCACTACTTATAGATTCTATGGCTTCAGAATCAAGTCAGCATTTGCCTCTGTCTCCTATAAATCTTTTTGGTACATTTTACCTGATTAAGAGTCAAGAATATCTTGATAGTTTGCATACTATTGTGATCTCAAGTGTAATAAAGATATTGTCTAAGATGAATAAATATGCAAGAGCACAATCACATTCTTGGCACAATGTGTCACAAAATCAAGTCATCACTAATGTTCCCTCCCTCTATATTCCCCAGTGATCAGTTTTAACACTGGCATTTTGTTGTTATTGTTAATTTAATTTCACGATTATGCTGTTTCTTTCTTCAAGGAGCCCAGCATGATTTCTGTCCTCCCACTCTTTTTTATCCTCACTATAACACTGTTAGACTGCTGAGAATGTGGCTGCTTCATTCAGTGGGCTTTATGGGAACTAGAATGGGAATCTGAACCCAGATCTGTGGAGTTCTTTGTAAAATCATTACAGTGCATCAACAGAAATTGGAGTCAAGCTTGGGAAATTGTGCACTAACATTGGACTGTAATTCTACATGTTAATGATTGAAATCATATCCACCTTGAAATACAAAGATCAGACTATGCAATTTAATGTATCTTCTGTTTAACCAAATTAACCTCCACAATCAGGCATAAACTGTGTCTTTGAAGCTGCTATATGCATTGCAAGGAAAACTTGGATAACTTGGATAAATTTATTTTAAAAAGGCAAAAAAGGGAAGATTTTCATTTGCATGCCCTACCTTTCACATCATCAGAGTTTTTCAGGCTTCTCTGTAGCCTCTATAACTATATACTCTGTGGTATAATTATGTACACAATTACCATGTCTTGATATATAATGAAAAGGCTGTTTGGGGACAAGTTCCCTTACCAAGTACAGGTTTTTGAGTTTGGGCAAGTAGATTCCAGCTGTAGACTTTAGATTGTTTCCTCGCAACTCTACTGTGTGCAGATTTGACAGGATATTTGGATTCAGTCCTGATAGCACCTCAATCGCATTGCCTGGGTATGAGAACAATAGGCAGCAGTAAGATAATTAATTTCTCCAGGATTCCTTTTCGGCAAAACATAAAGGGAGACATTTCCCTCTAGATTCAGAGAAATCCTTGAGTATATACCCACTCACCTCTCAGGTTAAGGCTGGTCAAACGTGGGTGGAAAATGCCATTAGAGTCCTTGATATGGTTGTTGGCAAAGCTTGCAATTTGCAAGTAGGGCAACTCTTCTATGCTGGCACTGGTTAACCGATTATTATCCACTTTCAGCCACAGCAAATGTCTGAGAAATGCCAATGGAGAGAGGTCCCGGAGCAAGTTGTCTGACAAGTCTACATATCGTAGATGGATGTAATTATGGATGAATGTGATATCTGTCAATTCCCTGCCACAAAATGAGGAAAATTACATTATTCCCCAATTATAAGTTTTCCAGTGCCTTCCCTAAACATCTCTATTACATCAGGAAATGGAATAACAGCCCAGACAAAATTCTTAGAAAGGTAAGATATATATCTGTGCACTTACTTTTCTCTGACTTCTAATTTCACAAAGGCATGTGCAAGGCCATTGCCAGTTTTACATAAAAGTGAGAGGCCTTCCTTCACCATCTCCTCATTGAGAGAGGCTGAAACTTGGGGCTGTGGGGGGGGGAAAGCACAGTCAAGAAAAGATACAAGAAAACATCAAGTCACAGCAATCCTTTTGTATCAGAAGAGTGAATGATGAGGCAATAGTTATTTTTTTTCACACATTTCCTTCTACTAATGTTTTCTAATGTTTCCTTCACTACAGCAGACAAGCTGGGGAATGGGGGAAAGAGAGATAAAAACTTCAGGGTAGAAATGAGTGAACTAAACTATGGGTTGTAAGCTGACAATTTTATTTAAAATCAGCATCTATTATCTGACACAGAGATGTACATACATTTACTTTATTTCTAAAAAGGTTAACCTGTTCGCTGTTTTTTCTTTTTGTCAGGATTTTCTTGTTTTATACATTTTTAAAACAGAAGCTGCTTTAGAAAGGGAACTTGTGGCATCTTTTGCAAAGAGCATCCTATGTAGGCTATGCTAAGAGCAACATTAAGTTCTTTTAAATTGCATTGAGTTTGATGGGCAGAGAAAACAGTTATGCAATGTCGATAAATTTTTACTGCCTGGATTGAGATGCTATATAAATTCCATGAATGAATAAAGGAATTGTGTTTTATATATTTTTGAAAAAAAATATAATAAATATTAACATACTTTACCTCTTCCTCTTCTTCATCCCCTTCCCCTCCCCCTTCCCTCTCCACCTCCCTCTCTTCTTTCTTTTCTTCAACTTCTTCTTCAGTTTCATTCTCATCATCAGGCTCCTCATCTGACATTTTCCAGAGTTAATGCTTTCAGGCTATAAATAACAAAAATTATAAGAGATTTCTAGCAACTGGCCAGAATCTTACTTCAGTTGAATATGAACAAACTTGGTGTGGGTATTGGTGAGAAGGGCAAAATGTTCTCATTTGAGGATACCATTACAGGAGAGGGGAGGGAAATGCTTTTAAGAAATGTCTTATATTTCAGCTGGCCGTCTAGCATAGAGTCCTTTTGAAGACCTTTTAAAACATCTTCCAGGCAGCTGTCATGTGGACTAGAATCTTATTTTGGTCAGAAGCTTCAGAAAAATCTATTGAAGCCCAACAAAGAGGGTTGAAGTGACAATTTTGAGGCCAACTAGAACATAAGAAGGCAGATATATAAATAATTAAACAAAGATTTCACTGGCATGTTTCAAATAGCAAAAGAGAAGCTGAAGCCCTTGCTCCCCTAAAAAGGAGAAAACCGTCCGATGCACTTTATTACGTACCGTGGACAGAAGCTGCACCGGTTGAAATTCTCTCTATTGCTGTTGCCCACCTGTTGTGCATTTAGCCTTGTGAAAACCAAGGCAACCACCCCTGGCCCTTTAGCGCCACCTTTTGCCCAATTCGCGTTCTTTCAACTTTCCAAGTTGAAGCGGTACCTAAACAGTTACGGTGCAAGACTTAGCCGCTAAATGTGGATTACTTGGTTGCTAGGGCAACTCCGGAGGAGGCGGGCACTGTCGTCGCGGACGCCTTTACTTCTCTGATAGCCGCCGAATGACTGCCAGGTTTTTTTATCCTGCGAAGGCGGCCGCAGGCAAAGGCTGGCTGGCAGAAAGCGCGGGAGAAGCGGATTGGATGAGAGCCGCGATATTTGCATAAAAGCGTCCTGAAGGAGCCTCACATTACCATTATAAGACATAGGATTGATCAAACTAAATGTTTGCTGACATACAGGTGAAACTCAAAAAATTAGAATATCATACAAAAGTTCATTTATTTCAGTAATGCAACTTAAAAGGTGAAACTAATATATGAGATAGACTCATTACATGCAAAGCAAGATAGTTCAAGCTGTGATTTGTCATAATTGTGATGATTATGGCTTAGAGCTCATGAAAACCCCAAATCCACAATCTCAACAAATTAGAATATTACATGCAATCAATAAAACAAGGATTGTACATAGAACAATATCGGACCTCTGAAAAGTATAAACATGCATATGTACTCAGTACTTGGTTTGGGCCCCTTTTGCAGCAATTACTGCCTCAATGCGGCATGGCATGGAAGCTATCAGCCTGTGGCACTGCTGAGGTGTTATGGAAGACCAGGATGCTTCAATAGCTGCCTTCAGCTCTTCTGCGTTGTTCGGTCTCATGTCTCTCATCTTTCTCTTGGCAATGCCCCATAGATTCTCTATGGGGTTCAGGTCAGGTGAGTTTGCTGGCCAATCAAGCACAGTAATCCCAAGGTCATTGAACCAGGTTTTGATGCTTTTGGCAGTGTGGGCAGGTGCCAAGTCCTGCTGGAAAATGAAGTCAGCATCCCCATAAAGCTTGTCTGCGGAAGGAAGCATGAAGTGCTCCAAAATCTCCTGGTAGACGGCTGCGTTGACCCTGGACTTAATGAAGCACAGTGGACCAACACCAGCAGATGACATGGCTCCCCAAATCAACACAGACTGTGGAAACTTCACACTGGACTTCAAGCATCTTGCAGTGTGTGCCTCTCCATTCTTCCTCCAGACTCTGGGTCCTTGGTTTCCAAATGAGATGCAAAAGTTGCTCTCATCAGAAAAGAGACTTTGGACCATTGAGCAACAGACCAGGTCTGTTTTTCTTTAGCCCAGGTAAGACACTTCTGACAACATTTGAAGCCCATGTCCAGGATCCATCTGTGTGTGGTGGCTCTTGATGCACTGACTCCAGCCTCAGTCCACTCCTTGTGAAAGTCCCCAACACTTTTGAATGGCCTTTTCCTGACAATCCTCTCCAGGCTGCGGTCATCCCTGCTGCTTGTGCACCTTTTTCTTCCACCTTTTCCCCTTCCACATAACTTTCTATTAATGTGCTTTGATACAGCACTTTGGGAACATCCAACTTCTTTTGCAATTACCTTTTGAGGCTTTCCCTCCTTATGGAGGGTGTCAATGATGGTTTTCTGCACAACTGTCAGGTCAGCAGTCTTTCCCATGATTGTGATTCCTACTGAACCAGACTGAGAGACCATTTAAAGGCTCAGGAACCCTTTGCAGGTGTTATGGCTTAATTAGCTGATTAGAGTGGGACACTTTGAGCCTAGAATATTGAACCTTTTCACAATATTCTAATTTTCTGAGATTGTGGATTTGGGGTTTTCATGAGCTGTAAGCCATATCATCTCAATTATGACAAATCACGGCCTTAACTATCTTGCTTTGCACGTAATGAGTCTATCTCATATATTAGTTTCACCTTTTAAGTTGCATTACTGAAATAAATGAACTTTTGCACGATATTCTAATTTTTCGAGTTTCACCTGTATAACAATTCAATTATTTATTCCCTGTAATTGGATTAAAAGTTATGCAATCTGCTGAATAAAGTATTTATGAAATAACTTATCACTTTAATATTTGACTTTGTGAACATATTAAGAAATCAGGCTACAACTATTTTTGAAATGCTGTAGCAAAGGTCACAAGGCTTTTGCTCAATTTTTTCCGTGATGTGACTGTTAATAGAGAAGATCCTTGGCCACCAAAATGCAATTTACCTGATTTATAGTTCCAGAAATTAAGATATTTATATAGTCACATTCATCTTGTTAAATTCTATGCAGTGTATAGATTAAAAGCCTAATTCAAACACCTGCTTGATTCATGTATGCTTTTTGATCTAGTAAGGGCTATGATTAAAATAAATTTCTGAATACCCAGTTAGAGATGATACGTTACAGAGTTAGATAATCTGATTTCTTCAATTTAGCTCTTTATATATACTGTATATTTGAATCCTATAAATACAAGTCCTATTGATCTCAGTGGGGCTTAATTGCTGGGTGTACAGATTCAAGTTTGACCCTTTGATTATGTCAACTTAAAAAACAAAACATACAGTAGGTTTAATCCTTTTGGCGTTGTATTAAGAGTCATTTGAATCCAACAAATTGAAATGACAGATCCTTTAGCTGACAGCCTCCTCAAACAAATCCAGTATCACAACTGGCTGTTCTCTGAATTAAACCACAGTGAGATGCAAACCACATTGTAGTCTATTCAACAGATCTGGGGCAGGAGCTAAAGTATGTCCAAAGAATGCGACAGGATCACAGCCCAGCCTGAGTCCAAGTGACACAAGGAGTTTCTAATATTATTATCATATCCTTGATCTGGACATGGAACAAATGCACACATTTAGATCAGCATTTTTCAAATGTGGCAAGAAAACACTGATCTAAACAGAGGAGCATCAGAAACAGCTTTATCCAAATTCAGTGACTGAATAAAACATTTTCGCCTTGATAAAATTTGTACAAGGCAAGTTGATTTCAAAGTGCAGTTGCTGTAATAGATGCTGCCTCTACCAGTATTTTCTTCGCCAATTTTGCAAATTAATTCCTGAATGTTATAAATTTCAATTTAGCACTTAATTCAGCAAATATCTTTAACTGACTTATATTCTTGCTTATATATCTGCTTTTGCCAATGTGCATGAGAAATAAGACAAGCATTAAATGCACAATAGAGAAATGGGTTGTGAAGATGTCTGATACGCCTGAGCATGGATAAAACAAACCTTTTATGGACTTTTTGTTGAAAATGAGAAAAGTGAGGCAGTTTATAGATTTGATAAGAGAATAAGGGCTAATCAAGGGGCCAAAGGGATTTTTGTAATATTTATGAGGGAGATTGGATAACACGTTAATTTTTGTTGCAAAGGAAGTCAGAAGTCATGTTTTTTATTTTTCTCTTATTTTTTATCTTTATTCTTACTTCATAAATTGCACTTTGTTTGAAAAAGTATTTAATAACAATTAAAGAAGTGAGACAAAGTTGGTTCAGAAATCAATGGGACTTCCAGCAATTATGTTTTTAATTTCTCCCTCTGATGTGCAAATTATTTTTGCAAAGACACAGGAGCTACTTGAAGATGTTGATAGAAAATAGTCTGAAATTCCTACTTAACCATAATCTAAAGTTAGTTGATAGCTTTCTTAACAATCCAAAACTTTTTGGGGCTCTCAAGAACTCTGGCTAGATATTCTATGAAATCAAAAAGGGGAAACCATGCAGAATCTGATTTATATATGTTATGTAATCTTAATAGGGAATATTATTTTTAATGTTTTAGGTAATAAAATGTTAAACACTTAATGGGATTTAAAAGGGGAGATAATATGTAACTTGGAGGTGGCACACTTAAACTGATATTTTAGGGGGGAAACCAATTTATAGGAGTATTATTAATCAGAATTTAAGAGGACTATACAAATGTGACAGTTAAAAGTATTAAAGTATTAGAATTATGAAGTTAATGTGAATTAAAAAATGAGATATGCATTGGGAATAATACAATAAAATAGAAAATGTATAAAAGCATCGTTAAGAAATTGAATACAAAAATTGAATATGTAACTATGGTCATATTTGTATGTATATGTGAAACCTGTAATCATGCTGTTCTCTGAGATGTTAAAAGGTGGGAAAATGAATAAAAGTTGTTTAAAAAAAACTCTGGCTAGATAAAAATAAAACCTGGAACTATAGTCTTGGACAGCTGGAATGGTTAATCTCAAATTTTAGCAATATAAAAGTCAGATATTATTTATGTTTCTATCCTAAAGTGAAACAAAATTCAGTAATTAACTGTAGGCCTTTTGCAACCATTTCTGCCTGCTAGGAAAAAAGGGGCAGTGCTCCAGAATAAGCAAATATTGTCTTGTGGGGTCACAAAAAATAGTACAGGATACCATTTCTGCCCTCTGCACCTTAAGGTACCCTGTAAGTTTTTAAATGTGTGTGGGGAGAGAGTAATGGGTACATAAGAATGACCCTGGGAAACAGGAGGAAGAGCCATAGTCTAGATATGCAAAAGCTACCTCAGTCCGCAGAAGAAAAAGGGGCAGGAAGCACCTCAAAGGGGATCCTCACTTTTCTGGAAAGGAGGAAAGTGCTTTAAGACTTGCAAGATTTTGTTACTTTAACCTTACAATAAAAGTATGTTAAAACTCATGGTTTGTGCTTCTTTCCAGACTACCTCAAAGGACAACACAACACTCTCACATTGCCTACAATTTTGCCTAAAATACTGATTAGTTTTGAGTGTCAATATAAAATTTATTTGGAAATTAGACTCATAATTTGAAACATGACTATATCCCAGTAAAAGCAAAAACAAAAACTCCAACCTCACATTTCCTTCATCAATCCACATTTTACCTCTAGCAAAAGTTCTCTCACCAGGGACAGAATAAATGAAGGTCTGCGGTAGACTTCTCCAAGCTATACTTTTTGCCTCCTCTTTTAAAACTTAAAACTTGGAATAAGTAAAATTTACTCATGCCTGCTTTTGATAAAAAAGCACCCTATTCTGTGGTCATAACTGGTTGCATCTGGTTGTGATGACGTATCCCTACTTCCAACCAACTGAATATGGCTCAATGATATATACATGTAAACCATATCCCAACATGCATGATGGATGTTTGCTTATACAATTGATCACTTACTTTGGATATGTTCTCAGTAAAAAATGTTTTAATGTTTTTTACCATTACAGCACCATTTATGACAACCAAGAGGCTTGAAAGGGACAGACCTATGTCAAATATTCTCATCCTACTCAATATTGGGCCTTCTCCATTTTAGAATAGGGCAACAAACATTTAGAACTGTGAATGCCTTTTGACTTCCATATAATCCTAATGACGACTCTGTGAATAATCCATGATGCCTAAGTGTAACTTTGGGGAGATATAAGGCACTTTTTAAGCAGAATCCCATTCTTAACACAGGGAGAGCAGTTTTGCACCTAACCATCTGAGGTTAGGTGCTGTTTGAAAGACAAAGAAATGGAACTAGTAGTGTTTGATGGAGTTTGAAGACATTTCATAACACTGCCAAGGAGCTGACTATCAACCACTGATATGTCAGGCATAGGGAAGGAAGAATTGTGCCTTGATTCTTGCCTTAGATCTTGAGAAATCCCCTCAAACAGTGTGTTACAGGCATTTTCCCTTAAGCATAGGCATATAGTTTCTTATGTCCAATTCCAATTCCTAGCTCGGTGGAAGAGAAGCAGCAGTGGTAAGGAATGAGAATCCAGCATTCTCTAAAAATGTGTAAAAACTCTTATGTATACCAAAAGCTTTTGAGATGTTTTCCCTCAAACAACAACAATAGTTCCTACACACTACTTTCCATTTGTTTATTTCTCGTTATACCAATGGCCTAGGAGACACGGAAGGAATATACAACTTACAGGCAAGTACAAGCCACTTGGCATGGAGTCCAAATTAGGTGAATCATGAGGTAAACACCTTCCTTAACAAGGCAGATGACCTTCTAGAGCAGAAGTTTGGAGTGGAAAGAAAACAGGCCTCTGACTAGTTTACAGGGCCTAAAAGCCAAGGCAGGAAGCCCCTCTCACAAGTACAGAGGAAGCAAATGAAATATTGCTTTTATGAAGGAACACAATATTCATCTATTGGCATCCACGTTTAACAGCAGAGGTGAATGGTAAAGGTGGGAAAAGGGATTGAAGGTGAGGCCATTTCACTTGAGTGCAAGTGTATCTTTACAGTATTTCTCTTCCAACTAGGGTTGGTTCTCCCTCCAGCTTTTTTTATTTCAGATTCTATAGAGTAGGTTTCACTGTTTTGCATTGATGATGTTTACAAATTCAGGCTTCAGGGAAGCCCCACCAACAAGGAAGCCATCTACATCATGTTGAGAGGCCAATTCTTTGCAGTTGGCAGCAGTAACTGAACCTAGAAAGAATAAAATTTCATTTAGAAAAAGAAAAAAAAATGCAGAAAGTAGAATACAGCAAACAAAAAATGCAAGATGTTTCATCATTTTTAAAAAAAGATAATGCCCCTAACAAATCCCCATGCAAAGCTTTGGGAAAGGTGGAATTTAGTTTAATCAGATGGGCTTAGGCAACAGGCATATGGTGGAGTACAAACTGAAAGAGATTTATATAGACAATCCTCAAGTTACAATGGCAATTGGGACCAAGATTGCCATAGCTAAACAATACAATAAAAAAGCCCATTACATGACTGCATCAATTAGTGACAACAATCCTGGCTGCTGTCATAACCCCAAGACATGCAAGTCATTAAGTGGGAAGTGGTGGGATATTTATTATTTATTTATTAATGGGACTTATATGCCGCCCCATCTCTGAAGACTCGGGGCGGCTCACAAATAAAAACAACAACAACAATTAAAAACAGATTAAACTAAATAAGCCCCATTACAATTACAAATTCATCCCATAAAAAAAAAACTATCCCATAAAAACCATCCCCTCCCAAAAAATCACAACCCGGATTGGTTAAACAACCAGGTCTTCAGGTCATGGCGGAAGGTGCGGAGGTCAGGGGCCAGATGGAGCTCCAGGGGAAGTTGGTTCCAGAGGTCTGGGGCCGCTATAGAATAGGCTCGTCGGGGGACCGCCAGCCGGCACTGGCCAGCTGACGGGACCCCAAGGAGTCCTTGCCTATGTGCTCGCACAGGGCGGTTGGCATTCAATGTCGGAAGGAGTCGCTCCCTTAAATACTGGGGACACGTGTCATGAAGGACTTTGTATGTTAAAACTAAGACCTTGAACCTCACCCGGAGTGCAACCGGCAGCCAATGAAGGCAGCGCAGGAGGGGGGTAACATGGGAGAACCGGGAAACTCCCATCACCACCCGCGCCACCGCATTCTGCACCAGCTGCAATCTCCGGATGGTATGCAAGGGCAGTCCTAGAGAGCATTGCAGTAGTCGAGTCTGGAGGTAACAAGGGCACGAGTAACCGTGTGCAGGGCACCTCGGTCCAGAAAAGGGCGTAGCTGGCGAACCAGACGGAGCTGGGCAAAGGCCCCCCTGGCGACGGCCCCCACCTGCTCCTCCAACCGGAGCCGAACATCCAGGAGGATATTACCGGGGGGAAGAGGGGGCTGGGGGAAACCTGGGGGCTTGGTGAAGGTTGCATGAGAATTGGAGAATGAGGGTGTTGTGATGTGGTGTGAATGTAGAGAAGCTGAGGGCACAAGTCCATGTGAGTGTGGGGATACCAAGGGAAGGAGGTTGAAAGCACAAGAAGATACGCAGAGGAGGGTGTGGGTCCATACAAGTGCATCGATGCCAGGGTTGATACGAGCGCAGAAAGGCCAAGGGATGTAGTATGTGGCACAATTCATAGGAAGGCAGGGGAGGGGACTTACCAGAGTGACATGCAACCTTCCCTTCTGGCTTCCCCATTGACTTTGCTTGTGGGAAGCTAGCAGGTAAGGCCACAAAAGGTTATCATATTGCTGCAGGATATCAAAACCGTCGTAAGTGCAAGCTGGTTGCCAGGCACCTGAATTGCAATCATGTGAGCACAGGGGCAGTGCAATAGCCAGAATTTTTGAGGGCCAGTAATAAGTTTTGTTCATTCAGCACTGTCCCAATTTTGAAAGGTTGCTGAACAAGTGGTGCTTGGTAAGTGAGGACTACTTGTACTGCAATGCAGTCTACATGTTGCCCTTGAAACCCATCCAGAAGCTTCATCTGATCCACAATGCAATGGCACATGCAGCTCCAAAATTCACCTGTACTATAAACCCCACTGGTTCTCACATTCTGAGCAATTCAAGGTGTTGGTTATCACTTTAAAGTCCTGAATGGCACAGGGTCAAGTTGTCTCTGAGGATATCTGCCCATCCCACCAGATCCAACAGGATGGGCATGCTTCAGGTCCCCTCTACCAAATGATGTCATCTCGTAGGACCTATTCTGCCTAGGAGGCAAATCTAGTTTTCCACTAGCACTGGGCCAAGACATGAATTGAACCCAGCGCAGACACAGTTGGTGTAAGGCTGTTATTTATCATGTTTCAATAGCCATCCATTTCACAAAAAGCAACTCTGGATGTCATACATCAATCAAATTATTATGCTGTTTGGTTAGAGCTTGATGGCTTTTAATGGAGGGAGGGTACTGAATATATTTTATGGGTTTAGCTATTGTTAGTCACACAGCATTACACTGTATAGCACAGGCAGTCAAATCTTTCAAATGAATTCTTATCAGAAGCCTATTCAGTATGTCAAGCTTTGTAATTTACCTTAAGAGATCTGAGCCCCCTGATTCCCCCCCCATCCCCCCCAAGTTTGCGGAGAGCCACATTACTCTGAAACAAATAAATTTGTTTTAACAAATACCAAAGAGATGCTGTGCTTGTCTGAATGAAGCATTTTTCCAAATAATTTTGGAGGTATCTATAGTCTTACAGTATATCACTTCTCAGCTGCATTTCCCCCCATAAAATATCATCTAGAATCATTCTCTTCATTTAAAAAAACTTCTTTCACATCCCAATTCTGTGTAGGTGAGGGTGACCAGGATATCATTAAGTATACTCCTTCAAAAACCAATGCTCTATTATTACACAGACATTAGAAATAGGGAGCTTGGTATGCATTCAGGAAACAAGCTGGCAAATTGTTACCACAGCAGTATTATGCAATGATGAGGACAGATTCTACATACCTCCATAGATGATTCGAGTTGACTGTGCAACAGCTTCAGAAACATGGGTCTTCAGCCAGTTCCTCAACTTGTCATGAACTTCCTGGGCCTGCAAGAGGAAGTACGTTAAAAAAGTGGGTTTTTAAGAAGTTGTATTGCCATGTAGCAGACATCTTGAAGTGAAGATAAGAGATGCTATTCACTTGGGGAGTCTCTAAAAGAGAGACCCAAGGTTTGAAAACAGGATGTCCCTAGACACTTTCATACCTGTTGGGGAGTTGCAGTTTTACCAGTTCCAATGGCCCAAACTGGCTCATAGGCAAGAACCACTTTACTCCAGTCCTTCACATTGTCTGGGGAAAAAAACAAAGCAAATAAATGTTATTTAAGAACATGGTAAAATCCCACATGGTAGAGAGGGGAAGAATAGTCAGCTAGTCCTCTGATGGTGTCTTCCAGCTTCCCTCCATGCATTTCCATGGTTAGCCAACAAAGGCTGACAACAAATGATGCAAATGAAAACACAAGGACAATTACCCTAAGTAATGACAAATCAGTCAGCAATGACTCTTTACCTCTGGAGCCCTTGTTTTTGACAATGGGCATTAGTATATCCAGCAGTTAACATAACAAGCAACACATTCTGATTTGCCTAAAAGATCTGTTAACTATGAGGTAAGACTTCCTGAGAATGAACTATGGCATTTTATGCCTAATCTAGAATTATTGTCTGATTACTTTAACAGCAATAAATGGAGTTTTACTGCTCTAACCTCCCTAGTTGGTGGGAGCTTAACTAAAACAAAAACCAAGAGACTTTTGCTGTTTTGAATATGTCAGGAAGGATGGGGGGGGGGAGATGAGAAACTCCCTCCCTAGAGTTCCTCCCATGGTCTCTTACCAGCAATGGCCTTGGTCTGCTCGAATACCACCTTCTCTGTGATACCAGCCTCTCGCTCATCAAGTTTCTCTCCAATGCAAGCAATGACCCCAAGCCCTTCAGACAAGGCATGGGCCACCTTCTGTCCAATGAGCTGAAAAGAGGCAGAAACCAT
Organism: Naja naja; assembly: GCA_009733165.1. NCBI lineage: Eukaryota > Metazoa > Chordata > Lepidosauria > Squamata > Elapidae > Naja > Naja naja. The sequence continues at coordinate 196,697,071 of CM019149.1, forward strand.
GTAAAGAAAACTTATACAAGATTGGTGCGTATCCTGGGTTTAAAAAGCCCAGTGCCTGTCACAGATGGCGGTGAAAAAGGAAAAGAAATACAAAAAGGGAAAATCACTCACCTCATCTGACTCACCAAAGATGTGCCTTCTCTCAGAGTGTCCTAAGATCACCCAGGTGACACCAACGTCTTTTATCATGGATGGGCTGGAAACAGGGGAAACAGAGGTTTTAGCACACTGCTAGCTTAAAACATGTGGCTTTCCCTAGGCCTGGTAATGTACCTGATTTCTCCTGTAAAAGCTCCTTTAGGCAACTTGTAACAATTCTGTGCAGCCACCCCAATCTTGGCATCAAGTTTCTGACGGGCAAAGTCAAGGTAAATGGAAGGGGCACCACAAACCACCTCTGGGGCAAGAAAAAGAACATCATGTGGGATAAAGCAGAAACTTAAAATGCTCTTTCAATTGCAGACTTACCATTTATTCATTTGCATTCAAATCCTCTATTCAGTTATGACATTCATTGGATACACGTAAGCCCCAAATCCTATCCCTTATTGGCCCTTGGCCTTTATAACTGATGTAACCTTACAGCTATGTCATAAAGCAAGGGTCTTCAAACTTGGCAAATTTAAGACTTGTGGACTTCAACTCCCAGAATTCCTGAGCTAAAATGACTGGAGGAGGAATTCTGGGAGTTAAAGTCCACAAGTCTTAAAGCTATCAAGTTTGAATATCCCTGTCATAAAGCATCACCTGCACTTAATGCTCTGATCTTACTTCTCAAATCAAAGATGGGTAAACTCAATGTATTTTGAATTGAGTATATTTGCCTAAAGGTAATCAGTTGTGATGAAATGTAGTAAGGAGGTAGATTCTCAGGAGAATGCATTCCAGAGAAGCAACAACTTAATTCAGATGATTTCTGAGAAAAAGAGGGTAAAAACAGACCCTCCTAATGGTTCCCTAAGTATAGGCTTCGTGTGGGTAGTAGTTTGCTTTAGTTGGGCATTGTTCTATCTACAGGTGTGGAACCAAGAAATTTAGTTGGAAGATTTATTACATGTCGTTCTCGATTTTGGGATCTGACAACAATCAAGAAATTGGAGCCAGTACAGGCACCCTGACCAGGAGGAGCACCTGGGGAGAAGAGTTGTATCTATATTTTGCGCATAACTGCTATTCAAATATTCTACACGTTTCTCTTACCAGCCCACTGTTATCATTCAGAAATAGCAGAGGTGCTTTCATGTAAGTTCCATACCAGCCTGATCTATTGTTGTAGTGGCTTGGTTTGAAGTTAAGAGGTGATATTCATCAGAACAAATACCATCTGCTGATACTTGCTTATAATCTGCTATTACAATAAACAGTTCAGTCTCAGCAAATAAAACATTGCATGCACTCTACTATGCAAGAAGTCACTACCAAGTAACTTTGTTTGCCTCCCTAAAAATTTCATAATTAACTATTTTAGGCAGACAGAATCAAAAGTATTTAATGAAGAATTGAAGCGAAGAATTATAGCAACTCTTTTGATCTGTATGGCTCTGCTTGCCAGCTCTATTCTAGGTTCATAAGCTTCATTTATTTGTCATTTTGTGTAGATAAAAGCCACAGACAAATGAAAGACAGCAGGAAGTTAAATGAATTGTTGCACTAGTGATAGGAAAACATTTCATTCCATTTGAGAACCTGAAGGCTAACCATCAATTAAAACAGTTGCCACTTAGGTGAATGAGCAAATTGCCGGCGGCTGCATACTTTATATGTGCCATGCAGTTATAAAGCTGGAAGAAAACTTAGTGAGTGAATGAAAGAGAAGGTAAAAATAAAGCTAAGCCTAGTAGCTTCTTTACAATAGTTAATTATAACCTCATAGTTAACATAGGCCTGTCTTTATGTCTTATATTTTAGGAAAATATAGGAGGGGTAAGTGCTTGTGTTTCAGTGATTTCTTTTCTATGTGTACTCCATAATTGTTTTTTTTTAAACCAGGCTGAAAAATCATAGGAAAGAGACAAACTATTATTGTGGTATTCTATTCAATACATATTAGTAATGTAGACCAGGAAATGCAGAACCATTCAAATGTAGTTTACCCAACTAATCAAGCAAGCAGCACAATATAGAAGAGGTATTAATAGAATGAGTATCTTGGTCAATAAATTGTATCTTTTATACTTCATCCCTTCTCCTGACCTTTAGCAGGCTATAGGGATAAAGTTTCCAGTTCCAAGTACAGTAGTTGATATTTTTAGGCACTACTCTAACACCTATATTTAGGAATCTTTCTCCTCCAGAGCCTTTGACATTTCCTTCGAATATCACTTCAGAAACTGCACTCCTTTCTCAATCCACCTTGCCCTTTCTGTTTTGATAGAGCTAGCAGAGAACTTGCCAGAAGGGTCTGGTTCTGGTCTGATACTTTCTCTCAAATCATTGCTACCAGAAAAGGCATTTCTTTACTGTTCAAAGCAACATGCCAGGTTGCTATCTTCCTATAAACAATGGGCTCTAGTATTAAAAGGCACCAGATGTATCATCCTCTTTGCCGCTCTGCACAATTCTTGTCAAGACAGCTGGCCACTTAAAAGACTGTTGGATTCACTTACAAGAAAGAACTGAATGTTCATAAGCAGGTTAATTTAGCAGTCCCTATTCTATTGTTTCATTCTCAAAGAGACCAGATGGAGTCTTTAAACATGAACATTACTATAATTTGGGCAAAACTGTGGCTGCAAATAGGCCTAGTGATAAGGACTGCCAATACAGGAAGCAAGTTGTAAGGAAGATAATGTTCTGAACTGGTTCCTCAAAACCAATTTTATGAATTATTTGTTATTCATGTATTTTACTTAAATGTTTAAATTATATAGCTTCATTAGCTTAGCGAAATTTATCATCTGTTATATTTGGACTTGAAACTTTTAACCTAGCTGCATGGGCAGTTAAAACAGCACAGACCCTGGCTCACTAGGATCTGCAGAGCCTGATTTTGTGCAACAAGGAACAAACTCTAGCAATGTAACTTATAGTAGGATTTATATAGGGTTTTTTTCAGAGTCATTTTGTGAGATTGACAGGAATATAAATCGAATAGCTCCTCCCCACCCCCACCCAGCTAGAATCTGCTTTTCTCAAACAGCTGATTGTCCTCAATTCATTTTTATAAAGCTCCCCGGCCTTGGAGGTACGTGCAGGCGGTCACACAAGCAGCAGCAGGAGGAGGGCTTTATTTAGGCGCGGCCACGGCGGGTACCTCCTCCGCGTGTCGAAGGATGCTCTGCAATTGCACGCCGGACAAGAAAACGCCGCTTCCCCAGCAAATTGGAGAGGGAGGGGGGGTCGGCAGGAGCTCTTGGAGTTAGGCGAGGCCCCTTTCCCATGCCCAGGAAACCCACTGTCCGCTGCCGATAATGGGGGACAGCGACAGGATGCAAGCGAAGGAAACGGGGCTGCTGCTCTTGAAAGGCTCCTCCTTTAGGCAGAGCTCACGGTCCCCCCCCAAGACAAAAGCTCCTCCTTTTCCCCTTCAGCCGGCAGTAAATCCTCCTTACCGGTCTCTGCAGGGACCTTAGCCTCATTGAGAGTGTGGATGAGCTCCGAAAGGCTTTTCTTGTCGCCATTCATCTTCCAATTCCCGCCCACGAAGAATTTCCTCGGTGCCATGATGGGGGTGCCTGGGCCGTCCGCTTGGAAGCTTCGAAGGAGAGGAGAAGGTCAAAGAACGCAGCGGCAGCGAGGCCCCACTTTCTTCAGGCGCTTTTATAGAAACCCGAGAAAGCCCGCCCCCAACCAGCGACGTTGCGCAAGAGCGCGCTCTCACGATTGGCTTCTCGCTTGGCCAGTCAAAATGGGAGGCGGAGGCCGTATTTTCCCGTTTTGGCGTAATCGCGAGAGTTCTGGTTTGTGGCTGAGGAAGCAAGGGCTTCTCTTGCGGAGAAGGGGGAGTGTTCCTATACCGGTTACACTTTGAGCGACAGTATTACGTATTTTATAATCTGGCCCTGAGGTAGAAATCGCCCGAAGCCAGCAGCGCGCGCAGCTCAAATCCCACCCTGTTTAGGGATAAAAGATGCAAGCAAATTTAGCATTTCCCCCACCCCTTTACTCTGACATATATAATTCAGCCGTTCTGGACAAAGTTTGCTGAGTTTCACAGATTGCGATAAAATAGCAGATTTCATTTATATGGTTTTGACCTATCACTAGCTATCAATGTACCTAGGAGAGACGCACTTAAATTAATATTGCTACCTAGGAGAGATGCACTTAAATCAATATTCATTACTGGCGCCCTGCGTCTCACACACGTGCATACATATAGCAGTATCCCAACTACTGCTTCTTCTGCATGATGCACACCTGCACTTATTCCAAGCTGTTAAGGAAGCAGAAATTTCATTCTTCCCTTCATGTAGGGAAAAAAGTGTCTGTTAAGGATGGATGCCCTTGCTCTTGACTTTTCCATTTGACCATTTACAGATGCTCGCTATCTTCGGAAACGTTATATTTCTGGGATTGCATGGCCACATGTAAAACATGGTAGGAGGAAAAGTAGGATTCAGATTTTTCACAGCATCACTTACTCTTTTTTGCACATATAAGTGGCTGTTTAAATTATTGGTTAAGGAGTAGAATAGCCCCTTCATATACATAGTTGCATGCCAAATCAAATCATACATTTCAACTGAATCCCTAATTGATACCAGCTCCAAATGGGACATTTTTCAACTGAAAAACTTTCTGCAAATGTATACTTATGTGCAGTTATTTATAGATTCAAAATAAGCAGTGAATATGATGAATGCAAAATTTGAGACACTCAGTATTTAATTTCTTCACTCTTCCAGGCCAGATAAATTTGGTATCTTTTTTTAAATAGAAGTAATAAGATGGCACTCAAATATGAGTAGCAGAGAGAATGCATGAGCAACAGCAAACATGGCAGAAAGATCAAGCAGAAGAAGTGTCATGGCAAGACAAAACCTTGCATGGGATGTATCGAACCATTGACAGATAGCTGAGGTGGGTGACATTGTGAAATCCTACCAGAGCCTAGGAAGGGCTGGACTAAAAGACAGGACTGAGGCACTGATTATGGTAGCATAAGAACAGGCACTAAGCACCAGATCCATAAAAACAGGGAACTATCATACTAGATAGGACCCAAGGTGCAGACTGTGCAGAAATGCCTCAGAAACAGTCCAACACAAAATGGCAGGTTGTAAGTTGCAGGCAGGGACAGTATATACTGAACTACACAACTAAATGGCTGGCATTGTGTACAAGACCATCTGCACAGTGAATTGGTTAGAGTCTCCCATGTCCAGATGGAAGATTCCACAGGTTATGGAGAATAAGAGGGCTAAGATCCTGTGGGATTTCCTGATCCAAATGGACAGGAGGTACTGGCCAGTCAACCAAACATCATGGTAATAGACTAACACTATATTTATCATAACCAGACAATGGTGGTGATAAATGTACAAGCAACAGCAACATCAGGAAGGAGGAGTATGAGAAGTTGGAGAAGTACCAGGGCCTGGAGGAGGAACTAGAGAACATGGAAAGTAAAGGCCAAAGTGATCCCAATGGTGGTAGAGCACTTGGGGCTGCAACTTCTAAGTTGGGAGAGTAGTTCCAAAAGATCACAGGAGACATCAGAGTTCTCTGTCCAGAAGAGTGCAGTGCTGAGAACAGCTAAGATATTGTGTACAACCTCCAAACTCTCAGGCATCTAACAGAAAACTGAAAATTGAGAACAACATGTACCACCCATAGAGAAGGGATTTATTTATATATCAAAACCAGCTGAGCAAGAAGTGGCTGCCGAAGGCAATATATATCAACAATGAGGGCTCAATTTCTTTCCTAACCCCACGTTAGAGGGGAAAGCCAGATCTTCAAGGTTTTCCTATAAAGAACATTCCAAAACCACCTCTCTTTTCTGTAACCGTTTTGTTGATTTGAAAGTATGTTTTAAATGCCTGCAAGGAAAACAAGACCAAAAAGCTGGAGTAAAAAGACTGGTTACAGGAAACTTTTGGAAATTTCCCAATTATTAAGATACATAGTTCTATGCACCTGCAACAGGTGTAATGAAAAACAGGCAATATGGTTGCTTTCATAATGTTTTAGCTTACATTTCATCCCATTCTGAAAGAAAAACAAATTTAGTGAAGTGTGGGAGTTTTTATACTAAGCTATGGGAGAATGAGTGTAAGATGTGTGGTTTAAACCCGTGTCATTATCAGTAAAGCCCATATGCTTTGTTCTGTCATAAAGCTCCAAATATTGTACATGCCAATTTTATCCCATTTTGCTAAAACACAGGTACAACTTCTGTGCAGTTCCACTTCAACAAAGTACAAAGGTTCAACTTAATATATTTCCTAATATGGGGACCTTTATCTATTAAAGAACAAACTTTGCTTCCCCTGAGCCAATCCAGCAAATATTCTAATGGATTTTTACTTTAATTTTTTTGCCAGGTTGGTTGTGTATCCTCAGGACAGGGCTGTCAAGTGGACTAGACCAGGGGTCGCCAACCTTTTGGACCTCAGGGACCACCAAACTCATAATTTTAAATCCCGCAGACCAGAGACCCTGGGAAAATCCCCAAAAAAATTCTGCAGGAAAATTCCCCACCCCTTTTTCCTAACAATCGATCGTTCTTTATTTGGGATTGCAGGATACCATTTCCAGCTATGTTCTCAGGAGGAGGGAGAGAGACTTTTGGCTCCATGCAAGAAAAGCAGCAGAAGCAGCAGAAGTCTTTCTCTTCCCCAAACTCCACCAGAAATGAGTCTTTGTGAGGCTTGTCCTGCTGGCTCAGCCTCTTGGAGCAGGATGCCTTGCAGGATCCCAGACTCATTTCTGGCGGAGTTTGGGGGAGAGAAAGAAAGACTTTTACTACTTTCCTTGCGTGCAGCCAAAAGCAGAAGAAAGAAAGAAGTGGAAAGAAGCAGCCCGGTGGCCAAGTGAGGCATGTGGGGTGAGTGGGGCAAGTTTCCCCCATCTGGTCTTTTCCCCCTCCCCTCACTACCTCGTGTTGTTCGCAATGCAAGTGACGCAACCCTTGTGTTCCCACGGGCCATGTGGGCGGCGCCGCCTTGTGTTCCCGCGCAGCCTGGACTAATTGCTTTTGGGGGTGCTTTGGGGGATTGACATTTCTCTGTGGACCACCAAAATGTTCTTGCGGACCACCAGTGGCCCCTGGCCCACTGGTTGGCGATCACTGGACTAGACCAATCTCTTTTGTGCAGACCATCAAGTTTGGACTTTTCAATTGCATATTTGTAACATTCACTAAAATGCTGGGGACAGGGATAGTTACTAAGATCATTGTCACACAGTTCCTATTTTTCCCTTGTCTCACTTTAAGAATTACTATTTTATTAACAATTTGGATTTCTTTAAAAAGACTTTTGAATATAGCCCTGGGACCTTGGTTTTTGTATTTGTTTAAAGACATAAAACCCTTGCAGTGAAAATAATTTTTGCATTTACATTGCTCCACTTGTAGTTTGTATATAACCTTGAAAGCAAAAGGTAGGCAGTTTAGTAATACATAGGTCTAACGTAACATTTTCAGGCAACAATGGAATCTTCCAAGGGATGGATTCTTATTTCTGTTGGAGAAGGAAACTAGAAAAAGCAAGAAGGGGATATCACTTAAAGTGTTAGTATGGCAACTTGGAGTTACCAAATAATGCTCTACTAAAATTCATCATGCATTACATTCTTGCTAACAACAACAAACACATTGCCAGGTCCCTGTCGGAATGCTACCATTTTGAAGGGGAGGGGGGAAGGCTCATGGGTTGAAGGGTTCGCATACTTTCACTTTTGCTGTTAACTGCTTGAGAATTAGGGAGGGGGAATGGGCCATCTAGACAGACTCTCCTCTCAGCCAGTTCCAGCCTGTTATCCAAGGCCACAACGTCCCAAGGATGACCTGTTTTCACCATCCCGCCTTGGAGCTATCGGAGTTGCTATAAGACCTTCATGGCATCGCATTGCCTACTGGATATGGGGCTCTGGGTGGGGGTTGAACAGGGGAAAATAGCTTAATGCATGGGAATCTTCAGATGCCACCTGACTTCTCTGCAATCGCTTTCTCTCAGTAAAAGTTCCTTTTGAAATGCCAGTTGTTGTTTCAAGAGTTATGCTTTCCTGAGAAGATAGCTGAGGCAGGTTCTTACACACATTCTTCCCAGCAAAACAATGGTCCAGGAATGATATAGTTAGTTTATAACAAAGAACAGAAGAGACTGGAAGCAATATGAACAGTAGTCCACTTTTGAAGGAGGGTAAAAGGTTTTTATTTGATCCTGTGTGTTTTTGGCATTTCAGAGGCACATAAGTAACAGGAACTACTTTATGTCCAGATTATTCTTGAATGGTTTTCAGGCAGGTGAGGAAACCCATCCCATCTAGTATGTAAATCCACATGTAAACTGCTTCCTCTCACTCGCACCATTCTCTAAATTGCCCTAGAGTGTTATAGCTACACCAAGAAGAAACCATGTGCATGGATGAGCCTTGGATGACTGGTTCAGTAAGATGATATTTTTCTTCTTGCTTTTACACAGAGGTTCAAATCCACCCAAGCCCCCCAACCCTCCATCAGTGTCCAAAGGGGCAGCAGACTCCAGCTTTCATGTGAAGGAATCCCATCTCTGGGGCTGCAGCAGTGGTATACGAACACCTAAGGATGGAGAGTTGTCCCTCTTTTTCATATTCATCTCTAGAATTTCCCATCCTCCCATCATCAGTTGATTCTTGCTGCAAACCCTGAAGTAGAATATCCTAGCTGGGGATCCTCTGGTAAAAGTAGATGTACCCAAGATCTTTGGGGGGCTTCTCTGAGGCACAAACTTTCTGGTCATTATAGATCACCCACCTGGGAGAGAGGGGAGAGGAAGAGAAAACGGCAAGAACCCTATATTGTAAATTCTGCTTTGAGGGTGAGAATAGTGTATGTAGAATTCTTCAATCTCAATTGTAATTAAAAAAAGAACCCTGGTTTTTAATCACTTAAAGTTGCAAAATTATCTTTTTTCATAGGTAAAATGTGCTAAAATCCTAAAGGTAGAGGTGAGCTAAAACATGCCTTGCATGTAGTCTCTTTCAAACGAATGTGGAAAAAATTATATCAAAAATATATATTAAAAACTTTTCACTTATTTGAAACAAAGAAACAAAAATACTAGAGTTGTAACCTGCCCTTCATACAATTTATATTCTCTTGTTGCAAAATTCTGTTTGAAAAGCAAGTCACAGAAACAGCCCTTATGGGAAATCTCAGAGGCCCATTTGTTTCTCTTAGAGAAGATAGAGGTATTTCTCTGTCTTCAATCATCTATTCTACTGCAAAAGACGGAATGATAACACTGCTAAGTAACACACCTTCTTCGATGCCCTCATCCTCATTCTTTTCTTACCTATTATCCTTCTTGATATGACAGACATAATGACCACACATAGTGGATGTGCCCATGTGACTGATGAAAGCAAAAAGCTGGTACTCTGAAGGAATAAAAGGCAGTGTTATGAATACATTCATAATGTAAAAAATGTACATGAGAATTGCATTAATGATTAAATGGTTGCATAAAAACACATGCCCAAACTACATTAAGATATCAGACAAAGATACTATTAATGCCTTCTTTCCAAGAAAGGTAACAAGAAGGCAATAATCTTTGTCTTTATAGCTTATCCTACAATGTATCATTTAACCTAAATATTTTATTGATTGATTGATTGATTGATTGATTGATTGGCATGCCACCCCATCTCCGAAGACTCGGGGTGGCTCACAACTAGAAACATACATCCATAATAAATAGTTAAAAAAGAATTAAACAAAACAAGCCCAATATATGTCCAAATTAAAATGAATTTAAAACCATCCCATCCCCAAGAGGCAATCATAACCCGGTTTGGTCAAATAATCAGGTCTTCAGGTCGTGGCGGAAGGTGCGGAGGTCAGGGGCCAGGCGGAGTCCCAGGGGCAGCTGGTTCCACTGGACGGGGACCGCCACAGAGTAGGCTCGTTCCCGGGGGACCGCCAGCTGACATTGGCTTGCCGACGGGATCCTGAAGCCCCTGCCTGTGGGCTCACACAGGGCAGTTGGCACTTGATATCAGCAGGAGTTGCTCCCTTAAATATTCTGGACCCATGTCGTGGAGGACTTTGAATGTTAAAACTAGAACCTTGAATCTCACCCGGAGTGCAACTGGCAACCAATGCAGATCGCGCAGGAGGGGGGTAATATGGGAGACTCGGGAAACTCCTATCACCACCCGCGCGGCCCCATTCTGCACCAGCTGCAGTGTCCGGATGGTACACAAGGGCAGTCCTAGATAGAGAGCATTGCAGTAGTCGAGTCAAGAGGTGACAAGGGCATGAGTGACTGTATGCAGGGCATCTTGGTCCAGAAACGGGCGAAGCTGGTGAACCAGCCAGACCTGGGCAAAAGCCCCCCTGGCGACGGCCCCCACCTGCTCCTCCAACTGGAGCCGTGCATCCAGGAGGACCCCCAGGTTCCGTGCCCTATCCACAGGGGCAACACCTCTCCCCCTATGGTCAACGGTGGACATTTCTGACTGGACGGAGATGCTGGTATGTACAGCCACTCAGTCTTGGCCAGGTTGAGCCGAAGCATGTTTCCGTCCATCCAGATCCGTACCGCATCCAGACAACAGGTCATCACGGAGAAGGCATCACTGATCTGGTTTGTGGTGGAGATGTATAACTGGGTATCATCAGCGTACTGGTGATACCTCACCCCTCCAGAATGATCTCGCCCAGCAGTTTCATGTAGATATTAAACAAGAGAGGGAGGACCGACCCTGGGAACCCCACAAGTGAGCGTCCCGGGCCGACCTCTGTCCCCCACCACACCGATTGAATGCCCAAGGTAGGAGGAGAACCACTGAAGAACAGTGCCCCCACTCCCAACCCCTGAGGCATTGCAAAGGATACCATGGTCGATGGTATCGAAAGCCGCTGAGAGGTCTAATAGGACAAGGACAGAGGAAAACCCGTCCTGAGCCTCCAGAGATCATCCATTAGTGCGACCAATGCGTCTCTGTGCTGAAACCGGGCCGGAAGCCCGATTGGTACGGATCTAGGTAGTCCGTTTCATCCAGGAAAAGTGGAAACTGCTGAGCCACCACACTCTCAACAACCTTTGCCAAAAAACGAAGGTTGGAGACTGGACGGAAGTTGTCTAACACGGTCGGGTCCAGGGCAGGCTTCTTCAGGAGGGGCCTCACCACCGCCTCCTTCAAGGTGGAAGGAAAAACACCCTCCCCTAAAGAAGCATTGACCACTGCCCGGAGCCAACCGCAGGTGACCTCCCTGGAGGCATAAACCAGCCAGGAGGGGCACGGGTCCAACAAACATGTGGTGGAACTCAGACACCGCATAATCCTGTCCACTTCATCCTCGGAAACAGGATTGAACTCAGCCCAGATCACATTGGCCAGACTGTTTGCACCCTGATCATCAGACCACTGCAAATTAGAGGACAACCCTCCCCGGATCTGCGCAATCTTATCCAACAGATATTGATCAAATTCCTCAGCCCTTGCCCGCAGTGGGTCCACCGCCTCCCCCGGATGTAGGAGAGAGCGGGTGACCCTGAACAGGGTGGCTGGGCAGTTATCTGCGGACGCTATTAGGCGGAGAGATAAGATCTTCTCGCCGCTCTCATAGCTACCAGATAAGTCCTAACATGGGCTCTTAGCTGGGCTCGGTCGGATTGGGAGCGGGTGGACCTCCACCTGCTCTCTAAACCCCTCCAACAGCGTTTCATCTCCCGGAGCTCCTCGGTATACCAGGGAGCCACCTGGGATCCACGGCGTGTGAGGGGACGCATGGGGACAACCCTGTCGAGGGCACCTGTAGCAGTCTGTTGCCAAGTGGCCGCCAGGTCCTCAGCAGAGTTGTGGACAAGGGAAGTGAGGAAAAACCCCAGCTCTGCCTGGAACCTCTCAGGGTCCATCAGGCGTCTGGAGTGGAACCATCTAAGTGGCTCCTCATCTCAGCAGTGGGGGGCAGCCTGTTGGAAGACCAGCCGCAGGAGATAGTGATCAGACCATGGAACGGGCAGTGCCGTAAAACTGGCCTGCCCTCAGTCACTACGCCACTGTTCCGAGACAAAAACTAGGTCGAGAGTGTTTCCCCCCTCATGAGTTGGGCCTTGAATCAACTGGGTCAGGCCCATGGCCCCCATGGAGGCCATGAATTCCTGGGCCAAACCGCCCCCAGGGAAGGCAGATTGAAGTCACCCAGGACCATAAGCCCTGGGAACTCCGCCACCCCTGAAAGGACGTTGAGAAACCCAGGCAGGGCTGCTGCCACACAGCTGGGGGAAAGGTATGTCAGCAGCAGACCCACCCGACCACCAGGCCCCGACCTCAGGAGAAGGGTTGAATATTGAAGGTGTTATCTTAAATTGTGAGTTGAGAAATACACTAAATGGAACACTCAAGACATCTGAAATATTAGACAAGTGTTCTTAAAAAGAGCTAGAAAATTAAATTAAAGCTATTCAACTATCAAACCGCTTTTTCCCCATTCCAAGCTTACTTCCAGGTCCATCCCGAACTTTCGGTCCCACGGGGATGGATTCAGAGATAGATTCTGCAGCTGAACGCCCTTCTGAGATGTCCATGGCAGCTTCTGCATCTAGATCATCAATATGGCTGAAGATCCAGTCCACAGCTCTCTCAAGGCTGTTATTCTAAAGATGAGACAGTAGAAAAAAAATCAAGCCAGGAGCCCCATTGCTGTTTTCCTGAAGCCTAATTATTCTCTCTTGACGCACCGTAGCTTTTAGTGCTTTCATAGCTTGATCCCGGGAAAAGCCCATAGAGACAATGGTTGCCACACTATCTTCAGATGGGGGATCTGGGCAGGTGATGGTGGAACCAGGCCCACTGGATCCCGGAAGAACTAGAGGGTTTGCAAAATCTAAAGGAAAAAAAAAAGAACAATACTTTTAAAAGTATGGATATTATCTCTTCTCCATTTTTTTCTTTCTCAAGATATTGCCATCCTTTTTCTTCTTTGCTTAGTGATTTATTTCTATTATAATTTCAAAGAAGGAAAAGAAATTATACTGATACAGATAAAGATTATAAAAATATAGAAAATATAGTAAAAGAGAAAAATATAATCAATAAAGTGCAGATAGGTAACAAATACACCTTGAGTAATCATCAAATCTAAAATATCTAATTTATTCTAATACATAATTAACTATTTATTAAGAGCGCTATATTTTATATCCAGTTTGTAGTCAATTCATATTAAGCTCTAAAAGTATTTGATTAGCACAATTAAATCAAGAGAAAATAACCTACAAATAATAAATATATTGAAAAATATTATAAATAATGTATAGACTACTGATATATCAAATTCAAATATGGACTTTACATGGCACAATTCCAAATAAAATTGTACATTAGATTTACATTTTTTTAGACATTGAAGAATATTCCCAGTTTAATTAACCATTCTGAACCATAGAGGAGGATCACAACTTCTGCATTAAAGATTCTTGCAGTTTTTATTATATCTAATGCCATTCCAGTGAATTTTGAGGAATATATAATTTAGTGAAGTTTAATACAGAAATGGGATTACAGTTTTCAAAATATGTCCCATTCTGTAATGAATTAATTACCAGTACTGCTGAGCTCTGCAACATCATGACTGCTTGTGGAAGAAAGATGCAATCTGTTCATTGCAATTCAAGCCTTTCAGGGAAAAGGAGTTACTCATTTTAGCAATCATGACTGGACTAATGTACCAACAATAAAAACATCAGTTCTATCTATTCTTCAAGATAAACTTAACATTTTTTTCCATTCAAACTCCTACAGTTCCATCTCTTAACTATATTCAAATTCTGCATCCATTTAATCACAATCTTTGACTTGTTTGGCTTCTGAATTGTACTTCTCTCATAGATTATAAACTGTGCCCTAAGATACTACCACTTTGATAGGAATTAGATCATGGGGTTTGAACATGGGCTTCCATTTTGTTAACATACCTGGATCATCCATGTGGGACATGACCCAGTTCATTGCTGCCTCAGCCCCACTGTTTCCTGTATAATATACAGCCTTGCGGCAGGCGTCCATTGGAAAACCCATCTCCACTAATTGAGTAATCACAGATTCATCCAACATGGGGGCTGCAATAGAAAAAAACATTCAAAATATCCTCAAACAACATCACTTTTAATTAATTCCTTATGTGATCCTGGTTCTGCATGCTCTTATTACACATTTTCCAAATTTAATACCAATGCTGTAGTCTTGGTTTTCTAATCATGGAGATGGTCACATCTCCAGATGAAGCAAATCAGTTAGGAAGGGTGCAACCATGCCCTCAATTTGGGATGAACTTACTGTACAAATCAATCTTCCTTATTTATAATGTAGTACTATGATAACAGATATCAATATGACTTGAATCGAGTAGACAAATGGAAATGAAACATAAATAAATGCACACTAGTAGAACTCATTTGTGCCCCATCAGGTCACAAGGTTTCAGCTTGATGAAATGTTCTGGAACCTTCTGAATTCTATTAGCCTCATATAATAACACCAATCAGAGAAGATGCAACAGAAATATGGCTCATGATACGACCATTTCACAATCAGGATGTGGGAGTCTCTGTCTTAATTAAATTTTTAAATGATATAAATAGAGAGGCATCATCAGCAGATACTCGAGGGGTACAATTGATGAGTTTTAATTTTTATCCTCTCATCACTAAAATCTTCTTGATTCAACAGCTGTTGTGGTGAAAACATTCTCAGGCACAGAACACGAAGGTTATTCTGTAGTAAGATGAGAGAATGACAGGCTAAGCCAGGAGGAGGAAAGACACCAAGCCAGATAACAGAGCACAGAAGGGAGGGGGGGGAGGGGAACAAAGGAGAACATGGGTGAGTGAGTGATGCCCAAGGAAGAGAAGAGAGGAGAAGAGTCACTAACATGTTGGAGAGGAGAAGTGAGGGGAGCAGAAGGAGTCGTCGTCCTCGTTGCCATAGAAACCCAGGCTACCTTTGGGCTCATCTGGTGTCACCAGTGGCGGGGCTATGTCAGGCATCTCCTCCTCCTCAGGCTGCAGTCCTGTCCCATGAAGTGCAGAGATGTCCAGTTCTTCAGGCATTTCAATGGAAACATCTGATAATACAAGCAATACAAAAAGAAATACTGGAAACATATCTGGAACTGCATCCAATCCAAGAGGAACTGGTAGAAAGAACTGTATGTTAAAAATCATGATCTATGGACATGAGCAGAATGAAGTCGGAACATATTCTAACCAATACTGTAAACAATCCATCTTCCAGTTACCTTAGGCAAGTGTTTCATATTTATCTCATAGCCTCAACAGTCCCTATTTGGATCTGCAGATAGTATTGCCAGCCAGACAAGGTAATTTTGAAAATAATTGAGTCAGATATAGCATTTAAAATTCTTACAAGCACTTTATATCCAGCACTGGATGCCAAAAGCTTGAATTAGGATCAATTACACCAGAATCTAAAACATAAATGATTTCTCAGTAATACTCTTACCAAGTTTTTTGGGTACCCAATCTAGGCCAAAAGTGAATTTCTTGATCTGGATCACTAAATAATCTGGAAAGGAAGCAAACCTGGTTGTTCTGAAAAGAGAAAACGATACAGTATTAAAGCACTTTTTTCCAACAGTTCAGGAAAAAGCCCAATAGAAAATGGATCTTCCTCAAGAAATGTTCCAAGCCATAGCTAGTAACTGGCTTGTAAACATTCCACTCTTTGTTTGCTATAATTCATGGAAAACTGTTTATACATCTCTGTACTAAACAGATAAGAAACAGTTAAGCTGCACATGTAGCAAACTGCAAGAGCAATGTAAATCAACATAGATATCACCCCCCCCAAATGAAATGTGCACTGATTAAACTAGAGATGAGAGTTTCTCATCTTTGTGACTAAAGGCATAAATGACCACACTCTATTGACCAAGTTCTTGAATGAGAACTAGGGTACTGTTGAGTGTTCGTTTTTACTGAACTACAGATCAATACCACAATTCAAGCTTTATCTAATTTATATAGCTGCTGCCCATCTCACCAAAAACGGCTCTGGGTGGCATATAACAAAGCCAAAAGCAACATATAATGACAGGAGTTTGGCCAGGTAGGATCCAAAGTTACATTAATTGCTCCCAAATCTTAAAACATTAAGTATATAAGCTTGCAATCATATAGAAGAGGTTATAAAACACTTGTAATACAGATAGTTCTTGACTTACGATCACAACTGAACCCCAAAATTTTGTTGCTAAATGAGTTGTGTCCCATTTACAACCTTTCTTGCCACGGTTGTTAAGTGAATCACAGCAGTTAAGTTAATAACGCAGTTGCTAAGTGAATCTGGCTTCCCATTGACTTTGTTTGTCAGAAGGCTGCAAAAGGCAATTACATAACCCTGGGACACTGCAACTGTCATAAGTACATGCTAGTTGCCAAGTGTCCCAATTCTGATCATGTGACCAGAGAGGTGCTGCAACAATCCTAAGTGTGAAAAACAGTCATCAATCTTTTTTTTTTCAGTGCTGTTGTGATTTTGAATGGTTGTAAGTGGACTACACTTATAACCATTATGTCAAGGACTACCTGTACATCAGAATAATTACTGACACAATGAATTTGCATCCCATTTGAAAATGCCCTTCGGAATATTCAGCTTAAAGGGCCTCATTTAGGGATGGGATGCTACCGGTTCTGCCCAGCTCTATAGAACCAGTAGCTCTGAAGAGCAGCAGATACAGAACCGGTTCTCTGTTTGCTGCTGTTTGGCTCACCCGCCCATCCAGCCTGTTACTTGTCCTTTATTTCCTGCTTTTTCAACCTCAGCTGCTTTGCGCGGCACAGCTGCAGTTGAAAAAGCAGTAAAAAAGTGGCTTTTCAAACACTGTGTACCCGCGAGCAGCACTTATCAGCTGTCCGGGTGGCACAGCTTAAGGTGTATTACATGCATGCAGTGCTTGTCTGCCGCGCGTGCGTGCGAAGCGTGCATGCATGTGCAAAGCGTAATCACCAAACCAGTAGTAACACCGGTTGAATCCCATCCCTGGTCCCATTGATTCTGAATGCCATTGGAGATGGTTTGCTTTTGTGGAGTACAATTGGTTGGAAAAGGCTAATTCTTATAGGACGGTTGCACAAAGCATTCTGTATTTAGAATAGTCTAGGCTCCTTATGGCTGCTTCATACATTCTGAAGCATGGAACAAAAACCCCATGTTCTAAACTTTTGTCTAACATTTGGATCTAAATAAAAAAAACATTTTTATATTGTTTTGGGTTCACTCATTCAGATTTTAAAATATTCTCTTATTCAAGAAGTCTTGAAAAGTGCATTGGTCAATAAAAATTAGACACGGGTTTCATCCTGGATGGCACTAGATACAGCTTGGCAAAAGAAACAGTAAAAATGGAATATAAACTTATATTCAGATTAAGCAGAACCATTTTGAGCATAACTGATGCCTCCCTGGTAACCAAACTTCATTACCATTTTAAATAGATTTGCAAACATTTTGTCCATTTTTTTTCAGGCAGCCTTGCAGATATAAAATTCTGCACTGTGAATGCATATTACAAAAGTGATGGCTATCCTGTAGAGTTTAAAGGGTGCCAACTACATAAACATTACTTTGCTTCTTGTTGAGCTATGTAACTAGCTTGCCAAATATAAATATCTGGAGTGTGAATGTATTTTAAGAAAAAGCTTCAAACCAGGAGTCAAGAACTTAAGCTGTTTCTAAAGCTATGCTGAACTGATTTTGTTAAGATTTTGTCAAGTTCAATCTTCTGTGGCTATTTAAGCACAATATGTAAAAAGTATGCTGCCTCTTGCTTCCACTCTTTGCTATAAATTTTATATTCTTTGACCAAATTTTTATAGATTGTGTGACTGCATATTCAGCATGGACTAGCACCCTTACTATTTTTGTGGCATTACAGTGAAACTTAAAGGAATGGAGTAAATGAAACATTCTGTGTTTGTCATATTCCAATTGGGAGTATCAGAATGATGTAGGGATCCAATGTTAAGTGGCAGCCCATGAGGTAGTTTTAGTTTACTGCATTTTTTACAGTAAACTCAGCAACCACTGAGGTTTTTACCTCAGTGGTTGCTATATGCTTTATATATTAGCTTTTATTTTGTATGGCGTGTTTATAAGTTGTTATCCTCATAACAAGGAGGGTAGCCATGTAAATTGAATAAAACAAATAATCAAACCAATAAATTAAATGTGACTGGATCAATTCTACCCAATCTGACTTTCTTTTCTTGTTCACCCATTCATGCCTCCGAGTGAGCCCATCTCCTGCCTCTTTCCACTCACTTGAGTGCCACAGACTTGGCCTGCAAGGCTGTGCTCCAGAAGTCATCCACTTGTTCTGGGGCTCCATAGGCCTCAAGACAGGAGGTGAAAGGTACCTTGGCACGAACCAATTCAGGCAGTGGCTGCTTCTCTTCTTCTGCCTGTCGCTTCTTTTCTTCATACTCTAGCAACTCATCTGCAAAGGAAAGCAAGGGGGAACATGGTCTACTCCTTCAGAAGTCACTTGCAGAAAGAATGTTGACATACAGTATCATGTAGCTGTGTACTAAGCTTGTACAACATGAAAAAGTAACACGCCAAGCCATTCTCCTGAAAAGTCCATTGCTGACAAATGCTACTTATGTGTTAGCTGCCCTTCCTGTGGAATTGATGAGGCCTGCATGTGCAAGGACATGTTAACAATGCTGCAGGAAGCTACAGTTCAAATATATTCTTGAAATAAGCTATATGGTGGGGGAGTCTTTGAGGGGAAGCATGGTGAGCTGTCTCCACACGAGCAGATAAAATGACCGTGGCAAAGATTGAAGAACTGAGTATACCAGTTCTATGAAGCTTCTCTGAATAAGGAGAGGATGGGAGATTATCCGTACGTGTTCCGGATGGCTGTTCTTTGTGAAGAGACCACAGGATAACAGTCTCCTGTGGATTTGTGCACCAGGAGACGAACGGAACGTCCATCATGCTCACAACTGCAATGGAGCCTTTGAAAGGACACTGGATTATCCGACCTCATTTTCTTTCTCATTTCCTCATTTCAAGGAGGTGCAATTACTTCTCAAGACATGTGATATGGCATTCAGGTCTGAGGACAGGGTTTGGTGTAACAAGGCAAGAGCGGAACTGAGGCGGAGCATCAAGGAGGCAAAAAAGGACTATAAAGGGAAGATTGAGGACTACTTCACAAATAATGATCCACGACACGCTTGGCAAGGAATTAAACACATCACTAATTACAGGGGCAGCAACCCCATATCGATCAATAAGGACGCATCACTGGCAGAAGAATTGAACTGCTTCTTTGCCCAATTCGAACTGAACAGGTCTTCGAACACACTGCCTCTGCAAACCACCGGTACTCAGCTGTTCATGGTACAAGAGTATGATGTGAAGCAGGTGCTTAGAGCAGTGAATGTGAAAAAGGCCACTGGCCCTGATGGGGTACCTGGGAAAGTACTCAAAGCATATGCTGACCAGCTCGCAGGTGTGTTTACAAATATTTTTAACCTTTCTCTTACACAAGCCATTGTTCCATCTTGTCTCAAAACTTCCATTATTATTCCAGTTCCCAAAAAGCCCTCTCCTGATACTTTAAATGACTGTAGACCAGTAGCTCTCACACCCATAATTATGAAGTGTTTTGAAAGACTGGTCTTAAAATATATACAGGATTGCCTCCCATCAAACCTTGACCCATACCAGTTTGCATATCGGAATAACAGATCCACAGAGGATGCTACTGCCATGGCTCTCCATGTTGCACTGAACCATCTGGAGCATAGTGGGAGCTATGTAAGGATGCTTTTCGTTGATTACAGCTCAGCTTTTAATACCATCATTCCCGATATACTGATTAAGAAGTTGCTAGAAATGGGCCTCTCCTCTCACATCTGCTGTTGGATAAAGGACTTTCTTACTAACAGGCCCCAAACTGTTAGGATTGGCAGCTATTTTTCCTCCACTCTTGCGATCCGCACTGGCTCTCCACGGGGTTGTGTGCTGAGCCCCCTTTTGTGTTCACTTTACACCTACGACTGCACCTCCTCTTGTCCCACTAACTCTATAATAAAATTTGCAGAAGACACCACGTTGGTGGGACTCATATCAGGAGAAGATGAGACGGCCTATAGGTCAGAGGTTCTCAGACTGGTCGTGTGGTGCAGGAGTCATAACCTCGCCCTGAACATCAAAAAGACCAAAGAATTGATTATAGACTTCAGACGATGCAAAGCTGAGCCTCTCCCACTATGTAACAATGGAGATTGTGTGGAAAGAGTTCATAGTTTTAGATTTCTAGGAACTCAAATTTCCGACAACCTTACTTGGTTGGTCCACACTATGGCCACTGCAAAGAAGGCCCAACAGCGCCTGCACTTTCTGAGGCTGCTGAAAAAGAGTGGTTTGGGTGAGAAGTTGCTGGTTACTTTTTACCGTTCTACCATCGAGAGCATTTTGGCATACTGTGTAACGGTGTGGTATGCTGGATGCTCTGTAGTGGATAAGAAGATGCTCCAGAGAGTTATAAACACAGCACAAAAAATCATCAGTTGCTCTCTTTCTTCTTTGGAACAGATTGTGAAGACCAGACTCCTCTCTAGAGCACTAAAAATCTCCACAGACCGTTCTCATCCTGGTCATTCATATTTCGAACTGTTACCATCAGGGAGACACTATAGGTGTCTTAAAATGAGGACTAATAGACTGAGAAACAGTTTCTTTTCCAAGGCAATAATTGTCTTGAATCAAACAATGCATATGTGATTTAGTCCTATGTATCTAGTGGCATTTTTAAATTATCTAACTTACTATATGTTTTAGATAGGTTTTAGACTAGGTTTATTATCATCATCATCATCATCATTATTATTATTATTATTATTATTATTATTAAATACTCTGTAGTGTGATTGTGATGTGATGTTTGGGGCACTGTGCTGGGGTAGCTTTCAAATTTCATTGTATTTGTAGAATGCAATGACAATAAAGGTGTTCTATTCTATTTCTAATAACTTTCGGAAATTGTCTATTTACTACCTTAAGGATTTTGGAAATCTTCAAAATGACAAGCCTGAAAAAGGCACCTGATGAATTTACTTTCGTATTTGAATAAAAGAAAAAAATTAATACAAGCTTAGGAATGTAAAGAAGTGGAAATAAATGGCAAAAGATTTTGACCAAGAAAGTTATAAACAAATTAAGGATTCAGATGAATTTGGAGTATTGAGACTTTTATTACAAGTTTTGGAATAATTATATAAATAAATAATGACATCTGCTGTCATGGACAGACAATGCCCAAAAGATGTTAACAAACATGACAGATGGCAGATGACAAACATGTTTTGCCTGATGTGGAAATATCAGAACTAAAAATCCTGGATAATAAAAAAGTGGATTATAAGGCAGAGAAGGTAGCTAAAGTATAAACATAAATGACAAACCAAAAGAATGACTTGGAATAGGTTGAAGCTTGAAAGATTAAAGTGGAAGAATAATCTGAGAGAATGACCTAGATTACTTTTTGTTGGGTTTATGAAAGAAGTTTGTTAAAGCCTTGAAGAAGCCTTTGGGATGTTTTCCTTTTTCCCATCCCAAAGAGAGATCAAATCCTTCAAGAGTGTTTATTATTACGTATTATGTCATATTAAATTTATATGCTGCCTATCTCTCCAATAAGGTGACTCTTTATAACCTTATAGACCTTAAAAAGGAAAATAGAAAAGCAGTTAAAATTTAAAAGTATGCAAATTAAAAATTTTAAAACAATGCAAAAAACCAGGAACCAAGAGATGGATGGTTCAGGAATGAAGTGTAGAAGTAAAAGGAAGAAATATAAAGTTAGTTTGTTTGATCAGGGTTAAAATGAGACACATATTGATAAAACTTTGGTAACCCTTTAGACTTTTTGCTGACAATATGATTGAAAAGTTAATGATTTATGGATTTGCATATAGATAAGGGATCTGTTAAGGGAAGAAGACATACAGTATTTGTAAATTTATGCAGGTAAAGAGTTATTAAGTGTGTTTATGCTTGTGATGAAGATCAGAAATCATTTATTTAAATATTTCTTTGCTTTTTCTTTATCTTTTTTCTTCTTTTTCATTTCTTGCACTTTTTATTTCTTTCCATTTCTCTGTTGGAATTTAGTTTTATTTACTTCTATTCTCGTAATTAAACATTTCAATTAAAACATTATAAAGTAAAGGGATGTGCTACCCAATCGGAAGGTGTAATCATGGGAGAATCATCTAGCTCACATATTGTACCAAAACATGACTGGTTAACTATCATTTATTGACTAAATCACAATGGTTGGGTTCCCGTAACAAGTTAAGTCATAAAGAAATAGATCACATTATAAATTAATCTAATAATTTAATCTACTAATAAAAGCAATTCCAGCTTTAGTATAGAGCAAGCAAAGTGAAATGGCTGCTGTGGTTGTCAACCACATTTTGTACTGCATGCAAAAGCGGATCGATACTTTTAGACATTCATTTGTACAAGGTTTCAACACTTCACTAAACAAAAGACTTTTAAGAAATGGCTTATGAAGGATGGTTTATAAATGGTTTATAAAGGTGCTCCCACCTTTGTTCAGGGCTGCTTCCATAGGTACTGGCAGCTGCATAATGTAATCCACACGCTGGGTGTATTTCACTTTCTCTGTGGCCAAGCACTTGAGTTTCTCTTCCACCAAGAAGCGAAAGACCTCATTTGGGTTTTCAGAACTACGGCAGTTCCTCTGGGGAAGCGAAAAGCAGGAGAAGCAAAAATATAACAACCCACACACGTATGTATGATGCAGGAGGTTAAAATATACTGTATAAACAAGGCTACTTCAAAATTAGAAAAAAATATACCTTCTAACTTTCATTTATTTTGGTTATATTCCACCTTCTCCAGTGATATACAATGTACTTTCCTTCTCTAATTTCATACTAAGTCCTATTACTATCTATCAGTAAGCTACGTAAAAAAGGCTAAGTCATTGAAAAAAAAATAGAAACAAAATTAAGAATGATTTCTATAGGCTATTGGCACAAACAACAACAAAACGTATCTCAACAAAGAAAAAAATGACAAAAGACAAACTTCAACACTGTCCATGAACACAACAAAAATAGATAATCTTTTTTGCCTATTGGTTTAAGACTTAATAGAGGCCACATTTGGGGCACTTGATGATGTAGCTGAGAACAATCAAAATAAATGGTTTTACGTAAGCGGGTATGCTGGCAACTCCCAAGTCTAACAGTATTATGTAGAATAGACTGTACTGTTTGTATGATTACACATTTTGAGCATTTATCTGGTCATTTTCCTGAACAAAATACAATGCACAGGAAACATACATGGATAGTAACATGCTCATGAATTCTAATTATTTTGCAGCATTTTCTCTCAATCTACTCTCAACTAGCTTCAATCAACAGTAGGAGGCATCTCTTGTACGGGTTAAGGTTCTTTCCAAGTTGCCAGTACTTGGGAGATTTTTAAAAAATAATTACAAACAATGGAATACTGGAAGGATCATGAACAAAGTGGAACATCTAATACAGCTATTCTAACCTTGGAAAATATCCAAGCTTGGTATGGAGGCAACATTTCTCCACTGCTGCATATCTCAAGGGAAAAGAAGCAATAAAATGCAAACTGCTTTCCAATGTAGCTTGTCTGTGACCCTCAAGCTTTTCACTAAGGAACCCCACTGATCTACACACTGCCTTGTTCTAAGAACCCCACCATTCTAGTCACAACACACAATTTAGGGATGCATTCCAGGATAAAATACACTGTGGGATGGCTGTGCTTTTAAGGATATTGCACCATTCAAAATTATTTTTCCTGAACCCCAGAGGGGATGCTAAAGCAGGCTTTCCTGTAGATAAACAAGCTACATTTTATTTAATTAGCAACATTGGTGACAGCTTTCATGTCAATTATGTGCTAGAGTATTTATCTTGTGTACATTTCCCCATGCTTCCAAGTCATCAGCACAAGTACCATTCCCATTCTGAAGACAATACCCAGCAATGAAACCCTTGATCCTTAAAGTTGCTACCTCCACCATGTTAATGAAGTGCAGGAAGAATTCTTGAGCATCTTGCTGCCGATTAGTAGAAAATTCTGGATGACCTTTGCCAACAAGAGATTTGAACATACGCGGGGCAATGCCATCTTGTATACCCTGCAAAGACAGAAGAGTCCAAATGAGTCTGTAAAATGAGATTTCCCCTTCTCTCGGGTAACTGTTAGACACAGTTAACACTACCTTCCATCCTCAAGGACAATTAACCTCTCAGCCTTACCTTCTGGTCCAACTGTTGTTCTCCACTTGAAAGAGCAGGTTTGGAATATTCCCCAGAGAGAAGCCCATGGCCAAGCTTAGCTCTGGAAAAGCAGGTAAATGTAAATTAATCCTAAGAAGAAGAAGATGGGACTAAAAAGATTGCAGTCCATTGCAGTTCCATGGAGCTCCCCAATTTACCCACACAAATGAAAGATGTTCCATGCCTCAAACAATTTCCAAAGAATCTTAAGCAATATAGTAATCAATTTGAAAACAATTTTAAAAGTTCCTCACCTTTCTACTGCATTATGTTTACTAGTTTTCCCTCTAAGGAACTATTAGTTGATTGCCTCAATCTTTTTTTTTTTAAGAAACACAGATTATCAACAAAATCCAGGTTTCATTTTGGCAGCCTAATTTCTAAAATTTCATGACTCCAATGGAATATGCGGAACATCTAATGAGCATGCTATTAAGTAATGTTTTCCATTTTAGCTTACAGAGAAGTCAAAACATAGATTAAGAGTTTTATATAATCAATCCTATTGGAGTGAATTTTGTACAGTTATATACATGCAGAAAAATATGCTTAAGATAAATAAGCAAAGGGATCTTAATTTTTTTAAAAAAATGCATAAAATATTTCATTTTGAGTTACAATATACAGAATATTTTTATTTTCAGCATAATCAACTTTTGTCTACACACACTGCTGGTTTCAGATTGTTGTACAATTTGAATAGTTTAACATTAAATAATGGCACTATGTTAAATCATGCCTTCTTTTACTTGGGGTTTGTTGAATAAACTCAATGGCTGGTGCATAAGAAGACTACCACTTACAAAACATAATGACTTTCTTTATACAATATATTAATGCAAAACAAAAAAAACCATGATAGTTTAGGTTTATGTGTGGTTCACCTATTTATTTATTTATTTATTTATTTATTTATTTATTTATTTATTTATTTAGACTTGTATGCCGCCCTCTCTCCCTAAGGACTCAGGGCGGCAAACAATAAAAACCTGATACAATTACAATAAAAAGACATTAAACCAATACAAGCCTAATCAATCGTTAAAATTAAAGTTAAAACAAGTAAAAACAAGCCACACCCCCGAAGTCAGTTCAGACCGGCCTGTTGAAACAGCCAGGTCTTCAGGTCCCGGTGGAAGGAGCGGAGATCAGGGGCCAAATGGAGGTCCACGGGGAGTTGGTTCCATAGGGCGGGTGCTCCCACAGAAAAGGCCCTACCCCTGGGCACCGCCAGTCGACAATGCCTAACCGACGGTACCCCAAGGAGGCCCCGCATATGGGAGAGTACTGGCCGATCGGAATGTGATGCTGGCAGGAGGCGTTCCCGCAGGTACCCTGGCCCCAAGCCATTTAGGACTTTATAAGTTGTTACTAGCACCTTGAAACTAACCCAGAAGGCAACCGGCAACCAATGCAGGTCGCACAGGAGGGGTGTAACATGGGAGTCTCGGGGCACCCCCATCACAGCCCACGCAGCCGCATTCTGCACCAGCTGCAACCTCCGGGTGGTCCGCAAGGTCAGTCCCATGTAGAGAGCCAGTAGTCGATTCAGGAGATGACGAGCGCATGAGTGACTGTTCATAGGGCATCTCGGCTCAGGTAAGGGCGAAGCTGGCAAACCAGCTGAACCTGGGCAAAGGCCCCCCTGGCCACAGCTCCCACCTGCTCCTCCAAACTGAGCTGTGAATCCAGGAGGACGCCCAGGTTCCGCGCCCTGTCCATGGGGGGCAACACCTCTCCCCCCATGACCAAAGATGGTATATCCCGAGAAAACCGAGATGCCGGTACGCACAGCCACTCAGTCTTGGCCGGGTTGAGTTGGAGCCTGTTACTCCCCATCCCAATCTGCACCGCATCCAGGCACCGGGACATCATGGAGAGAGCATCACTGATATGGTCTGGGGTGAAGATGTAAAGCTGGGTATCATCCACATATTGGTGATACCTCACCCCAAAACCACGGATGATCTAACCCAGCGGCTTCATGTAGATGTTGAACAGGAGAGGCGAGAGAACCGACCCCTGTGGCACCCCACAAGTGAGGGGCCTCGGGGCCGATCTCTGCTCCCCTGCCAACACCGACTGCGAGCGGCCTGAGAGGTAGGAGAACCACCATAAAATGGTGCCCCCCACTCCCAACCCCCGGAGCCGCCACAGTAGGATACCATGGTCGATGGTATCGAAAGCCGCTGAGAGATCTAAAAGGACCAGGACAGAGGAAAAACCCCTGTCCCGAGCCCTCCAGAGATCATCCATCAGTGCGACCAATGCTGTCTCTGTGCTGTGCCTGGGCCTGAAGCCTGATTGGTACAGATCTAGATAATCAGCTTCCTCCAGGAACAACGGAAGTTGCTGAACCACCACACTCTCAACAATCTTCGCTAAAAAGTGAAGGTTGGAGACTGGACGATAGTTGTTCAAAATGGCTGGGTCCAAGGCAGGCTTCTTGAGGAGGGGTCTCACCACTGCCTCTTTCAAGGCAGCGGGAAATACACCCTCACTCAAGGAGGCGTTGACAACTGCCTGGAGCCAGCCATGTGTAACCTCCCTGGAGGCATAAACCAGCCAGGAAGGACACGGGTCCAATAAACACTTGGTGGAAGACAACCTCCGCATGATCCTGTCCAGTTCATCCAGGGAAACAGGGTCAAACTCAACCCAAGTAGAATCAGCCAGACTTGTTGTCACCCCGTCATCCGACCCCTGCCAGTCAAAGTCCAAGCCAGCCCAAATCTGAGTGACCTTATCCGCTAGATGCTGACTAAATTCCTCTGCTCTGCCCTGCAAAGGGTCCTCCCTCACCTCTAAATGCAGGAGGGAGCGAGTGACCCTGAACAAGGCCGCAGGACGGTCATCTGCAGACACAATGAGAGCGGAGAAGTAGGCACACCTCGCTGCTCTAATCGCTTCCAGGTAAGTCCTAATATAGGCTCTTAGCTGGGCACGGTTAGCTAAGTTACGGTATGAGTTGGGATGGTAAGAAATTGGTTTGGTTCTGGTTTCTCAAACCCATTTTGAACTAGAAATATACCATAATCCTCTGTTCTAAATCTTACACTGCAGTTCACAAAAAGAACTTTCAAAGGAACACATGCCCACCAAAATTATATCAAGGAAATATTATTTATTCTGTCTTTTGGTTCACTTGCTGAATATAAAGACAGATAGATAACTCTACAAATTCTTCCATACAAAGTTTCTTTTATTGGATTATATTAGGTATCCTCAAGGTAACTCACAGTTATGCTGAGATGCATCTAATGTCCAATTCTTTGCACAGTTGAAATCGTAGTGTAAAATGATTGTAATCTTTCTATCCCATATTTCATCCCATAGTAGTAGAGATGCTAGCATGAGGCTGAGTTCAGGCAAGAGTGAAGAAACCTCCCTCAACCCACCAAAGGTCAATTCAGTGACCAATCAGGATTACAGATGTGACCACATGACATGGACTACATTTCCCAGGATACCTTAACTACATTTACCATGATGCATTCCCTTAAGGGGACAGCTCCCAATTCCTAACAAACTATCCAATTCCCATTAACTATAACTGGCTGGACAGCACATTATTTGCAAAAATGTGTGTATTACATAAAAACATGTAATAAATAAGAAAATGCATCTTTCTGTGTGCTTTTAAAAAAAATTCAAATTAACAGAGAAACAACATGGGCTGGAAAAAATGAGAATTGAGCAAAATGCAATTGACAGATGTGTCCCTCCACAGTCCCGTCTGTCAGAGAACCCATTAAATATTGAAATGGAAGCTCAACCTCTTTACGACTTTACTTACACCTGGGTGCTGAAGTCTTGTGTAGGATCTGCAGGAGCACTTTGGAATATTTTCTCTAGTTTGTCTACATACCTATAAAGAAGCAAAAAAAAACAACAACCCCAATTTGGCAACCAAATATGAGCAGTTGGAAAGGTCAGAAATTCAGAGTCTGGGATCCAAATAACATCAGTTGCGGTTTACAAGACCATATACTGAGGACCCAGAAGCGTATAACAAAATCTCTCTCTTGGCTTGTCTTTCATGTTAGTGAAGGCTCTCTCATGCTTGCTGTATTTATTCACCAAATCAAGGAATCACTTCATTAATATCATTCTTCTTTGACTTTGGCATGTCTGTCTTTCTTGGTCAATTATACCATACTTCATCCATGCACATAGAACAATATGGGACGCAATAAAAGCACTATAATAAGAGTTTTAAACTGCATGGAGATACTATTTTAAAAACCAAGAAAGTGAGACAGGCCTCAAGTTGGCTACAAAATATACCTTTGAAATGTGTACTTAATTACTATTATACAATTCTACTTAAATTGGGACTATCTGATCTCGGCAAACAAATGGTTTATCTTGACCTTCTGAGGCACAGAAGACACTCCTTGTTACCAATTGCTATGTACAAGTGGCTTCTATTTAGACTACTAGAAAGAACCTGAATATTTCCTCTGCAGCTAGGAACAATAGAGACCCACTTACTTTCGTTGGAAGTCTGGTATGCTGAACAACACCTGCACTACCGAATTGAGATAGCAACTGTTTCCAAGGTTACGGATACCCGTAAAGCCAGGGCCATACAGTGGTTTCAGCTGCACCCCAGACTCCTGAATCAACTCCCACTCTCCAATCCGCTGGTTCATATCAATCTCTAGCTCTGTCATTGTCTTGTCTGTCTGCATAGAGAAGGGACATAGAAAATAATCCAAAACTGTGCCTAAAACTTTGAAATAATTTCTTAGCAGAAAGATGCAAAAAGGACAACAAACAACGATTATGAATCTAAATGCTTTCTACATTATGTCCTATTTGGAAATTCACATTGCTAAATAAAGAATCTAGAATTTAAGATACAGAAGGAAACAGTTAATAGAAGCTGATGAAATCACCTCCATTGATAATATTGCTTGTAGGTACCGTGTTTCCCCGAAAATAAGACACTGTCTTATATTTTTTTTGGCTCCCAAAAACACACTAGGTCTTATTTATATATATATATATATATATATATATATATATATATATATATATATTTTAATGAAAAAAAAAACACTTACCATATTCATATAGAACAATGTACATTTATTCATGTATAAACTACTGAACAAATCATACCGTGTTTCCCAAAAATAAGACACTGTCTTATATTTTTTTGGCTCCCAAAAACACACTAGGTCTTATTTTCGGGGTAGGTCTTATTTTCGGGGTAGGTCTTATTTTTGGGGAAACACGGTAACAGAACCATTCTGGTTCTGTAAGTTACCATGAGTTTCTTTCAGCATCTACCACAGCTAGCATTCATTCTATCATCTCTTCTCACCTTTTGCATTTTAAGCATATCGATCCCAAAATGAGCCAGGTGCTCAGCCAGATTGGGGTCTAGAACCATATCATCCTCATCGTAAGAGTAGACATCTACAGATGAAGGGAACAATGGCAGAAATCAATCAACATCTCACAACCGGTGTTTCAGACTCTGCATCGCTAGCAATTTCTCTTTTCCTAAATTTTCCATCATTTACCCTAGAACCAAAATGGCACTTTGCAGGAAAAAGACAGAAGTGCCAAGAATCTATTCCTGCAGCCTTCCCACATTTAACCTCAGGGATTACTTTTTGTGGTTTGAAAAACTGTTAATTGATAAAAGTAGAGTGGAAGTATCTTCAATTTAAACAACTTTTGCTGTTTACATACATGCTGACAGATTTAATTACTTCATCCTGTGCACCATTATAAGCTTTAACATATAGTTTACCAAAAAATAATAAGTTGACAATAGTTGTTTATAAATAGTTGTCAGAATATATGAAATTAGATATAGGGAGGTATGGAATAAAAAAATTGGACTGTCTGGTACACAAATACAGAATAGAGTATTATTTGGATACCCAGATTTCTAATAGCTATAGATTTAAAATTACAAATAATGCAAAAATATTATTTTAATTTTGGATATTTTTTAAGGAAGATACTGGTGGCTTTAGCTAATTGCAGGTATTGACTCTACTCAAAATATATTGTTTGTACAGTACGATAATATACTTTTTTTTCTTGAATATGGTATTTGGAATAAATATAATGTTCTTTCATTGAAATTAATTCAATGATTGCATTCAAATTTTATGTTCATTTAATCATAAAAAATTTGACTGGTCGGCTTCAGAATCATACTTCATATCAACAATCTATAACTAAAACCCAGTTCATAGTTATATATTGTACGTTTTTCAAATTCAGTCAGTTCTCTCAGTGTCCTTCCTGATTTTTGCAATTATTTTGCACATTTCAAGATAGTGAAAGCAAACAGGTAAACTTGACTATTGTAAAGTAACAGCTTCAAATGTCCTTGATATTTTAACCCCTGATGCTTTTTTCCTGACATATTTTTCTTGACGTGCTTTTATTGCTGATGGTTCTAGTGCCAATAAAAATAGAGAAGGGGAAAGGAGGCACTCTTTTCTTGACCCCTTCAGTATAGAAATTGTTGTAATAAAAATCCATTTACTATTATCTGGCCTTAGATCTTCATAAACATGCTTTACTGAAATAAAAACTTTATAAAGGCACATTTGTGTTTTTCAAAACTGCACGCATGATAGGCTACTCCAAACTGTGAAAAGCCTTTTCTGCATCAAGAAAAAAATAATGGCTATTTAAAATTTTCTAAAATGTAGCTTATTGATAACATTCAGAAGGTGTCTGATATTATCTCTCATGTATCTCTGCTCATCCTCTTTCAATTATACAAATGTCCGAAAATCTCACCACTCTCTCTACTGCTGAGTCTTGATCTGAAGATATTTAAAAAAAACAACCACATATATTAGATTACATGCTTAATTTT
Organism: Naja naja; assembly: GCA_009733165.1. NCBI lineage: Eukaryota > Metazoa > Chordata > Lepidosauria > Squamata > Elapidae > Naja > Naja naja. The sequence goes on from CM019149.1 coordinate 196,728,424, forward strand.
TATTTTTAAATGAACTGACTTAACTATTAGTAATAGCATTCATATTGAAAGTTAGGTTTTTTTATTTACACACACACACATACACCTATATGTATACAAATATAATACATACATACATACATACATACATTCGTAGATTTTCACGGGTAAAGGTATGTAGGTCTTGGTGTATTGGGGTCTTGTCCCGTGTAAGATTGAGAATACCTTGGCGACGTTTCGACGAGATCCCACTCGCCATCTTCAGGCTGGTGTCTTTGGCTTTGTGCTTCTGCCAGCAAAGTGTGGTCTGAGCTGCCTTCTCTCTATAAATACTGGAGGGGAGGGGTGGTGTGCTGGCTCTGCTGTAAGCGGGTTGGTTGGCTGTGTTTTGGCTGTGTTGTCTTCTTGATTGGTTGATGGAATTGGTGTTTGCTGATTGGTTGGCTTTTTGTAAGAGCCTGTGTGGCTGAGGTAGTGGCTGTGTGTCCTTCAGCCTTTTGTGTTTTAGCTACCTGGGTAGTGGGCTGTGTGATGACCTTCTGAGTTTTATTGTTGTGACATCCTGGGTCTTGTGCTGTTATCTCCTGGGTCGTTGTCTGTGTTGCAACCTCCTGAGATTTTGTGTTGTAATCTCCTGAGTTCCATGATGTAGTATCCTAGGTGGAAGGCTGTGATGTGACATTCCGGGCCTTGGTTTGGCTCCGAGTTTGAGGTCTGGCTATGTGTTTATAGCGTGTGTCAGTTTGCTTAGTGTGGGGGTTGGAGGGGGATGTAGCAGCTGGAGTTGCAGCTATGGTCTGGTTTCTGGATGGTGGTTGCCTTTTGTCTGTGGGGTGGGCTTGGGTTTGAGTTTGAGGTCTGGCTATGTGTTTATAGCGTGTGTCAGTTTGCTTAGTTTGGGGTGGGAGGGGTGTAGCAGCTGGAGTTGCAGCTATGGTCTGGTTTCTGGGCGGTGGTTGCCTTTGTCTGTGGGGTGGGCTTGGGTTTGAGTCTGGTGAGGGAGATTGGTGGTGGCATCATGTGTTATTTTGGGTCCGGTGTTGGTTTTCATGGCTGGGACTCGTTTGTTGATTAGGGCTAGTTTCCAGATGTCTGGTAGGCGGGAAGTATCATCCTGTTTATTCATGTTATGGGGGTGTTTCTCTATTTCGATGGCTGCCCTAATTATTCTCTTGTTGAAATGTTCAGTGTTGGAGATAAGTTTGGACATGAAATTGATTTTGAGGGATCCAAACTTATCTCCAACACTGAACATTTCAACAAGAGAATAATTAGGAAAGCCATCGAAATAACATGAATAAACGGGATGATACTTCCCGCCTACCAGACATCTGGAAACTAGCCCTAATCAACAAACGAGTCCCAGCCATGAAAACCAACACCGGACCCAAAATAACACATGATGCCACCACCAATCTCCCTCACCAGACTCAAACCCAAGCCCACCCCACAGACAAAAGGCAACCACCATCCAGAAACCAGACCATAGCTGCAACTCCAGCTGCTACACCCCACCCCCCACTAAGCAAACTGACACACGCTATAAACACATAGCCAGACCTCAAACTCGAGCCAAACCAAGGCCCGAATGTCACATCACAGCCTTCCACCTAGGATACTACATCATGGAACTCAGGAGATTACAACACAAAATCTCAGGAGGTTGCAACACAGACGACCCAGGAGATAACAGCACAAGACCCAGGATGTCACAACAATAAAACTCAGAAGGTCATCACACAGCCCACTACCCAGGTAGCTAAAACACAAAAGGCTGAAGGACACACAGCCACTACCTCAGCCACACAGGCTCTTACAAAAAAGCCAACCAATCAGCAAACACCAATTCCATCAACCAATCAAGAAGCGACAACACAGCCAAAAACACAGCCAACCAACCCGCTTACAGCAGAGCCAGCACACCACACCTCCCCTCCAGTATTTATAGAGAGAAGGCAGCTCAGACCACACTTTGCTGGCAGAAGCACAAAGCCGAAGACACCAGCCTGAAGATGGCGAGTGGGATCTTGTCGAAACGTCGCCAAGGTATTCTCAATCTTACACGGGACAAGACCCGAATACACCAAGACCTACATATATATATATATATATATATATATATATATATATATATATATGTATGTATGTATATATGTATACACACACACACACACATACATATACATATATACATACACACACACATACACACACACACTGTATATATATATACAGATAAATTATAAATATTTGGGAGCACATCATATATTACATGCATTTTATACATGTGCTTTTACTAGCAACTTCAGAAGTGGAAAAGCTAAATTGCAAAATTCATTTCTCACTTTCCTGTTCCTAAGAACCCGAGTTTGTCACATTTATCAAAGCAGCTGCCCTAACAAGCCTACCACTCCCAAGAAAATACAACTATGTAGGTTTACTGATCCTCCCTGACTAGCAATCAGGAGATTGAAATTAGAGGGAGGGATGAGGTATATGGATTGGAATAAGACTGACCTTGAACCTAGGTAGCCAGATTGTACTATTCTCCCTCCTCCTGCCAGACCCTATGATCACAGTGATAGCTCAATAGAAAGGAATGAATCCCTCAGAGTGTAAGATGGGAACAGAAATTCAGCAATTCTCTGATAGGGAATCTTAAAACTATTCAACAGCTGCATCTACATGTTGAGAAGCCTTACCAGCTCCATCAGGAGTGATGGTTCCCAACTTTACAGCCAAGGGATAACCAGTTTCTCTATAATGTTCTACAGCATGGTTGTTGCCTCCGCTGCCATCAAAGTAACGCCGTCCACACAAGATGGAGCCATCCGTCATGTTGAGCCACAGGTTCTCCCGCATGTCACATTTGCTACATTTCCAGCCACTGTCAATACAAGCAATTAGGCAGTAATTAGGCCTCAATCAGTATAATTCTCTCACTGAACAATTCTTAAGCCTGACTCCATTTTGTTAAACTTCCCAAATTTCATTCTACATCTTCTGTTGAGTGAATGTAAGATTTTAGCATACATGCTTCTATTAAAATCTGGAAGAGAAGTGTAGTAAGTTATGAAAGAGCTCCACGAGTGGAAAAAGGAAAAAAAAACGCTAAGGAACACCATCAACTCACCAAGGAGGGATACGAATACCATTCTGGAGCTGCTGAAGAGAAAATGCATGCCTGGACACACGTCGAACCTCCCCATCCCAAGCCTGTACCTCCTGTTTACGGGAAGCAGAATCTGCTGTCAAAATAGCTTCAATTGCACTAGAAATCTGGAATGCCAAAAGAAAAAAGGAGAGTCAGACTTTCAAGTCCCTTCTAAAATATCTACTATCAACAGAGATCTGAAGTCTTACATACCATTTTAACTAAAAAAAATTCCCCATACATCAAAGGCTGATGCATCACGTCAACTCCACCTCTAGTGCAAAGCCAATCAGACCATGTGATTTTTTTCCCCTCCTGGATGAATCACAGTGCTTACCCTGTCCTTCACCATATCTGGCAGACCATCTAGTCCATCCTGAGGGATATCCAAATGCTCTGGTAAAATAACTATTTTGACATGTTCATCATATTCATATTTCTCTTCTGGGAGGTCAAATCCCCCTTCTACACCTATCAAAACAGATATGCAACAGTAGCAGTTGAGAAGTGTAAGAAGCAACATCATAAACTCTGGGTGCTGTGAAATTTTATGTTAACTCTTGAAACAACTTTAGCCGAAACCATACTTTTACTTTGCTTCGTTTTAAAGTTGCCATGCATATGTGGGGGAGGGAGGCTTTGAAGAATGTAGAATGTTTTCCTCCATAGTGCCAGACATAACAGCGATAAGGCTCAAGAGAACCAAGGACAGCTCAAGGTGCCCTAGTAACGGCAGGAAAGAGTGATGAGAAGTTCATCGCCTGCTTGGTTGGTTAATGTGACCTATAGACAATATCTATTCTTTAATTGTACTAAAGCGTGGGAATTATTCAGAGCTGGTTTCACATTTGAACGTGCCGATATGATGTACCCAATAAAATGGATCTTTGAGAAAGCCACAGCCTCAGAGACTTGAATTAATTGGGCCCATTACTCGGAACCATGACATCTTAATTAAAGAAGATGCCAAATGATGCAAGCTCTAAGTAAGCTTACAGATAAAAAACATGAACTCAGATCTTCTGACAGTCTTAAAGCTAAAGTCTATCCTTGTTCAATGTTTTCTCTATAATAGAAGAGTAAGTTTAGATTTTTACCAATAGCTAGACGGGTTGGTTTCTTCCGAGGAGGATCACCAGCACTGGAATTATTTTCTTCTTTCTAGAGAAGAACCAGAAGAGAGTTGATTAGCAAGCCAGATGTCCAAATTCCAAATGTCCAGACCCTTGGGCAGCAAAAAAGCACACAGCAGCATCAATTTGAACCGTCTTTCTTCCTCTGCTCTGGAATTTTTTTTTTTTTTAATTACATTTATATGCCGCCCTTCTCCAAAGACTCAGGGCGGCTTACAATTTCTGGGATACAACCCAATGTGCTCAGCAATAGCCTTCATTCCATTGTATATGCCTGCTTATTACTAAGCGGCATTTTTACAAGGTCAGCTAATTGCCCCCAACAATCTTGGGTCCTCAATTTACCTACCCCGAGAGGATGGAAGGCTGAGTCAACCTTGAGCCTGGTGGGATTCGAGCCTACAGTAATTATAGACAGCTGGATCTTAAATAAGCAAGTTCTGCACAAGGCAAAAAAATTGCCCTTCTTACCAATCTGCGTGTTTTCTTAAGATGTAAATAGACCCGCTGGCCTGTTTTTTCATAATGTTTTGTCACATACTGCTTTCCAAAGCCCAGGAATGTGTTCATACAGATATATATTCCTCCATCTGATTCCTACAGAATAAAGAAAGACATGACTTCAATAGGAAGGGAGCTCAGCCAATCCCAGAATAACCAACATTTTAAGGCTGTGTATAAAATGTTGTAGCCCGGACAAATTACTCAAATACATAATTTCATGAATGCAATTTACAGAAATCCCTCTTTATAAATACTTTCCCGAAATCTATCAGGCACTGAAATCCCGCCTCAGAGAATCTTGTATCAGTGAGATCTCTTCCTTCCAAGAGCTTAGTAGGTTAAGCTAAAAAATACACAAATATACATTTGCAGTCATGAGGTCTAGAAACTTGCATTTAAATTTTTCCTAGTTGTTTTGGCTATGGGCACATTTGGATTTATTTGGATGTTCAGAATAGGAGGAAGAATTCATTGGTGCTGTCACCCACCAAACCTGTTCTGAGCAATGGGGATGAAGCAGTTTGTTGCGATGATCCTTAGTGGTCCCTTATCAATAGGACACTATAAAATTATTTCATATGAAGATAGAGTCATTGAAAATCATCATCCATTTATTAACCTCTTTATGTGGCTCCCAGATTATAATTATGCATCAGTGCTATTGCAGTCACACCAGATAAACTGCTCTATGCTCCAGGAACTAAATGACTACAGTAATTCAGTTTACAGATCTTGTTTGGTTACTCTAGATACCCATGACATATTCATACAACAGTAGTGCCTGCTTTAGCAGAAGAAAGCCTGAAGCATTTATATTCACATTTCTGCATCATTTTGCCAGCTAGAGAAAATATGGGGAAACTATGGTCCTTCAAACATTGCTGAACAGAAACTCTCAGAATATATCCCTACTAACTATGATGTTAGTGTGGTTGTTTTAGTTTAGTACTAGTGTCTGAAGGGCACAAGTCCCCTGTTCCAATATAGAGAAAACACTTGAATGTGAACGCAAATCTTCTGACATATTTCAATTTGGTTTGTGTAAATATGTCCAGAATACAGAACATGTGGATTATTTCTTCCACCTCAACTCAACAAACATTTTATATGGCTATTGGCTTTTACTGGATGTTCGTGAAGTCTATAGAGCAAAAATACGACTGTTTAAGAGTTAACAGCAGGGGAAAGGAATACAATTTTGAACAGAATAGTTCAGAAAATTCTGAACATTTTCTGTTTTTTTTTCTCACAATTGGACAGCCTTTCAAATTAGACATTGATTTTCAACCATTCCTCTTATGAAATCCATGTGGAATCCAAAAGCATTTTTTAAAAACATAAACAGCACGAAGCACTGCCTTACATTTTTATTAAAACACATATGGGAGGAGGGGAATGACAAGACAATAAGTGAGCCTGATAGACAGCAAGGAAAATGTCCACAGGCATCTCACTACCTACAAGAGTGCTAAACAGAGCTACAGTACACAATAATGTCAGTTAAAAATATAGTTGTTTCTATAAGAGCACAGACCTCGTCCTTCAAAAGAGATGATTAACTGTTTAATAGGATTATATGATAATTATACTAGAAGCACTCCAAATGATAAGCATCCTATCATTTGTAAGAAATTACATGAAATAATTCTCTTTCTTACACAATTATCCCAGATAATTCTTAAATGTTAACAAATATTGTTCATTGCAGTTTTGAAGGTTGCAGATATGTCTAATAAAAGGAGCGCTTCTATTGCAGGGATGTCAAAACATCCTCTTGTAGAACAATATTCTTCTTTTCCTAACTAGCAACTCATTAGCCTTGCTGCATATATATCAGTAGGAGGAATTTTAATATAAATTGTGAATGTTCACAAAATGCAGCCTTTCTCTCTGATATGATGAGCCCACCAGAGAAAAATGATCAGCCTACTTCAAAAGAATTTTTTTTAAAAAGGAAATAAACGATACACTTTAAAATTATTATTCGGAAAGGAAATTCAACAGATCCTGATAGCAGGGGTCTAATTTATACTAAATTCTGGGAAGGGCAAGATACACTCAAACAAAATAGCTTGTTTTTCCACTCTTCATAGTCAGAAGAAAAAGGCAACAGAGAGGACAGAGGGTTTAGGAGAAAGACGAAGCAGGACAAACGAACCAGTAAATCAAGCAAACATTTATGAATCTTTCTGAGAACCTCCGTTAAAACTCGGGAGTAGCCTAGCCAGGCTTGCTTGATTCACTCTGGGAAAAAGGCGTGGCTGCCCAGAAGGTTTCTCTCCCAGCCAGGGGACACCAGCTACAGACATTAGCATCACCTGTAACAATGGGAGCGATTCCCACACACTCGTTAGGAAAGAAACTGGATATGGGGAATTCATTCCACAGCCCGAAATTGAAAAGAGACAAGAGAAATCGGGTGACGGAGGGGTACCTAGAGCCCATGTGTCTGATTCAAAAACCAAAAGGGTTGACACGTCCTTTTCACCAAAGGTCTGTGGGATTAGCAGTTTCTGAGAGCAAGGTCTGACACTCAAAGTAATGGGGAAAGGGACTTCGTTTCCCATCATGCCCCGCGAGTCATGCCTAGATAGTTCCAGAGACTTCAGTAGGGCGGCGGGGCTCAATCTTTCACTCTTAAGTAGCAGAGCCAGGCACTAAGACTACAGTGCCCGGCATGCCCTACGAGGCTCCCGTCTTAAGCTGCTCTATCGTGGGATATAGTAAAACAGCTCAGTATCCAACAGACCCCCCGCCCCACAGCTGGCCATACGGTCCGGTGAATAAGATGACCATGACAGCAACGCCCCACCTCTGAGATGTGATCACGATAAACTACAATCCCCAGAAAGCCAAGTATTTTCCCAAAGAAGGATTTGGCCGCTGAAACTCTTGGGATTTGTAGTATTCGCTTGGTTCCTTATGGGGGATTTACAGGAGATGCCGTTCCCTGAAAAAATACAAGTCCCGTGAGGACTTGCGCGGGTCATATTACCTTCCCCGCCCGGTCTGTCGGAGACTTCGAAGACAACAGAATCCCCACCAGACCCCGTCTTTTTCACATGAGAATTTACCGGAGTGTCGAAAGAGAAGGCGCACTCATCCTTATGGACGCGATCCCCGGCCTTGGGCACCCGGATAGACGGTAGCACAGAAAGTAGTGCCTCACTCAGCTCCGCCATGACAGCTGCTTTCTCCAACACCGCCCACAGCGAACACCTACCAATCAGAAGACAACATACGCTAAGCTTCTCCAGCCAATGAATGGGGGCATAAAAGGGAATTGGGCGTGTACTCCGGAACGCAAGATATTTTTGTTTGATTTGTCCTTCCAATATGCCTATTTTTAAACGGACACCCATTGTAGCCAATCAGGATTGGAGGTAAACGTTCTACAAATGGAAACGTTGGTTATGTTCTTAGCTCCGCCCCGATGTTATTACTCTTCAAAATGAGAAGTTGGAAGATTGCTTTTGTATTTGTCTAAACTAGCCAATAAGATAACGCCGGTAGGTTCAGCCTTCCAATACATTGACAGCATTCTACTCCAATAAAAAGGCAGATAAAAAGAGTTAAAATTACTTTCCAGCCAATTGCAAGAGGAAAGGGAGGCAGAAAGGTAGGAAAGGGGATGTCGCGTTTTCAAACGAGTAGGAAAAAAGAGCTGTCTGAGCGATTGGCAGGCATTCGCTCCAATCAGGGCTGCCGCAGAGAGGCTGGTGGAAGAAGGCGGGAGATTCGAATACTAGTCCAGTCTGTCCAATCGGGCCTGAGCTTGGGCGACCGAGTCCAACAAAAGCGAAGAGGGTGCTTTGGGGTGGAGTGGGGGAATGTGAGCTTGCGCTGAGTGGGAAGACGGAGGGGGCAGGTTGGTAGACGAATTTATGGCCGCTCCTTCTCTCGGAGGTAGAAGAGTTTCTGGGTTGCTGCAATTAGGGGCATTCAGCTGCGTCTTGCTGTCTTTTTCCTTGCGTTGTAAGGCTGTTTGTTGTTTTTCAGGGTTCCTGCGTTCCCAAACAGTTGCCATGGGGTCTTCTGAGAGTTTCCCAGCTACACCCACCTGCACGCCTTTGCTGAATAAGCACCTGAAAAACGTCAGTGACCCAAGGTCACCTACTGCTGGGATCCTGAGAACACCCATTGAGGTATTTGGAAGCCTGTGTTTCAGAACAAAGGATTTGCTTTTCCATCTTCCCTTCCCTGTATATCTGCTGTTTTAACTTCGTTTGCTTTTCTCTGCTTTTAGGTAGAAAGTTCCCCCAAAGACAACACAGAGTTTCCAAAACAAGGGGAGTTGGTAGCTAAATGCCAGCATGAGAACTGGGATCCTCGTTCCCCAACACCAGGAATTTCACGCACCCCTCTAAAAGATGTGTTAGCTGGTAAGTAGAGATATATTTGTGGCCTAATCTGCTTTTAAATCTGAGAACTGCTATGTGGAAAGTCTCGCACTTTCCTAGGCTGGCTTGCTTAAATTTATATGCCAAAAGGACTGTGGGCTGGCTAATGTACAAGTGAGTACAAAACAAGTTTTCAAGACCACTTCGTAGACTAATATCAAAGTCCAAAAATCAAAATGAGACAATGGAAATGGGTAGAGAAGGAAGAAATGTTTAAGAGGATGGGCCAAGAAGTGGTAGCAGATAGTCTAAAGATCCAAGAGAGGAATATGGGAGACAAGCCAAGAAATGAATAATTAAAGTTTTAATGTGAGTGAGAGATGATGGATAATAAAAACGGGCTAGAAGTTAGAGAAAGGGGGATTAATGGAATAGATACTTTTACATTATGTGAATTAACAAGGGATTTTAGAATTTCAACGAGGGTAATTTTGAATATGATATATCGAATAATCAAACAATTGAAGAATACAACTCAACATAAACATGTGTATTATTAGTTAAACTATATAAGTTTGTTGAATGTAAAATATGAATATTAACATTCTATTTGCAGAAAAAAGAATGCTATGTAGAATTTGAATGACATACAAATAACATTCTGAAATATCGAATAAGAGAATAATGAAAAATTATAATCTGATAATTATTATTAGAATTATATAACTTGTCAGATGTAAATATGAATATTTTATTTGTATTAAATAACTTGTAAAATGTGATTAGAAAGGGGATATTTTTAAATATAATGGTATAATTAAAAATCAGAAAGGGGATAAATAATGGAAGATTATAACTCAATATAAATTGGTGAATTATTAGAATCGCATAAGTTTGTTAAACACTACAAATATGATTAATAATATTTCATTTGTAGTAAAAAGAGGGATATTTAAAGTATGGAGATGGACACAAAAATAAGATATTGAAATGGTGAATAATCAAAGAAAATATGTGTATTAATATGAAACCTTATAAGATTGTCAACTGTATTGAATATGAAGAATATTGTCATTTGTTTTAAAATGTAAGATACTCTGCTACCACACTGTACACACAATATGTTTGTAAAAAAAACAAGAAAAAGTATATAAAAAAAGAGTCCAAAAACCAAGAATGGCAGATTGAGGATCTTCTAAGCAGTTTTTTATTGTTTTTCACCAGACAAGACAGAGAACTTGCCCAAACTAAAGCAAAGTATTTGCACCATTAAACATAATGGTATACTCTTAAAAACTACTAGGGAAGAAACATTTAACACTTTTTCCCACAAAGATTACCTAGACTTCTTTGTCTTTTGCTCCTTTAGAATACACTCCTTCCTTCCTGGGAATCACAAATACTTACGAAAGGCCAATAAGGAATCTTAGGGTGGGTGATGTTCTAAAAGGTTGGTGCCATAACAGAAAAAGTTTTCCTGGGCCTTGTCAGTTTGTAACCAATAGTACTCAGAACATGTCTTTCCCATCTTTGGGTAGGATAGGTAGAAACAACTGGGGAGAGATAAGTAATCCTGTCCTAAGCTTTGAAGGGCTTTAAAGATGAGCCAACACCTTGAATTGTACCTAAAAGCCAATGCTCATGAAGTAATGGTGTACATGTGCTGTGTAACTGGCATCAGTAGTTGCCCATGCTGCTGCTTTCTGCACCAGTTGGAGCTTCCAATACTCTTCAAGGGTAACACCCTGTAAAGCGCACTGCAGTAATCCAATCATGAAGGCATGAGTGACAATGAGCAAGGCTGCCCTTTCCAGGAACTGGCACAACTGGCATATGACCCAAAGTTGTGCAAAGGCCTTCCTAGGCACAAATGCTACCTGCTGTTTGAGCAGGAGCTGTGGATCTAGGAGGATCCCAAATTGCACACTAGGCAAGGCCTTCTTATCCAGAACCAAGGTTTGGAAAGTACCTAGAACCAAGAGGTCCAAAATCCCAAAGCCAGTCAGTCTTGCTTGGATTGAGCTGAAGCTACCCAGGTCCCCATAGTCTCCAGATGTAGAGACAGACCTTCAGGTCAGGGGTGGGTTTCTACCGGTTCTGTCCAGCTCTGTAGAACTGGTAGTTCTGAAGAGCAGCAGACATAGAACTGGTTCTATGTCTGCTGCTGTTTTGGCCAACCTGCCCACCTGGGCTCTTACCTGATCTTTATTTCCTGCTTTTTCAGCCAGCTGCTGTGCAACGCACAGCTGCGGTGGAAAGGCAGAAAAAGTTGTCTCAAACACTGCTGACGAAGATTTACAGGCACGTGAACCGGTAGTTAACCCTGTCGGATCCCACCCCTGCTTCAGGTGGCCTAGGATGGAGACATGGCAGACAGCATACTGATGATACCAACACCAACATTTTAGAGGGGAGATGTTAAACAGGATATGAGAGTGTATTTTGCAAAGCAGAGACTGTTAGTGGGATTTCACACATGCCCTGTATATCAGCACTGACTGGAATTGACTGTGGAGGGAGGAGACAACACCCTGCTCACTCATATCCAACTCCTGGATCTGGTCCAAAAGGATACTGTGATCAATGAAATCGAAAGTCTCTGACAAATCAAGAAGAACAAGGACGCTGCTTTATTTCCATCTTGCTCCCACCAGATCCAAAAGTGTGATCAATGCTTCTTGGTTAATTAGGACTAAAATCAGCCTTCTATATGATCTTGACATCACAGAGCAAGAAGGATGGGTGCTTGCTGGGTTGCTTACTGGGAGTGTGAAGTTCTCATGAATTACTTGGGCCTTGTATTCTATGTGTGAGGTTGGATTCTGCTTCTGACTTTCTATATTTTGAACAAGAGGGTTGGGGGATACTCAGCTTCTTTCTTCAGTGATGTTTGTAGAAAAGGAAAAGATTTACCAAAGTAGTGGGAGAAGATCGTGTGCACAATTTTAACAGCCACTACTGTCTTATACATGTGCCCTGTCATCTTAGGACTAAATTATGCACCATTTAAGGCAGTTCTTATAGAACAGGGTATCAAACTCGTGGCATCACAGGATGTATAGGGATTTTTCCCCTTCGCTAAACTGGGCGGGTGTGGGGACAGCATGTGACTCATCCGGCCCGTGGGCCGCAAATTTGACACCCCTGTTTTAGAAGGTCTTGGAGGCAAAGGGTAATATCCTAGTCTTTGACATTTCCTTTTGGTATGTACTGTTGTGTAAATTTTTCATTCTGGAATTTGATTTCTGTCTAGATACCATAAACTACCCAGTGAAGTTGTTTTGTGAAAACTTTATGGGAGGAAATAGTGAGGAAGAGCTACCTCAAGAGGAATCTCAGCATCAAGATCAGAAATCTGAATTCACCTTTGGAATGGAGGGGAGGACTGCAAGGAGCACAGTTTCTTCTGGGAAAATTTTCCTAGAGGATTCTCAGCAAGCAGAAGGAGAAAATGAACAGTTGTTTTCCATGGTTACTGTTGCAGCTGCAACAAAACCAGTACAGTCTGCCTGCATTATTCACCCTACAGGTGAGATTAATTGTCCAAAGCTATTCAGCTGCTCCATCACTCCTCTAACAGTGATCTTCTGAGTGAAGCAAGTCAATTTGATCAGTATTATTTCTGTCTACATAAATGTTTGTGTTGTTTTGCCAATCTAAGCTGCTAATTCTCATGAATCTGGTACCCAACTGCATTATGCAAGACACCTTCAGTCCTCAAGAAACTGGAACCTAGGTTGGCTAGCTTTATGGTAGTCTACCTCAACAGTCACTGTGAGCATGTGAACTTAAACTGACATTGCCGCAGCTGAGGAAAAAAAGAGGAATGTAGTATGGTTATGTTAACTATGTTAGCAAAATTCATACAAACTAATTCTTTTACTACGTAAGGATAACAATCTCTGCCTACTTAGTTTACTTTAGTTTTATTGTCATTGCACCTCGTACAACGAAATCTAACACCATCTTCAGTGCACACCATGACCATGAAAAGAAACACAAACACATCCTTCACCCTCCACACATTGAACTGAAAACCCCCAACACCACACCAATACTGCACTATACAGCGGAATTCAAAAGAGCTACTGCCCTGGGATAGAAGCTGTTTTACAGCCTATTTGTGCTTGTTTTTATTATTCTGTACCGTCTGCCAGATGGTAATAGTTCAAAAAAAGGGTGCCCAGAATGAGATGGATCTTTGAGAATGTTTTGCTTCTGAAGACTCATTCTGGGATTAGAACTTTCTTTCTTAGGCAGGGAGCTATAAAGCTCTTCCAAAGAGGGGAGAGAGCAACCAATGATCCTCTGGGCAATGACATTAACCCTCTGGAGTGCTCTCCTATCTGCCACTGTGCAATTGGCAAACCATACAGAGGTGCAGTATGTTAAAATGCTGTCTATGGTGCAGTGGTAGAAGGTCACCAGCAGTTTTTCATTCAGTTGTTGTTTTCTGAGAAGTCTCAGGTAGTATAATCTCTGCTGGGCCCTTTTGACCAGGGCTGCAATGTGGGCACCCCAGGTCAGGTCCTCTTTTAGGGTAACACCCAGAAACTTAAAACTGTCCACTTGCTCCACTCAGTCTCCATTGTTAAGCAAGGGCTGGATGTCTGATCTGTTCCACTATAAGCTCCTAGGTCTTATTGGTGTTGAGGACCAAGTTATTGTCTCCACACCACGAAAGCAACTGGTCCACCTCATCTCAGTAGGCAGACTCATCCCCCCCAGAGATAAGTCCCACCACTGTTGTATCATCTGCAAATTTAGCAATAGTATTACTAGCGTGAGTGGGAATGCAGTCATGCACATAAAGAGTATAGAGTAAGGGACTCAACATGCAACCCTGTGGTGTACCAGTGTTAAGAATAAGGGCTGAAGAGGTATGATTACCTAATCTGACCTTCTGTGAGCAGCCAGACAGGAAATCCATAATCCAAAGGCAGATTGAATAAGAAAGTCCAAGGTCCAGAAGTTTAGACACTAGTCTATGTGGAAGAATTGTGTTAAATGCAGAACTAAAATCCACAAAAAGCATCCTTAGGAAGGAAAGGTGGGAGGTGTGCTACTTGAGCTTCTGTTCTGAAAAACAATGGGGTGTGATGGATTTACACACTCTTCTCTTCCTATTCATCAGGGATCAAGTCAGTAAAACGCAGAGTCAGTAACAAAATGCTGGCAATGCCAACTGGTACTGGACGTTCCCCACTTGGTATCCTTCATGGTGACAATTCTCCAATTTCTCTTGCTTCTCATCAGGTAACAATATGTGGGGAAAGAATTGGTGTTTTTTCCACTAATCCAAATCTCTATTTAAAGTGCTTTTAGCTAGTTACCATTTTTTTTCCTGAAAAAGAAGACATTTGGGAAAGTGGTAGACTCAGATCCAATATAAGCAGGATGGGGTGCTTTATACTTTTCTGGTTGTTTTTCCTCTTTGCTTTATTGCTAGCACCTTTTAGAGAACTATTTTCAACACTGGTTTTCTTCAGGTGTAAAACTTTTCAAATGAAGAGCTACACTGATATATATATGTTATAGAATATTAAAGCAACAAGCGGGCTAGATAGTAGACTTGCTCAGAATAAATTAGGTTTTTTATTTCATTTAGAGTTAATTTATTTTCTAGCTTTGTAAGAAATTTACTAGTCTTTCAAACTTACCTTATCTTCCCTTTAAAATAAGTGGCAATCAATGAAAATATTGTTCTGTTCATAAACTGTAATTTATGTATTATGTAATTTATGTAATCTATGTAATTGACTTTGTCAGTGAAGTTCTAAAACATAGTTTCATATGTTTTAAACAAAAGTAAACCACATTTTTAGCGTACAATAAAATATGTCAATAAACATGTCAGTTAGTTGATAAAAGATGTATATGTACATGAGTAAATCAAGTTAATTATTACTGTGTGAATACAGCCTGTAAACCTGGCTGCCATCAGATAGAACAGTCAAATATATTAGCATTTCTTCAACTCAACAAGATACTTTTTTTTCCAGAGTAAAAGGAGTTCATCAGTGACAGATAATCAAAGAGAGACAAAGGATGGAACCTTAAGCTCTGGAACAAACTTTCCAGCAGATAGCTGTGGTTGGGATCTCATGAATAAGGAAAATCGACAGTGTCGTTGGGTGGAAAATTAGCTTCAGATGCTCTGTGGATTACCGCTCTTTAATATGAAGGTTTGATGGCTCAAGTATGAAGATGATTGAAGTAGCATGGGTTGGTTTTTGTTTTTTTTGCTTCTTGCCCATTTCCCTCTTGCTACTTTTCTCTGTCTTTCGTTTTCATATTTAGATTCCATACTGTATAGATTCTTCTGTGTAACTACTTTTTTTAAAAAATGTCGTCTGAAATGTTTCGGTTTGGAAAATAAACCTCACGCTAGAATGAGATTGTGGTTCCTGGCTGCATTATTTTAAAACTTTCGCCACAGTTGGAAAAAACTATCCAAGGAGTACATCTGTTAAGAATTGGGCTAACATTGTCCTTTGCAGAAGCTAATGTTGGACATGGAATCCACAGACTTCAACGTGGCTGGCTGAGAATTCTGGGAGTTGAAGTCCATAAGTCTTAAAATTGCCAGATTTGGAAACTCCTGGTAGAAGAACAGAATGTGTGGGGTGTGAGAAAATGTGGAAACCGCTAGCAGACATGCCTCACTGACCAAAGTGAGGAATTAGTGGACAAGGATCCTTTTTGCCTTCAGCCTCTGGGTAGTAGAATAAACAGTACCCTTCTATTACTTGGCATTATGGGAGCCAGAGCAATATGGAATATGCTGTGGCTTCCATGATAGCAATATACAGGGTAACCATATGACTGGGTGCAGAACTTGTGTTTAAGTTGTAACATGTAAATTAATGGAATACAAGCAGTCCTCTGCTTACTGTCTTGTTTAATGACAGTTCAAAGTTATGACACTCAGAAAAAGTGACTTGCATCCAGTTCTCAACATTACAACCATAATTGCAATTTGGGCACTTAGCTCTCATTTGTGATGGTTGTAGCGTCTTGCAGTCAGTGATCAGTTTGCCTTCCCAACCAGCTTCTGACATGCAGAGTTAATTGGGGAAGCCATGTTCACTTAATGATGCATTGATCCAGTTAACCATAGTAAAAATGATTGTAATATCAATCTGGTCACATGATGATTTGCTTAACATTACTAATGACTGAAATTCCAGTCTCAATTGTGGTCATAAGTTGTCTATATGATGAAGCAAAGACAGGATATATATCTTTCAAGTATCTTAAAAGAAGTGAATGTATTTTTAATGCTTCCTTTAACCTTTTCCAAACTAGATCTTTGGGGGCAGGTTTGTGTGTTTTTCTGCTTTCTGAGTCAATAACATGATCTTGTATCCTGCAATGTATAAAAAGCTGAGATGTCAGTAACTTCTGAATACTAAAGACACTATCCAATCATCTCAAGTTCTCTGAACAAATGCTGTATTTTCATTGAGACTAGGGGATATGCTTTGTTTCTCTTCATAACCTTGGCTGCATGGAGTTACAAATATCACACAGTGTGTGGGGTGAATATTAGGAGACATTCTTATGTCCTTTCTGTCTTTTCAAAAGGTCAAATAAACTGGTCAAATAAATTTTAATGTGGTATTTTAAGAATAGTTGTTTTATAGTTTCATATTGCATGATTTTATATATTGTTTTACTTGATTGTTCTAAGCCATCCAGAGTTGCTCCTGGTGAGATGGAGGACCTATACGTTTGATAGATAACTAATTAGAATGGAGTGGAACTTAGTAGTTCATAAGCTTTTGATTCATGCTTTAAAAAACCAGGAAACAGTTCTTCAATTCTTACATAAGAGCACAAAAATGTTTTGGTGATTTTAGGCAAATCACTATCACTTTCTTAGCCCATTGCAAAAGCAGTGATGTAATTGATTTGTCTTGCAATATTGGTTTTGGTTAAGATAACATGCAAAGAGGAATACATTTATGAATTAGAGAAGCATATCTTAGGGTAACTGAAAGCTAAGATTTCACATGTATAAACAGTTTTGATGTAAAATACAAATAAAAAATTCTACCCAAAATCAAGCTTAATTTAGTAACTTTATAGGCATACATAAATGCAATTTCCCTGGTTAAAAAATGGATGTGGGTTTTTGTTTCAATTTCTCAGTTTAGAGGGTGTTGAATGACTTACTGGAGACATTAAGGCTACTAATAAATCATGTGAAAACTTGCTGATTTGGTGATTGATGATTCTGTGATGAAGAGAAATAGGGTAGGATCTGTGAGATATTCACATTTTAGGCCATAGTTTTAAGTCACATTGTGATTTACAGAACACAACTACTAGGTCAAACTAAAACAGTAATAATATTATGACATAATACCCAGACTAGAAATGTGCTAGTGGGAATCTATAAATAAAGCCCATAAATTAAATATTTTTAAAAACAAAAGACCAAACTCTTACAGATTTATCAATTATGAGATTTCATTGTTTTTCATCTTATCAGGTATGAGTATCAGATCTCATAAAATTTGGCCATATCTTTAAAAAATAAATAGTTTTGTTTCAGATGCTACTTTGAAAGATTGCTTGGAAATGTTGATGATCATGTCATAGAGCAGGGCTGTCAAACTCCCGGCCTGTGGGCTGGATGCGTCATGTGCTAGCCATGCCCATGCCCAGTTTAGCTAAGGGGGAAAGTTCCGATATGTCACGTGATGCCGCTGTGATGATGTAAGTTTGACACCCTGTCATAGAGTGTTCTGTGAATCCTTTCTGTTGGTTTCAGACTATAACCATCAAAGATTAATTGTTTTGCTCCAAAGGAAATTAAACTGGTGTCTCTAGAACTTCTTACTGTCCATAGAAAAGCGAGTACATTTAAGATATATCTTCATCTGCTCTTAAATGATCTGATTCTTAAATGCCATGGTAATATATGGGAGAGATTGTGAGAATTGGGATTGTGAGAAGTAACAGGAAGAAAGACATAAGAGCCAACAGATGTTAGAATCTTATCTTATAAACAGCTGTTTGGTCCAGGCTGCAAAAAGCTGAGGAAGAAAAGTCAAAATGTTCAAAGAAATTCATCTAAATGGGTTTACTTATACATGACAGCAGGAAGTTCCTAGTGCAGTTTCTAAGGTTCTGTGTTTTATCCCTAATTACAATATAGTGTTAATGCAATACAAAACAGAACTTAATGGTATAATTGTTCTGAATTCTGAATCTTGTGAACAATTCTGTCCAAGCCTGAGCTCCAGAACATGGCCTCAAATAATGCAACTTGAGCCAGTCTATCCAATGTTTCAGTTTTATTTTGCCTGGGCTATAAAACAACTTTATAATAATTACATCATAAAGCAGTGACTTGGAGGAGCCTAAAGAATGCTGGAATGCTCAGTGTGCAAGATATGGAATTAAGTGGGATGAGAAAAATAACTATACGCGGATAATCAATAAGATTACATTAAGCATTCCTGGCTCCGGTGCTCAAAACAGGAGCAACAAACTCCTTCCCAGGCAATGTGTAGAGTAAAACAATGAGCTAATATATTTCTCCAAGAGAAAAGTGAATAAAGTTCATTGCAGAATACTTTCCTGTGATAAACCACTTGAAGACACGTCCAAGGACAAACTATAATTGGATGTGTCTGAAGTCTTTGTGGTAGTCATAATATGGAAAATCAGAAGTTGAGGGAAGGGATCTTGAGGGTCTCTAATTTGGGTTGGGGCAGTAGGAACTGCTACCTTGCTGATGTCACATCTGGAGGCAGTCACAGAAATGGACCCCTGAGTTTGGGGATGGTTTCAAAGAGTATCAGAAGAATTGACTTGTGGGGATTCTTTCCCTGAGCTTCTCCTTAGGGAGGTAAGTGTAGTATGAACCAATATCTGCATAGAATAAAAATGTCAACTGTGGTACTCAAAGATATATCTGAAAAAGCCTCTCCAAATTCACTCTTCTTCTCACACAGCATCTTCAGTTCCAAACTTTCAGGAAACTGTCCCAAGAGCCAGTTGCTGCAGCCATGCCATCTGCAGTTACTCCCAAACAGCTCACCCTATTATCGTGTCCAGACAGAAGGCCTGTAGGTTTAAATAATAATGGTTCATGATCTACTACGATGATTAAGGTGGATAATTTAATGTTTTAATCACAATATTAAAACACCCTAAGAACCACAATATTGATGAGATGAAAAGACAAGACCCACAGTTCTTGGAGAGGCAGTGAATTAGTTTGGAGGGAAATTATTTTGCCTGAACTCAGCAGATCTCTGAGCAGAGTTCCGAATTTTGGGTAGCACAGGTGGCCCTCACTTTCATTCACCTTCCCTCTGATGGCACAATTATCTAGAGGAAAGGGTCCATACAGACAAGGGATGTATGAAGAGAGAATCCATCTGCAGTGGAGTATAACTCATCTTTCTTTCTTGATAAGTCAGAGAGGAACAATATGCAACCTATATGCCAGCACCTTCCAACAGCCAACAGATTGGGTAGAACTGAGCTGTGCTATTCACAGCTTGGAGGTTAAAGAGTGATCAGAAAAGGGAACACTTTCATGTTGGAATAAGGGAAACTGACATTTGATTTTTCTCAGTCTCCCATTCTTCTAATTTTAGATTCTATTAGGTCATGATTTAAAAAAAAAAGCCTGTTCCCAAATGGATATGCATTACTCTGTGCACAGTTTTCTGTGAATATAAAAAAGCGAACTGTTGCCATGACTCACCCACACGCTCTGCTTTCAGACTATCCCAGATATTGCAATTAAAATCATCATATCCGGCCAGGAGGAGGCGCCCGCTGCGGGAGAAAGCGACTGAGGTAATTCCACACATAATGGTCTCGTGAGCAAAGTTGATGAGCTCTTGGTCTGCCCGAAGATCAAAGAGGCGACAGGAGGCATCATCTGAACCAGTGCAAATGGCTTCCCCACTGGGGAAGAACTAGGTGGGGGACGGGGAGAGAGAGAGACAGAGACAGAGAGATATCATTTGCTTCTGTTGTCTTCTGCAGGTTATTTCTGCCCTAATCTTTGACATTGTTTCAGGGTCCAGCTCACTTCCACCCTCAGCTCCAGGAAGGGCTTCAGAAACTTACTGAAATGGCATTGATATCTGATTCATGTCCTGTAAATGTCTGGCGGCAAGCTCCTTCTCGGATGTCCCACAGCTTGGCACTGGCATCACAGGCTCCTGAAATAAAAAGCTTGAAGTCTGGGGAGACTGCCAGGCTCATGCAGTCCCCAGTGTGTCCTATGAATGTGGTCTTCGTCTGCCCTGTCTCAATATCCCACAGCATGCTGTAAGAGAAAGAAGAAGTTGGTTAGGCTGAACTGAGTAGCTATTTCGAACATCTTCCTATTTGGCACAGGCATGGAATACTTACAGATCTAGGCAGCTGTATTCAAAAGTAATCTAACAATAAAATTGCTATAAACTCAGGGGAATAACACATAAAGTAGGATATTCATTCATTCTTTCATTCATTCATTTGTATCCTGCTTTTATTATTTTTACAAATAACTCAGGACTGCAAACATATCCAGCATATCTTCCCCCTTCTGTTTTTCCCACATTTAAATATGTGAACAGCCTCCTAATTGCAAAAGGGTCCTCTTGTTATGCAGTTGGGCATTTTGATCTAAAGTTTAGATTCAGCCAAAGACCTCTTAATCACTTCTTCCCCTTTGGAAGAGCAACCAGAGCTGACCTCTTGGACCCCAAAAGCTGTGCCAAATGGGAGTGAGTGACTGAGAGGCAGAATAACTCAATAGATTGTGGAAGCTAGCAGAGCTAAACATTTTTCACCAGTCTTTCCTCTTCGTGCAGCAAAATTCAGCAGGCTTTTTTTTTCTTTACTGGCTTTCACAAATTGGGCCTAGATTGGGTGTCCATGCTTGGCAGATCCTTCTAGGGGATGACATAAAAAGGAAGTAGTAGTGGCAGAGTTTGCGGTCAGAGTTTGACGAAAGCAGCTATTCCCATTGATTCCTTAGGACCAAGTAGAGATGACATCATGCAACGAGTATGCAAACAGCACTTTAAAAAGAAAAAGAAAGCAGTACCCATTTTCCGTGAATGGAAAAACATTACGAAATGTCACATGATGGCAACATGACATGGCGAGTTTGACACCCATGGGTTAGAGTATTAAACCTAGATTTAAGGCATATTCGAAGGAAGAATATGGGTGAGGCAAGGAAGTGCCACCAGCAGAGTCTTAACATTTTGGAACGAGCATTGATTTTTGGTCCTCCCTTAGCTTTCTCTAATCCAGACTGGCCGCCTCATTCTGGTTGAGAATTATGGGAATAGAGCATATCTGAAGATCTCCAATTTAAGAGAAGGGTGAGATAGGTGAGACAGGGGTGTCAAACTGCTGTCCCATGGGCCGGATGCGTCACACGCAGGCCCTGCTCACCCCAACTCCGAATGGGAAAAACGTCACAAAATGTCACATGACGGCAACATGACATGGCGAGTTTGACACCCATGGGTTAGAGTATTAAATCGCAGAGATTTAAGGCATAGTAGCAGTTAGCTGAGTTAGGCAATAAAAATAAAAAATAGGTAGGAGCCCTGGTGGCACACTGGTTAGAATGCAGTATTGTAGGCACACTTTGCCAACTTCCTAGAGTTCAGTCCTGATGGGGCTCAAGGTTGATTCCATTCTGGGGTCAGTAAAATGAGGATCCAGATAGTTGATGGCAATATGCTGACATTGTAGGCTGTACAAAAAGTGCTCTATAGTACAGCATATAAGACTAAATGACATTGCTATTGCTAAATAAATAAGGATACCCATATGATTGCTTGCTGGCCAGTTCATACACCGTAGACAGAATTACTCACCAAGTGGTGTCCCCAGAGCTAGTTACAATATTATTGTCATCCAGGAATCGGCAGCAGGAGAGGTAGCCTGCAGAGCAGGAGTAAGAGAAGAGGAATATTGTTGAAGGGAAGAAAGAGGCTAAGATTTATACGGGACACATTTTCTTCCAGAGATATTTTGGTTTTTTTGTCAACAGAAGCTGGATTTTGCAGCACATAGTAATTATGTGGCTGAAAAAATGAGAATTTTTCATTCTATGAAATTATACTATTTGTATTTAAATAATTATCTTTCATCCTGCTTCTGCTGGTCACATGGAACCATCAGGTACCCTATCCAGCAGTCTCTGGCTTCTGAGATGTTAATTCAGATATAATTCAATATTCATAAGCTTTCAATCAACTTTTCATTGTTGGAGCAACAATGTATAAATTCTCAAATTCTTTTTTATTCCTCATCTGGAGAGCTACAAAAACATGTTTGTTTTAAATGGAAGTTGTAGAGTTTCTCAACTGTTCCTGTTGCAATTTTTTTTTCATGGATTGTAGCTACAGCTTCACCAAGACTTAGAGCAAAAGTTCACCTGCATGAGCTGAGAGTTCCCTGTTCACTTTCACGCTTCCTTCACGACTCTTGAGGTTATAGATGGAGCACATATTGTCAAGACCTCCACAGGCCACAAAATTCCCTGATGGAGCATAGGCACAAGTCATGACCCAAGAAGACTTGAGAGGGATGGCATGAACCTGCAATTAAAGAGTAGGACAGAAATCCACCATTAGCTCCTTGAGAAAAGCAACAGCTATAATAGGAATAGTCTAGATTCTAGAAAGTAGACTCAGAGGCAAAATGCTAGCAGTCACTTTTCATTCCTAGCATTGCTTGCTAACAGATTGTGGACATGTCATCTATTTGCTTATGTATTTCCTACCTTGTTGGTTGTATAAGTATCCCATACAATGAGTTTTCCATCTTGTGAAGCACTGACTAGAAGTCTATAAGAGAAGAAAGGTGTTATCATTGGGATCTGAAGGTTAAACTGCATCAGGTCCACCTCTCCATCCCACAACCTTCTCATACAAGGTGATTTTGTTCTTCATCTTACAGTAAAGTTTGTTCTCCATCTTATAGCAAAGAATTCATAGCCAAGGGATGGGGAGGTAGAAGTGTGTCTGGGGGGTGGTTATATGTATGGTTCAGAATACAGAATTATTCATTTTGCTGCTATTGTATAATAACCAATTTACATTTACAGTATAGACTTCATGAAATGTACAATGTATATTTTATACACAGTTAGAAAGGAACTTATAGAGTCATTGGTGCTTTCTACACTCAGCACAGATAATAAGAGCCTTTGGTCAGCTAACTTGTTTGAGTAGCTGGGCTGGGTCACTGGGAAGGGACTCCATTGAATAAGATAGCAAAGAAAAATACCACCTGTCTTATTCTTATATACTAGTGTTTGTCAACCTTGGCAACTTTAAGATGTGTGGAATTCAGCTCCCAGAACTCTGGGAGCTGAAGTCCATACATCTTAAATTTGTCAAAGCTGAGAAACACTGCTATATACCATTACTTACTTGGAATCTGTGGACCAGTGACAAGCATAGATCTTGGCCAGATGTCCACGCAGAGTTCTCCGTGTCCGCAGCTGTATGCGCCCAACCACTTCCATGTCAGCAACAAGCTATACAGGGAAGAAGAAATTTAACTCCTATTCCAAAAGGTTTTCACTAATGGGCTGTATCAAGTCAGTTGATGAACCTGCAGTTCTCTTGAACTTGTGTTAGACGTAACCATTTAGGCCAGGGGTGGGCAAACTTTTTGACTCGAGGGCCACAATGGGTTCTTAAACTGGACTGGAGGGCCGGAACAAAAGCATGGATGGAGTGTTTGTGTGAACTAATATAAATTCAAAGTTAGATTACTTCACGTAGCCTTCTGGGAGAGCAAGAGAACCCTCCGCTCTTTTGGCTCCGCGGGCCGGATAGAACAGCCAAATGGGCCGGATCCGGCCCCCAGGCTGTAGTTTGCCCATGGCTGATTTTGGCAAACTTGTTTTAAACAGAGTAATATACTGCTAGCATTTCCTACCTGAGCAAGTGTAGTATCAGCACAAGCTTTTCGAGCTTCCTGAAAGAAAAAAGGCAAGAGATGAAATTTTTATACCCCCAGCATTTTTACCTGCTATCCTTTATGAAGCAGTTTCAAACTAATCTGTGACCATCTTCATTTATCTCAGCCTTTAAGAGCAGAGAACACCCTTCACTCAAACAGAATTCAGGTTTTTCCCCTTCCAGCTAACCAATGGGAGAGCAGAAAAAATGTCAGGCAACTGGTGACTCAGAGTAACAAAATTCCCTCAACTCAAATCCCTACTAAAACAAAATACAAGCAATTGTTTTCTCTCCCCACCACCCCCGCCCATGTTTTTCAGTATTTTATACATATATTGACATGCATTTATCCGGGGGTTTACAAATGAGATTTGAGCAGTACTGAAATGCTCCCACAGCTTCCTAGTTGCTTGGCCACCATTCCTTTGTCTTTTAAAAGTCCACGTGAATTGTTAAAGTTACATGAGAGTATATGGCAATTGTATTGCTCTGCACATGTCCCAGTAATCATGACAATAGATCCATATGGCTACCTTGTGGGAAGAAGATAAGTTCTAAACTACATATTGTAGGAATAGGCCAGCTGCAGGAATGGTATCCTGGGTACAAGGAGAGAATAATGACTTGGGCCAGAGAGCTAAAGAGTGGGATGAAACAATATTCCTGAGAGTGAAAACATGGCCTATCTGTAGTAATTTTTTTTAAAAGTATCGTTTTGTTGTGATTTCAAATAAGCTGGAACAAAGTCAAAAGTATCAAGTCTGCTCCCAAAAAAGAAATAACATGATGAGATCAAAGATCACAATCAATCCCAAATATGGGGTGATGGGGTGGGGGAGCATTGACTAGACTTTTGGAATGAAAAGTATAGCAAAGAACACTTCCCAGATGGTGGCTCCTATATGATGAAATTGCCCTTCAATAACCAACATTTCAATTTTCTTTGAAAAACAATCGATAATAATTCACTTGTTGCCAAATTCTGTATTTTTTCACCACTTTTCTTCCTAAATAGGTAAAACGAGTTATTTTCATAACAGCCCTGTGATGAAGATTAGGCAAATTTTTATAATTGAACCAAAGTCTTGAATTAACTTCTGAACTGGTTGAAGATTAGGATCCATTTGGATTTTACAAATCCAGGATTCTGTCAGTTTCTCTCTTTTTGTAATTGCAAAGCACTTAAGCAATGTAAAGCTGCAGACATCTTAGGGGTGTGCAGATAGAGTCAAATGTAAATTGGAACAACACAGGCTGATCTCAACTTAAAACAGTTCATAAAGATTGGACTGTCATTTGTTGGAAATGGTGCAGGGTCTCCCGCTTGGGCGGGGGGTTGGACTAGATGACCTACAAGGTCCCTTCCAACTCTGACTATCTGTTAAATCTGTTCGAGTCACGCAGTAGGCTTTCATGCCTAAACTGGGGCTAGAACTCACAGTCTCCTGTTTTCTAGGTCACCACCATCACCACTAGAGCAAACTGGCTAAAAATAAAAATAAATAAAAATAAGAACAACCTGATGAACCACAGCAATGAGGCTGGGAGGTCCCAAGGGCATCTTCAGGAATATGGTGCTTACAGATTTAAACTTATCTATATCACTGACTTATGTGCATTATCTGAGTTGTAATCTTTAAAATAATTGTGTGAGATACTATCCTCAGTGTTGCAGATAGGAAACTGAGGCTGAGGAGATTGCTTATGATTTTATAGATGAAACATGAACGAGGATTTCATAGGTCAGCCTTTATTGTCACTTAAAGTGGTGGAAAGCGGCCCTGTCTCAGCCATTTCCCTCTTGTTCTCAGCATTACCTCAATCTGCTTCTTCAGCTGCTCAGCCTCCTGCTTCATCTGCTCTATTTCACCCATCGTGACAGACTAATTTTCCACTTTCACTTGCAGTCCCCTGGGTCCTGTGGAGATCAAAGGAGAAAGATGAAATAAATGCTCTAAATAAATAAATAATAAATAAATGCTCTGTCTTACATATTGGCAAAAAAAATCAGAAAATAAAATACAAGCTGAACAGTCAAGACCTTGTTGATGATCCAAACTCTGTCAAGGACCTTGGAGTACTCATCTCTAATGATCTAAGTGCTAGAGCCCACTGTAACTACATAGCCAAAAAGGCATTAAGAGTTGTTAACCTAATCCTACGTAGCTTTTTCTCTGGTAATATCACACTACTAACTAGAGCATACAAAACATTTGCTAGACCAATACTCAAATACAGTTCATCAGTATGGAACCCGCATTACGTATCCGATATTAATACAGTTGAGAAAGTCCAGAAATATTTCACAAGAAGAGTTCTCCACTCCTCTACTCATTGCAGAATACCTTATGCCACCAGACATGAAATTCTAGACCTAGAAAACCTAGAACTACGCTGCCTTTGGTCCGATCTAAATATAGTATATAAAATTATACATTGCAGTGTCCTACCTGTCAATGAATACTTCAGCTTCAACCACAACAATACAAGAGCACACAATAGATACGAACTCAAGGTAAACCACAAGTATCGTGCCTCATTAAGAGACACAAGTTTTACCGTCGGGATCAAGGGGAAAGTGAAAACGTAAACAACTTCGTGGCAAGTTTAAGAGACATTGGGGTGCATGTGAATTTAACAATTTAGAAGAGGCCATGAGCGTCGATTTGTTCTGGGCCTTAAAGACAAGGTGCTTCAGAGCAAGTTATTACTAAGACCTAAGATCAGCTGAAGGAAGCAATAGAAGAGGCCTCTTCAGCAGAAGCTACCAAGTCCTCAGCAGCAGCCATTAAGAAAATTAACAAGGCCACAAGCTATCCTGATGTGGAAAAGTCCACAACAACTCATTGTGAGCAAATAGATTCTGAGTCAGACTGTAGTGAGGTGGAGGAAGGAATTTATAGACTCAGAATGGAGCGGAAAAAGAAAGACCTGGGAAGAAAGAGGCAAGATTTCTACTGCAGAGGTTGTGGGGAAGCCACCCCGCACTGAATGCAAGTTCCTAGATACCATCTGCCTCGTTGTGAAAAAAGAGGACATCTAGCAAGAGTCTGCAAATCATCCAGAACTCCACCCAACAGAAGGAAGTTTCCTGACAAAGAATTCAAGCCCAACAACCTCAGTGAGAAAATGGGGCAGCACAGAAGCAAAGGGAAGACTGAAACTCATCAGACAATAACTATTGGTCATTCTTCTTCTATCAATAACAGAAAAGTGCATGTCAAGGTACTAATTGAAGGAAGGCCTTGCCAAATGGAAGTGGACTCAGGCTCATATTTATCTATGGTGTCATGGGACACTATTCACAGACTACTCCCAAACATTCAGAAGAAGCATTTCAAGAAGCAAGCACTGACTCTTAAAGACTACCAAGGGAACAAGATTCCAGTAGTTGGAACAAGAGAATTCAACGTGAAGTTCAAAGGCCACACCAAACGCTTGCCCTGCCATCGTGGACAAGGATCACCCAAGCTTGCTGGGACTTGAGTGGTTCAATCCACTAGGCATCGAGGTGACTGGCATCAATCACGTGAGCAACACTGAATGGGAGGAGGCCTTGAAGTCTGAGTTTCCAGAGGTCTTCAGCGATGGATTGGGCAAGTATATGGGGACCCCTATCACTTTCAATCTAGATCCCAAGGTGCCACCAATTCGCTTAAAGCCCAGAAGGGTCCCATTTGCCTTAAAGGAAAAATTGATGCACAATTAGATAAACTAATAGCTCAAGGAGTTTTAGAGCCCACTGACCACTCCAGGTGGGAGACACCCATAGTCACACCAGTCAAGACTGATGGGTCAGTGAGAATCTGTGGGGACTATAAGGGGACATTGAACCATGCTTCAACAGAGCGCATATCCAGTTCCAGTGGTGCATCATTTACTACATTCACTTGGCAGGGGTACAGTCTTTGCCAAATTGGATCTGGCCCAGGCATATCAACAATTAACAGTTGATGATGCCACTGCAGAGGCCCAAACCAGTGTGACTCATAGAGGTGCTTTCAAATGTAAAAGGTTACAGTTTGGAGTAAGCGTGGCACCAGGCATCTTCCAAAGCCTTATGGAAAGGATGCTCCAAGGACTGCCAGGGTAGTACCTTACTTTGATGATGTGTTAATCTCTGCTGAAAATGACACTCAGTTATAAGAGAGACTCAGAGAAGTCCTTACCAGATTCAAAAAGCGGGTTAAAAGTCAAGGAAGAAAATGCACTCTTAGAACTGACAAGGTTGAGTTCTTGGGCTATATGATTGACAAGCATGGTATCCACCCCACAGATGCCAAGGTTCAGGCAATCAAAGAAGCCCCTAGACCAAAATGTAAAACAGATTTGCAAGCCTTCCTTGGACTCATTAACTTTTATCACATGTTCCTACCTCAGAAGGCAACCATTGCAGAACCACTGCACAGATTATTAGACAAAAAGTCTGCGTGGGTCTGGGGCAGAAAAGAACAATCTGCATTTAACAATATTAAAAGACTAATCACGTCTGATGCTGTACTGATACAGTTCTCTGAGAATTTGCCCTTTTGGAATGGGGGTGGTTTGAGCCACAGGCTTCCCAGCGGGAGGGAAGCTCCTATTGCATTTTACTCTGATCTTGACCAAAGCAGAGAGGAACTACAGCCAACTGGACAAGGAAGCCTTGGCAATTGTTGCAGCTGTCAAGAAATTCCATGAGTATTTATATGGGAGAACATTTACCATTGTCACAGATCACAAACCTCTCTTAGGCATTGTGGCAGGAGACAAACCTACGCCCACTATCCTGTCACCAAGAATGCTGAGGTGGACTGAATTTCTTGCTGCTTATTCATACAAACTCATCCACAGGCCTGGCAAAGACATTGGGCATGCAGATGCTTTGAGTCGCTGCCCACTTTCTTCTCACACTGAGGACTTTGCTCCTGAGACTTACACCTTTTTCCTAGAAACTGTTGCCAAGCTTCCAGTACACGCTGCTGAAATTGCCAAAGAGACTGCCAAAGACACTTTATTGGCTCCTGTTATAGGCTGGATTAAGAAAGGTTGGCCTCTCAAGATCTACCTCAACTTGCCCAACCTTTTAAATCCAGGCAAACTGAATTATCTGTATAAAGAGGTTTTATAGAGGCAAAAAGAGGTTTTGGAAATGTTACATGAGGGTCATCAAATGTTACATGAGGGTCATCCAGGTATTGTCAGAATGAAGGGATTGGCCAGGAGTTATGTATGGTGGCCAGGTATTGACAAAATGGTTGAACACTGGGTTGCAGCCTGTCCCAACTGTCAGGAAGTCAGGCCTGCCCCACCTCTCGCCCCCAAACAGGTATGGGAATGTCCTAGGGGCCCGTGGTCCAGGATTCACATTGATTTTGCTGGCCCTACCAGAGGGCACACTTTCCTCATTATAGTAGATGCATATTCCAAATGGCTAGAGGTTATCCCTATGGCATCCACCACAGCTGAAGCTGTCATCAAACAGCTTAAAAAGCTTTTTGTAACTCATGGGTTACCTGATGTCCTCATTTCTGACAATGGTCCTCAATTTACATCCAACCTTTTTGAATCATATCTAGCACAGCAGGGTATCAGACATGCCCTGATAGCCCCTGGGCATCCTTCGGCTAATGGCCAGGCTGAACGCATGGTACAATTTACCAAGGAAAAACGTCAGCAATTGGGTCCAGGGGACATCACTGAGAAAGTTGAAAAACTACTCAGTGCTCAGCATATCACTCCTAACCCATCAACTAACTTATCCCCAGCAGAGTTGTTGATGGGTAGGAAACTCTGGTCTCCCCTTGATCGCTTTCATTCCACTTATGCACCCAACGCACCACTAGATTCCACTTCCACAGTTTGCACATTCAGTGTGGGTGATTCTGTTTATGCTAAGAACCTTATGGATGAACCTTCATGGATCCCTGCTGAGATAACCCAGGTCACAGGCCCCAGGTCTTACAGGGTACAAACAGAGGATGGTGTCCTCTGGAGCAGGCATATTGATCAACTAAGATCCAGATTACCTCAGGAACATCGCAATTGCTCCTCTCTAGTTCCCACACCTAGTATCTCTTCTAGGGGAAGGGAGGATTATGAGGGTAATCAGCAAGAAAGAATCAACCCCATGTGTAACGAGCCAACACGACAGGAACCACCCCAAAACCTGTCACAAGACCAAGATCCATTTTCACAAGTGGAAGATTGTACATCACTACCTGACTTGGGTGCTGACATTGGGTTGGAGATGGATTGGGAGGAGAGACCAGGTTGTAGTAACCAGACAGGTTCTACTACTACTAAAGTCCAAGTAAGGAAATGTCAGCAGACACATTTCCTCTCTCACTGGGTGAGAACTTTAAAACATCTGAACCACGAGGTCTCAACGCACGTAAGAGCCCCACCTATTTAAAAGTACATTAGATAGATGGGGTTTGGGTATGGACTGAACCTAGTGGGGAGGGGTGTTATGTATGTAGGTTTGAAAGTCATTGGTTTAGTTTGAACTGTTCTTGTAAAATGTTAGAAATTATTGGTTTAAAAAGTGCGGGAAAACCCTGCACTCTGATTGGCTGGCAACTGCGGCTGCTGGCTATAAGTAGCAGCCGCAGCCAGCCAAAAGGGTCGTTCTGAGCTGTAGTCACTAATAAACAAAGAGCTTGAAGCACTCCGCATCTGTCTCTTCATGCAAACTTAACAGCAGGGGGGGCGTTTTTGCCCTCCCCAAGCTCCGGAGGCTTGCTGGAAGCCAGAAACAGGCCCATTTCCAGCCTTCCAGAACTTCTGGAAGGCCTGTTTTTTGCCCTCCCCAAGCCTCCATGCGCACCCTGCACTTACCTGCATCCAAAAGGGGCTGCGTGGGGACTCCTGGGAGGAGCGGGGCAGGTGGAGCAGAGCCAGCCAGGAGTGGGATTTGGGGGTTCTCCAAACTGCACAGAATCTTAGCTAGGGGCTCTCCCGAACCCCTGAATCCCCAGCAGCCCACTCCTGGAAATGCATCAAGTGCATTTCTAAAACTGTTACTTTTTAAGTTTTCAAGTTTTTCTTTTGAATCCAAAATAAAAAATATCTCTCTCTCTCTCTCTCTCTCTTTTTTTTGCTTTTTTCTTGGCAATTAGATCTTCCAGTATCTAATTTTTATAAAGTTTCAGATTTTTAAAATATTCAAATTTCAACCAATCTTTCCTTTCCTGATAGACTAAACAATCTGATTTTTCACAAATATCTTATGATTTTGAAAACCTTAGCAAAAGTCATTTCAAAAATCTAAGCAAAAAGTTCACTATTCCAAATTCTGGTCTCTTAATCCCTTTAAACATTTTTGAATAAAATTCTTATTTGTCTTCTTGTCGTGTATTTTTATTAAGTTCTATAGTTGTATTTTTATTAAGTTCTATAAAGTTTCTTTATTTTTTTCATGTTATGCTTAGCCTGATTTATGCAACCCCAAGCTTTATGCCATAGATGCACCATCAGTTTCAGGGTGCATAAATGGTGCATATACTTTAATATTGTTTGTGTGGAAATGCATGTCTGAGTTTCTCATGCATAATGTGTATGGGTGTGTATATATTCTACATAACATTTTCAATGAATTTATATAAATTATAATTTCAATTATAATATCTCATTGCAATTGTCCCTACACTGTAGGTAACTATAAGTTGCAAGTCAGATCAGGTCTTCAATCCACTGAGGCAATAGCTTTATCTTTCTAATTTCTAATCATATCTTGGCAATTTTCTGTGTCAATCCAATTTCATTGTACAACCAATTTCCATTTATTAGGCAGTACATGCTAAAAGAACAAGATGTCTGTAGAAAAATATTAAATTTAATTTCCAAGTCAAATTATTATATTGAATTATTTCTTTTCAGGTTAACTATAGTACAAAAAGCCTGTGTTTTAAGGAAACATGAATTTTGGTTGCTTATTCAACAATATAATGATTTGAATTATTTCTCTGTACAAAACCCACAGATGTTGCAGTCCAAAATACTTGTTATATAAAACTGCATACCAATTTGATTTATTAATAATAGGAAAATATTCTGAAATTTGGGGTCTTGTAGGATTTAATGATACCCCTAGATGCTTCTAAGGTTTAAAATTCAGCTGGTTCAATTTCAAATTTCAGTAAAATTTACTTGTAAATTGTGCCAGTAGGTGGCAATTGACAAATGGTATTTATCTTTTAGTTTGGAATATGACGAGTTCTAATTGATTTAATATAAAAATATCAGCATACAATAAGTTTCACATTGCAAAATTAATTTAGGACATAGCTAACATTATCCCAATAAATATATGGATATTTGTTAAGAATTTTAAATGATATAAAAGACAAGTCTAAAGAAAAGGAAAGAAAAGCAAGAAAAAAAGAGAAAGATGCAAGAAAAGAAAAGAAAGAAATTAATGACCTCTCTACAACACATAATTACAGTATTTTAATCATGTTTAATTGAAAAGGATTTATAATCTATAGAAAATATATAGCTCAAGAAGAATGGCATTCACAAAAAGTTTTTGGATCCTTGCCAATGTTGAAAAATTCAGCTGACTGAGAAATCATCCAAGTAAAAATCATACTCTTCAAAAGAGACAGAAAACAATGCAAATGTAGTCATGACAAAAGTTCTCTTGCTTCTGTTCATTAGAGAAAGTGAAAATGAATAAATTGCTCAAATCCTTACCCCAACCCTGTTTTCCTCCTATTGCACACACCCAGGGGTGGGATTCTACCAGTTCGCACCTATTCGCTAGAACCGGTTGTTAACATTCTAAGCAGTTCAGAGAACCGGTTGTTAGAAGAAATTACTGGCCTAATCCTGTAAGGAAGGCAGGAAGGAAACATTCTGGTGTTGCTTACAGAAACTGTCTCTCCATTAACCCTTATTACATTCTTGGCAGAACTAGACTTCCTGTCTCAGGAACTTCTCTGGAGCTTTTTTCCCTCCTTTGCTGGTACTTTGCTTGTGTGGAGTGACCATTCAAAGTTACAATGGCACTGAAAAAAGTGACTTATGACTGTTTTTCACACTTATGACTGTTGCAGCATCCCCACAGTCATGAGAGGCCAGGCGAGGAGATGGTGCCTCGATGTGAGTGATATTGAGTTGGCCACACCCATCCAATAACATGATCACCAAGCCACGCCCACCCAGTCTCATGACCACCAAGCCATGCCCACCAACTAAGCCACACCCACAGAACTGGTTGTTAAAAAACTTGAATCCCACCCCTGCACACACCATCTTGCAAAACTCTGAACTATTGATATGATGGAAACCATGCCAAGCTGCCAAAATATAAATATATCCTGCTTGTACATTTCCACTGAAAGCTGTGATGATGGCATGGCATAATAGTTTTGTAGCCAGTCAACTTTTGCAGTAGGAACCGTGACTGCAGGTTGCAGTACAATGTCTGTTCGTGTAAGTATGTTGGGTGGTGTGAAGGGAGACTGCTTGAGTGCAGAAGCTTGGAAGTAGAATGAGACAGCTGTTTCCACCAATAGGAAACTTCCTAAAATGCAGCTCTAGAGGAGACACTACAAAACCTTTCAGGCCCAGAGGCAGGTGGTCACACAGGGGAACAGCTCTGATCTTAAGCTGGCCCAGCAGCCACATGTGGAGTGGGTCTGGCTAGTGGGATTAAGACCAGGCTTGCTACAAAATCTACTAGAGGGATTTCAACAGCAGGAGGTCAGGAGGAACCAGAGTTTCTACCAGAGCGAAAAGGGCCAATCCATTCATTCCAGTGAAATTCCAGAAAAAAATGACTTGGCAGCTTAAGGACAGTGACCTTAAGAGACCATAACAAATGCCATGTGAAGAATGCCATGTGCCATAATGGAATGCGCCATAATGGAAACAACAAAGAGAAAAGTATCTTCATTCTCAATGTCTTGTACAGGTACAAAAGGATACCATAGCTCAGGGGTCTCCAACCTTGGCCACTTTAAGACTTGTGGACTTCAACTCCCAGAATTTCTCAGCCAGCAAAGCCTTAAAGTGGCCAAGGTTGGAGACCCCTGCCATAGCTAATGTTTTCAAAAGCTGTTGAGACATCCAGAAGGGCTAGGATGAATATATCACCCCAAGGTAAGTCCTAACG
Organism: Naja naja; assembly: GCA_009733165.1. NCBI lineage: Eukaryota > Metazoa > Chordata > Lepidosauria > Squamata > Elapidae > Naja > Naja naja. The sequence goes on from CM019149.1 coordinate 196,762,587, forward strand.
AAGACTCTCACCTGTGCTTGGTTAGCTTCACTCCTGGCCTTCCTCCAGCTACACTCTAGGCATCTCCTGCATTGTTTCATTTCCCAGAGCTGCTCTATAAATCAGGGAGCTCTACAGGATCTGCAGTCACAGAATCCACATAGGCACAAACAGGCCCAAGGCCCTTATCGCATGCTTATCCTCAGCTGAAGCCAAGATCTTAGCCAGACCGTGCACCATAGCCTTTTTAAAAATTATTTTTATTGCTTTTAAAATAATGACAAAAAGGAAAGAAACATACAATATCAAGATAATTGTGATAAAATACATATATTGTCAAAGAAAAGAAAAGAAATACATAGAAAATGTTTTTAATGGAAAAATACAATAAAGGAAAAGTATTTGTCATTTTTAACAGTGTTACAATTCTTTATACTTTTCTAATGCAATTATTATTCAAGTATATATACATTTCTAAAACATACAACTTTCATGTTTTTAATCTACTGTATATTGATTAAATGTGTGAAGTATTTCATTATACTTGTCCATACAAAGTCTATGTCTACAGGCAATCCACTCATAGATGGCAAGTGCAATCAGGTTTTCAATCCACTGAATAAATGGAACCATACCTTTATCTTTCCAATGCTGCAATATCAGTCTCCTACATAGTAAGGAGCACCTGGAGAATCCATTTAGATTGTCCAGTTGTCAAATTCCAAGTACTAGGGACAAACCATGCACCAGAATCTGGGGAATAACCCCAAACCCTATTGGTTCTATCAGTTGCTTGGGTAGGGTGACTGAACAGAGGCCCCTCCCTCCTGTGGGAGGTCATTTCAGTGAACTCGTGCCAAGAGGGAAATTAACATGCTCCAATTCTAGACCATGATGCCACTGCCTCAAGACTAAAAGCCAGATCTAATGTGTGACCCCTGCTCTTTTATTGTTCTCTATAAGTTGGATAAAATCTTATGGTTGCTATGGTGTTCATGAACTTCTAGCTCTGACTCTGGCCACAAACAAGGCAGATGGAAGTCTCCCAACACCACCAACCAGGAAAACTCCAGTACCACTTCAGTTACACAGCATCCAGGAGCTCAGGCAGGACTTCTATATCACGGGAAGGAAAGTAATTGAGCAGCAAACTAATTGATCCTTATAACTCAATTTCACAAACTGGGTGGGAAGAGCCCCTAAAGACACAGCCACCTCCAACAAAAAAGGCCACACCCAATCTGCCAAAACCCTCCATTCACAGTGTGAAATGCTACCCCATTTCAAGTACCGAACATTTCAGCCTTACATTCAGTATTAGTAGTAATTGGTAATTGTTCATTAGTTCATTAAATTCACTGGAAGGCAATAATTTTTTTTGCTGGCAAATGAAGAAACAAGAGCCATTTTCTCAGTTATTAATTAATAATACTATAATTCTAAACTGGTGAGACCATTCTCTGAAATAATATTGGCTCCTCTATTTTGATGAGGCTTATTCCTAACTATTGACTTTCCTCAGTATAAATATAATTATTAAATCCTTTCAGTTAAGCTTCTATCTCACCAAATTAAATCATTTTCAAATGCTAATCAACTACCCCATTTATATCCAAATTGAATTTGAAGATTTTAGTTTACTCATGTCCTCATGACCTCATCTACTGTTTGACCATGGGTTGAACAAAGAAGCCAAGTTGTCTAACTTCAGCTATGCTATGAAATTAGGGTTGTTAGCAGCATCCAAAACTTTGTTAAGCCAAACAGTGCCATATGAAAATTTAAAATAAATCATCTGCGTGTGTTTGTGTGTATGTGTGTGTATATATGTGTGTGTGTGTGTGTGTGTATTGAGGCAACAAATGTATTCTTAGGTACCTTATTACTTTCAATGTGAAAATAATCTGCTGTTTAAATGCTGTTTAAATTAATTTTTAAAATATTTAAAACATTTTAATAATTGATCAAGGTTGAAGCTTACTAAATAGCAAAAGCAGAATGATTAAGGCTATAATTCTGTCCAATACATGGTTAGAGGGGGAAAGTTTGACTGAGATGTACTTTTAGGTAGATCAAGAGAACTTGAGTATATTTCAGAAGCCTGGATGCAGTATGGAAATTATCTGAATGGATGGAAATTCATCATTCATTGTTTTCTCCTGTTTTCCATTCTTTTTAATTTCAGGTTCCCTTGAAATTTCCCTCTGAGTCCCATGGACAGGTTAGATTTCAAGGTGGTCTCTAAGTGATTTGCATCTCACTTGATGATTGCAGGGAAGCTGGATGGACTTGTGCTATCTAAATGATTCAGCAAGGAGGTAGTAAGAGAAGACAAGACTTGGACAAAGACCTCTGATCATTTGGAGAACTCCAGCCTTGCATTGGAAAACTGTATCTCTTGTTGGCACTGAGATTTTCCCTGAGTACGAGCAGTTTCAGAATCAGAATTTTCATTTTTCTTTGGAGGAGATTGAATCTGAATGCAGTGTTACAGATGCAGATTTTGTCCTACAAGGCAAGTTACAGTTTTGAAAGCAAGATTTTTTTTAATCTATGGTATAAAAAAATATTCCTGTCTTTGTTCAGGCCCTTCAACCTGACTAGATGCTTATAGAGGAGTGGCCTCCAACTTTTTGGGAACCAGGGACCTGTTCCACAGAGTTTTTTCCATGGACTAGAGGGGCATGGTTTCTCATGCTGCCTGCATCCCACAGATGGGGCTTCCCTTGTTTGTGCAGCCCAGTTACTGTCATGCCATGGACCGTTGCTGGTCCGTGGACTGGGGGTTGGGGACCCCTGCTATAGAGAACTTTATATTTAAAACAAACACAAAAATCCACAGATAGCTTTTTGCAAGCTGATGCCCTCATATATGTTGACTACACGTCCCATAATTATAAGTCAGCATGGTATGATAGAAGACAATAATGAGAATTTTAGTTCAGCTGCCATAAAATACTATACTTGATATCCTGACATCTATACTTTATTCCTGAGTCACCAGTGAAGATCAAAGAAAACCTTACAATCCTTGATGGAAGATGGTATTCATAAATATTGGATCTACATATAAATATCAGATTCTCTTCTGTGGGAGAGACAATAATTCATAGTGTATTTCAAGTTTATTCTGAACTGTCTGTTAGGAACTTTTAAAAAAGAGCTTGTTTTATTTCAGCTATTGTTTTTCCTAAACAAACCAATCATCTAATGCTTGATTTTCATTTGTTTTCAGGGCACTGGGAGATGTGAACCATCACCTCACTAACACTTCTGTCTCATGTGATCTGCTAGCTTCACCAGTTTTCCAATGTTTATCTTCACAGTCCACTTCAACTCTCAAGGCTGATTAATATGTTCCCAGGAAAACAGTCAGTTGTATTCCTTATCTTAAGCTCTCATTTGTTCATATTATTTTCCTGGAAATCATTGTCCATAAAATACCACAAGGATCTGAGTAAATGACTTACACTGTGCCCTGGAAAACACAAATTAGAAATGTCTATGCTTTGAAAAAGACATCCTTTGTGCACCTTATATTTTAGTGCAAATCTAAAAGGATTTTGTGTGCACGTTAACTAATCTACTGTACATAAAGGTAAATTGCAGACATGGAGACAGAAAAATCCTTGCAGACTTAACAATGCATCAGAGAAACAACTGCATTGTGAGAAGCCAATTCTTACTTCCCTCCAGATGGACCATCTTTCTAACTCCCTTAATTGTCTGCCCTTTGAACTCTCCATCTCAATATTTCAAATGCCTTCTGTCCTATGTTCTTCAGAAAGAGTTAGGCATACTTACTAGAAATATCATTGCCAAGTTCTCTTTCCACTACATCAAAGTGCTGGCTCTCTAATTATAATATAATAAATAGGATAGAATAGAACAGGACAGGACAGAATAGAGTAGAACAGAACAGAACAGAACAGAACAGAACAGAATAGAATAGCAACTAATGGAAGCAGAGATGGCAAAAGGTTACACATACTTTACCCCATAACAAACTAAAACACTTTTTTAAACCCATAAATGCCATGTACATATTGGATTTTCCAGATATGATTATGGCTGTGGAATCTTACATGGTCATCCAAATTTCCCCCATAATTTCATACACCAAAGTTTCACCAAAGTTTTGCAAAAGCCACACTAGCTCTCAATTATGTCAGTTTCTCTTTGATTTCTGCAATGAGCAGCTCATTAGCAAAATCAATGAGCCCAGTGAGAATGAGTCCTGCAGCAAGATCCTTTGTGGGATTGGTGGATCATTGCCAATGGAAGTCAACATGATGCACATTAATCTCTCTCAAAGTGGTTTGCTAGCTGTTTTCTGAAGTATTGAGGAACTTGCTGGAAATTAAGGGATGCAGACAGTCAACTTCTGGAGCAGAGATGCAATGGATAGAGCAATACAGCAGAAAGAACTTTCCTCCCACTGCAGAAGGAAAAGAACCTGATTTACAGCAGTCAGCAGCTGGTAGATGTGGGTGTTTGCAATAAATTGACAAACAAATATGTTTATGTGATGGAGATGCAGGCATGGAATTAAATCTCAACCATCACAATAGGAACAATATGTGCTGTACACTAGCCCTATTTCAAAAGGGATTGATATTTTGTTGAGAGAATATTTGGAGAACGTAACCACATGAATAGATCAGAAAAGGGTCTTCTTTGTCTACCTGAGGCATAATGTGTGTGTGTGTGTGTGTGTGTGTGTGTGTGTGTTGCCCTGAAAAGGCCTTTCTCAGTGGTAGCACACCAGCCAGTTAGGGGATTATCTTCTGGAAGAAATCCACAGAAACAAGGTTTATTTTAAATATCCAAGATTTAGATTTAATGTTACAGATAGTTTTTATCTTGTAGGTTTTGGTTTCTGTTAATCTTTGTGTTTTATGAAAATTCTCTTTTTGTAGTATCTTTTGTTGCCTTTAGAAAGGCAGTATATGCATTATGACTGACTTCATTTACATTCCTTCTTCAGTAACATAAAGATTAATGTCAACAATAGAAAGTCTTCATTTCTTGCCACTTCCCATTCTCTTGCCTTCTTTGGGCCTTTGCTCTTCTGCCTGACAGTATTAATCCTCTTGCAGTAGAAAGGCTTGGAGGTCCATTTTCATCTGAATCTGCAACATTTGGCAAGGTTTTGCTCACAGGAGCTCATCTGAATTCTCATACTGTTCTGGAGGAGAATAATTCAAGATGTTCTGTTCTTGGAAACTGGTTCAAATATAGTAGGGAGCTCAAAATGCCTCTTGTACTTTTTGATAGTGGGAGAAGCAGTGTGAAAGGAAGTAATTAAAAAAAGTGGCTGTGTATGTTGAAAATATATCCTAAGCAAAGTTGTAAAAAAGTAAAGATGTCCACTTCTGCTGTAGATTTAATGCAACAGAATGGTTGGATGTTTCTCTGACTGGGCAAAAGCCACAGTTTGACTTGTCCTTGCCTCTTTTCTATATACCACCTTTTAGAATGTAGAACCTTAGGGCTGGTAGGGACCTTGTTCTAGTCTAATCTCCTGCACAAGGCAGGACATCTTATTATACTATCCTGGTCAAATGGTGGTCCAGTCTATTTTCGAAAAAGTCCAGTGATGGAGCATCCACAACCCTGACAGTCCTCACTGTCAGAAGATTCATCCTTATATTCTAGGTTGGGCCTCTCTTTAACAAGCGTTCACCCATCACTTATTTGTAACTGTTTTGTATTGTGCTGACCAGAACTGCATGCAGTATTACAAGTGTGGTTTTGCTTTGCTCCTGCTTTGCTTTCAGACCTGATCTGAATCATGACCCAACTTATCTGGCTTGAGATCTGGCTCGAGATTTTGCTGTACTCCAACTAGCACAATCTACCTGCTGGTCCTTTCCTTTTCTTGTATATGTTTAGCAATTTACAAGAATATGGGAGAGTGCTCAATATAAAGGTTCCCTCCATTATACATGCTATATAAATACTATGAAAATATTCCAGTTCCATAGCTACAAATGCTGTCTTGAGATTCTGGAGGAAATAAGGAAAACAAGTATAATTGTTAAGTTTGCATGAAGAGTCAGACGCGAAGAGCTTCAGTGAAGAGTTTATTAGTGACTACAGCTCGAATGGACCCGACTTGGCTGGGCTACGGCTGCTACTTATAGCCAGCAGCCGCAGTTGCCAGCCAATCAGAGTGCAGGGTTTTCCTTCACTTTTCAAACCAATCATATTTGACATTTTACAAGAACAATTCAAACTAAACTAATGACATTCAAACCTACATACATAACACCCCTCCCCACTAGGTTCAGTCCATACCAAACCCCAACCTATCTAATGTATTCTTTTAAATAGGTGGGGCTCTTACGTGTACATTGAGACCTTCGTGGTTCAGAAGTTTTAACATTCTCACCCAGTGAGAGAGGAAATGTGTCTGCTGACATTTCCCTACTGGGACTTCCTGTGAAAGAAGACCCTGTTTGATTGTTAGAATCTGGTCTCTCCTCCCAACCCATCTCCAGCCCAATGTCAGCACCCAAGTCAGGTAGTGATGTGCAATCTTCCACTTCTAAGGATGGATTTTGGCATTGTGGGTTTTGGAATGGTTCCTGTCGTAATGGCTCGTTACACATGGGATGGATTCTTGCTTGCTGATTATCTTCCTGCTCCTCCCCTAGAATTGACATCAGGTGAGGGAACTAGAGAGGAACAAGTGCGATGTTCCTGAGAAACCTGGATCTAAGTTGATCAATGTGCCTGCTCCAGAGGAGTCCATCCTCTGTTTGTACCCTGTAAGAACGAGGGCCTGTGATTTGAGTTATCTCAGCAGGAATCCACAAGGTTCACCCATAAGGTTCTTAGCATAAACAGAATCACCCACACTGAATGTGCGAACTTTGGAAGTGGAATCTAGTGGTGCGTTGGGTGCGTAAGTGGGATGAAGGCGTCAAGGAAGACCTAAGTTTCCTACCCATCAACAACTCTGCTGGGGATAAGTTATTAGATGGGTTAGGAGTGATGTGCTGAACACTAAGAAGTTTTTCAACTTTCTCAGTGATGTCCCCAGGACCCAGTTGCTGAAGTTCTCCTTGGTAAAACGTACCATGCTCAGCCCGCCATTAGCGAAGGATGCCCAGGGCAGTGAGGGCATGTCTGATACCCTGTTGTGCTAAATAGGATTCAAAAAGGTTGGATGTAAATTGAGGGCCATTGTCAGAGACAAGAACATCAGGTAACCCGTGGGTTACAAAAGTTTTTGAGCTGCTTGATGACAGCATCAGTTGTGGTGGATGCCATAGGGATTACCTCTAGCCATTTGGAATATGCATCTACTATAATAAGAAAGGTGTGCCTCTGGTAGGGCCTGCAAAATCAATGTGAATCCTAGACCATGGGCCCCTAGGACATTCCCATTCCTGTTTGGGGGTGAGGGCAGGCCTGATTACCTGACAGTTGGGACAAGATGCAACCCAGTTTTCAACCATTTTGTCAATACCTGGCCACCATACATAACTCCTGGCCAATCCCTTCATCCTTACAATACCAGGATGACCCTCATGTAACATTTCCAAAACCTCTTTTGTAGTTTTGCAGGAATAACCACCCTGTTACCCCACAAAATACATCCTCTTAATACAGATAATTCAGTTTGCCTGGACTTAAAAGGTTGGGCCAGGTGAGGTAGATCTTGAAGAGGCCAACCTTTCTTAATCCAGCCTATAACAGGAGCCAATAAAGTGTCTTTGGCAGTCTCTCTGGCAATTTCAGCAGCATGTACTGGAAGCTTGGCAACAGTTTCTAGGAAAAAGGTGTGTGTTTCAGGTTCAAAGTCCTCCTTGTGGGGAAGTGGGCAACGACTCAGTGCATCAGCATGTCCAATGTCCTTGCCAGGCTTGTGGATAAGTTTGTAAGAATAAGCAGCAAGAAATTCAGTCCACCTCAGCATTCTTGGTGACAGGATAGTAGGTGTAGGTTTATCTCCTGCCACAATGCCTAACAAAGGTTTGTGATCTGTAACAATGGTAAATGTTCTCCCATACAAATATTCATGAAATTTCTTGACAGCTGCAACAATTGCCAATGCTTCCTTGTCCAATTGGCTGTAATTCCTCTCTGCTTTGGTCAAGGTGAGAGTAAAATGCAATAGGGGCTTCCCTCCGCTGGGAAGCCTGTGGCTCAAACCCCACCACCACTCCAAGGGGATGCATCACAAGTCAGTACAACAGGCAAATTCTCAGAGAACTGTATCAGTACAGCATCAGATGTGATTAGTCTTTTAATACTGTTAAATGCTGATTGTTCCTTCCTGCCTCAGACCCAAACAGACTTTTTGTCAAGTAATCTGTGCAATGGTTCTGCAATGGTTGCCTTCTGAGGTAGGAACACGTGATAAAAGTTAATGAGTCCAAGGAAGGCTTGCAAATCTGTTTTGCATTTAGGTCTAGGGGCTTCTTTGATTGCTTTGACCTTGGCATCGGTAGGGTGGATGCCATGCTTGTCAATCATATAGCCCAGGAACTCAACCTTGTCAGTTTTAATAGTGCATTTTTCTTCCTTGGCTTTTAACCCGGGTTTCCTGAATCTGGTAAGGACTTCTCTGAGTCTTTCTTGTAACTGAGTGTCATTTTCAGCAGAGATTAACACATCATCAAAGTAAGGCACTACCCCTGGCAGTCCTTGAAGCATTCTTTCCATAAGACTTTGAAAAATGCCTGGTGCCACGCTTACTCCAAATTGTAACCTTTTACATTTGAAAGCACCTCTGTGAGTCACAATGGTTTGGGCCTCTGCAGTGGCATCATCAACTGTTAGTTGTTGATATGCCTGGGCCAGATCCAATTTGGCAAAGACTGTACCCCTGCCAAGTGAATGTAATAGATGATGCACCACTGGAACTGGGTATGCGCTCTGTTGAAGTGCATGGTTCAGTGTCCCCTTATAGTCTCCACAGATTCTCACTGACCCATCAGTCTTGACTGGTGTGACTATGGGTGTATCCCACCTGGAGTGGTCAGTGGGCTCTAAAACTCCTTGAGCTATTAGTTTATCTAATTGTGCATCAATTTCTTCCTTTAATGCAAATGGGACCCTTCTGCTCTTTAAACGAATTGGGGGCACCTTGGGATCTAGGTTGAAAGTGATAGGGGTCCCCATATACTTGCCCAATCCTTCGCTGAAGACCTCTGGAAACTCAGACTTCAAGGCCTCCTCCCATTCAGAGTTGCTCACGTGATTGATGCCAGTCACCTCAATGCCTAGTGGATTGAACCACTCAAGTCCCAGCAAGCTTGGGCGATCCTTGTCCACGATGGTCAGGGGCAAATGTTTGGTGTGGCCTTTATTTATTTATTTATTTATTATTTGCACTTGTATGCCACCCCATCTCCGAAGACTCGGAGTGGCTCACAGTTAAAATATGAAACAATAAATACTTAAAAACTATTAAATTTAAATTACAAGTCCAAATATAATATAACTAAAACCATTAAAACTATCCCTCACCCGGGGTCACAGCCGGTTGATCAAACAACCAAGTTTTTAGCTCACGGCGAAAGGTGCGGAGGTCAGGGGCCAGGCAGAGCTCCAAAGGCAGTTGGTTCCAGAGGTCAGGGGCCAACAGAAAAGGCTCGTCGTCGGAATTACCAATCGGCACTGACCGCCGACTGAATCGAGGAGTCCTTGCCTATGAGCTCGCACAGGGCGGCCGGCATTCAATATTGGAAGAAGGCGCTCCTTAAATATTGAGGACCCATGTCATGAAGGACTTTATATGTTAACACTAAAACCTTGAACCTCACCGGGCGCAACCGGCAACCAATGCAAGCCGCAGGGAGGGGTAATATGGGAGAACGGGTAACTCCCATCACCACCCGCGCCGCCGCATTCTGCACCAGCTGCAATCTCCGGATGGTGTGCAAGGGGAGTCCTAAATAGAGAGCGTTGCAGTAGTCAAGTCTAGAGGTGACAAGGGCATGAGTGACTGTCGCAGGGCATCTCGGTCCAGAAAAGAGCAAAGTTGTCGAACAAGGCGGAGCTGGGCAAAGGCCCCTGGCGGCGGCCCGACCTGCTCCTCCAGCGGAGCCGTACATCCAGGAGGACCCCCAGATTCCGCCCTATCCACAGGGGCAACACCTCTCCCCATGGCCAAAGATGGACAATCTTGACCGGGCGAGGCGCGGTATGCACAGCCACTCAGTCTTGGCGGGTTGAGTCGAAGCATGTTCCCGCTCATCCAGATCCGTACCGCATCCAAACACGGGTCATCAGGGAGAGGGCATCGCTGATCTGGTTTGGGGTGGAGATGTACAACTGAGTATCATCAGCGTACTGATGGAACTTCACCCCAAACCACGGATGATCTCACCCAGCGGCTTCATGTAGATGTTGAATAAGAGGGAGGGACCGACCCTGAGGGACCCCACAAGAGAGCACCCTTGGGGACGACCTAACCCCTGCCAACACCGATTGCGACCGCCCGAGAGGTAGGAGGAGAACCACCGGCGGTGCCTCCCACTCCCAACCCCGAAAGGATACCATGGTCGATGGTATCGAAAGCGAAGAGAGGTCTAATAGGACCAGGACAGAGGAAAAACCCCTGTCCGGGCCCTCCAGAGATCATCCATCAGCGCGACCAATGCCGTCTCCGTGCTGTAACCGGTCGGAAGCCCGATTGATCTGGATCTAGGTAGTCCGCTTCATCCAGGAAAAGCGGAACCTGCTGAGCCACCACACTCTCAACAACCTTAGCGAAGGTTGGAGACTGGACGAAAGTTGTCTAACACGTTGGGTCCAGGGCAGGCTTCTTCAGAAGGGGCCTCACCACCGCCTCCTTCAAGGCGGGGAAAGACACCCTCCCTTAAAGAAGCATTGACAACTGCCCAGAGCCAACATGGTGGCCTCCCTGGCGGCATATGTCAGCCAGGAGGGACAGGTCCAACAAACATGTGGTGGAACTCATTAGCGCATAATCCTGTCCACTTCATCCTCGGAAACAGGATCAAACTCATCCCAGGTAACAATGGCCAGACTCCCAGTACCCCTTTCCTCAGACCACTGCAAATCAGAGGGTAACCCGTCCCGAATCTGGCGATTTTATCCGACAGATATTGAACAAACTCCTCGGCTCTACCCATAGCGGGTCCGCCCCCTAAATGAAGGAGGGAGCGGGTAACCCGAAACAGGGCAGGTTATCTGCAGACGCTATGAGAGTGGAGAGATAAGACCTTCTCGCCTCTCCCATAGCTACCAGGTAAGTCCTAATATAGGCTCTTAGCTGGACCCGGTCAGACTGGGAACGGGTAGACCTCCACCTGCTCTCTAAACCCCTTCGACGGCGTTTCATCTCCCGGAGCTCCTCAGTATACCAAGGGGCAAACCGGGATCCACGGCGTGTAAGGGGACGCATGGGGACAACCCTGTCAAGGGCTTCCGACGCAGCCCGTTGCCAGGCCATTGCCAGATCCTCGGCAGAGCTGTGAGCAAGGGAAGTAGGACAGAACCCCAGTTCTGCCTGGAACCTCTCCGGGTCCATCAGGTGTCTGGGGCGGAACCATCTAAGTGGCTCCTCATCCCAGCAGTGGGGGACAGCCTGTTGGAAGACCAGCCGTAGGAGATAGTGATCAGACCATGGAACGGGCAAGACCGTAGATGTGACTTGCCCTCTGTCACTCCGCCACTGTTCAGAGACAAAAACTAGGTCAAGAGTATTTCCCCCCTCATGAGTAGGGCCTTGTATTAACTGGGTCAGGCCCATGGCCTCCATAGAAGCCATGAATTCCTGGGCCAAACCCGACCCCACCCCCAGGGAAGGCAAGTTGAAGTCCCCCAAGACCATGAGGTCAGGGAACTCCACCGCCACCCCGGAGAGGAGATCGAGAAGCCCAGGTAGGGCCGCTGCCACACAGCTGGGGGAAAGGTATGCCAGCAGCAAGCCCACCCGACCATTAGGCCCCCACCTCAAGAGGAGGGTCTCACTCCCGCCTATCTCTGCAACAGAGACCTCCCTTGGAAACATGGCCTCCCGAATAACCACGGCCACCCCACCACCCTACCCTGGGCCCGTGGCGGTGTAAAACCAAAACCTGGTGGGCACAAATCAACCAGAGGGACACCCCCCTCTGGGCCCAACCAGGTTTCAGTGATACAAGCCAGATCCGCAGCCTCCTCCTCAATGATCTCCCGGAGGAGGGAGGACTTATTTGCCACGGACCTGGCATTAAAATACACCAACCTAAGCCCAGGGGTCCTAGTTCCGCTGCCCCTAGGGAGGAGGCCATAGGGTCGGAGCGCAACCGGCCTTAAGTGTCGGGTGCGTGCTCCCCTCACCTGATATGGCCCTATGCCTCGACGTCCTCTTCCAATTCCGACCACCCTGGGAATGCAGCCCGACCTCAGGGCCCGGAGCCCCACGGTCCCCAACCCCCACCCACTCCCGCACCCGGGTCATAAAGGGACCCCTCCACCATCACCCCCCTCCCTATCCCTTTAAGACATCGAATTAAAAATTTTAAAATTCGACCCTTAGCTCCCAATTTAGAATTTAACCCCTTGGTTGCAGCATGCCACCTCTCGGGATCCCAAGATCCGTCATTAAGGTAAGCTGTCGATAGCCCATTGGGCCAACTCAAGGACAAGGGCACAGTCCTGAGTGCCCACAATTCCGGCAGCGAATAGGGTCCCATAACAATAGATGACAAACTTCATAAGGGGGTAGAGTAAAGTCTGGCCACACATAACCGGGTGATAGATGAACTTCACGTTGAATTCTCTTGTTCCAACTACTGGAATCTTGTTCCCTTGGTAGTCTTTAAGAGTCAGTGCTTGCTTCTGGAAATGTTTCTTCTGAATGTTGGCAAGTAGCCTGTGAATAGTGTCCCATGACACCATAGATAAATAGGAGCCTGAGTCCACTTCCATTTGGCAAGGCCTTCCTTCAATGAGTACCTTCACATGTACTTTTCTGCTTCTTAAGGTTGAAGAATGACCAATGGTGACTGTTTGATGAGTTCCATTCTTCCCATTTGCTTCTGAGTTGCCCTTTCTCACTGAAGTTGTTGGGCTTGAAATCTTTGTCAGGAAACTTTCTTCTGTGTGGTGGAGTTCTGGATGATTTGCAGACTCTTGCTAAGTGACCTCTTTTTTCACAATGAAGGCAGATGGTATCAAGAAACTTGCATTCAGTGGGGATGCCCCCCACAACCTCTGCAATAAAAGTCTTGCCTTTTTCTTCCCAGGTCTTTCTTTTTCTTTTCCATTCTGAGTCTATAAATTCCTTCCTCCACCTCACTGCAGTCTGATTCAGAATCTATTTGCTCGCAATGAGTTGTTGTGGACTTTTCCACATCAGAATGGCTTGAGGCCTTGTTAATTTTCTTCATGGCTGCCGCTGAGGACTTAGTGGCTTCTGCTGAGGAGGCCTCTTCTATGGCTTCCTTCAACGTGATCTTAGGTTTTAATAACAATTTGCTCTGAAGCACCTTGTCCTTAAGGCCTAGAACAAATCGATTGCGCATGGCCTCCTCCAAGTTGTTAAACTCGCATGCACCCCAATGTCTCTTAAACTTGCCACGAAGTCGTTAACGTTTTCGCTTTCCCCTTGATCCCGACGGTAAAACCGTGTCACTTAATGAGGCACGATACTTGTGGGGCATAATGGGCTCTTAAAAGCTTTTCTAAATCAGGCCATTCCATTACCTTCACATCTGCAGCTCCTGCCAATGCCTTCGCCATCTTGAAGACTGCCGGACCGCAGTGCGTAAGAAAGACTGCCCTCTTCCGCTTCTCGGAGATGTCAGCGAGGTTGTTTCCTTCCAAATACATTTGGAAGCGATCCGCATATGATTCCCAGTCTTCTGCCGCCGGATCGAACAGGGCTGGGGGGGTGTTCAGCACAGCCATCTCGCTCTTCTGCTTGTCTTCCGCGTCGTCTTCTCTTCAGGGGAATCCCATCCTCATCGCCAGTGTTAAGTTTGCATGAAGAGTCAGACGCGAAGAGCTTCAGTGAAGAGTTTATTAGTGACTACAGCTCGAACGGACCCGTCTTGGCTGGGCTACGGCTGCTACTTATAGCCAGCAGCTGCAGTTGCCAGCCAATCAGAGTGCAGGGTTTTCCCGCACTTTTCAAACCAATCATATTTGACATTTTACAAGAACAAACTAAACTAATGACATTCAAACCTACATACATAACAAACAAACAAATGAATAAATAAACAGCTTAGAAAAGTGGAGGGTTTTTTGGGGGGTGAGGGGGATGTGGGAAAAGATTTCATATTTCTCCAATGTCAGTGGAACATTGCACTGTGTCCAAATGTGTAAGTTGTGAACTGGAAAGCCCTTGGTTCAGATATCACCAAGATCGTGAAAGGAGATGATCTTTAGTATGCTGCTCTTTCTTAGCCACAGACTTTTAGTGAGGGTTACTGGAATAATAATGCAGCTACTAAGCAGTATTGTTTTACTGTTATATTTCTTTTGTATGTCCTGTGAATAACACAAGTTAAAAGCAGAAAAATGTTAGAGGTATGTATTGCAATCAATATTAAGGCTAAATGAACCTACTCAGAAATAAGGTCTCTACAGTAATAGAGCTTATTTGCAACCAAAATGTATGAGAGCAATAGTTTAACTGGCCAATAGCTACTTCTTTTCAGATGAATGTAGCTTTATGTTTTCCTAATCTGATGTTTCTTATATTCTCTTTCTCTCTCTTTCTCCTTCCTGTTCTGTTTTTAGGCCTGAATATTCCTCTGCAGAAGGAGTCATGCTCACCTGGTGGAAGAGTTACTGAACTGTCAGGAGATAGGATTCTGGGACACAGGGTCACTTCTGAGAAGGGATAGGAAGAGCTAAATATAGCAGAAGAGTACAGAAGAGCTTAGGCTCAGGTCTCCAGGAGAACCTTTAAATCTCTCCAAGGGACCAACTGTTCCCACCTTAGGACACGAAGCCACAGTGAGGGATAAGAATAATTTTCCATCCATTTCCATACAAGCTTTGTCCCACAGCTACATAAAGTGAATGCTGGCCTTTAAATGTAGGGGTGCCTTTTGAGAGTAGTTGGGTGGACATACAGGAAGAAAATTACTCATCAAGCAGGTTTCAGGGCAGATGAGTAATTGGTCAAGTATCTGTAATAGTACATAGACTGATGCCTGGATCATAAGGACAATTTATAATTTATAATAATACAATGCCTTAAACTTATCCAAGTTTAGTGGACATCCACATTTGATAAAATCTGAACAGAACAGTATTATAATGCCTATGTTGGGACTAATTGAAATCCTAAAGCAGCTAAAGCTTTATGGAGTGTATCACATAATTTTCATTTGAAGAGGAAAAACTCGAAAAGAGAAAGGGAGAGAGAATAAAACAGAATACCAATCCAATCTGAAAAAAAAACAGTTTTATGACAACACTTTCTGAATTTATTTTATTGTAGCATCTTCCAATATCTCCCTTTTTGTTGCTTAAATCTGAATGGTAATTTTAAACAAGTCCAAACTTAGTCGTCATATTAAAACATTAATAGGCTTAGATTGTTTGGGAGGGATGTTTTCTTCCAGAGCAACAAAGTTGCCTGCACTTTTTGGACTATTAAATTGGACAAGATATAATAGTTGGACTTCAGTCAGAGAAATATTTCAGAGTTCATATGCCTCTCTCTTTAATCAAAAAGGAGCTTATTCTTTTTGCATTGAATCCTTCCTCTATGCCGCTAGGTACAACATACGTAAGTCCTTTGCATCTGTTTGGCTGAAAGATTTCTGGTTGAAATTCTCTTAGAGCACTTCCTGGCTGAACAGTGGTGGGAATACAGGTGTCCACAGAGTAATTACCCATTTATCTAGGGGAAACACACTGAAAGCAAAGCAATAAGACCCTTGACTTGTCTTTATTGCTTGTTCTGTCTGAAAAAGCAATCATCTACCAGCTGCTGCAGTGTATTTTGCTGTTTATCAGTGAACTTCCAAAGGACTTGAATTGCTTTTTCTAAATCCAAATACTCCTCAGGCTTTCATTGAATAGTGGTAAGAAAAACAAGATCGGATCCTTCTTATTCTACCTGTATGTTCCCTTATTCCTAAACTGGGAATTTATTTGATATCACATTATCCTCCTATATGCTTCCTTTTATTGGATCTGATAACAGATAAAGACAAGTAAGGGTAGAGACATTAAGACATTATTTTGGGTGCGCGGTTCTTAACCTCATGTATGGTAGAAAGACTTTTGGACAGATGCAAAGCATACTCACTAACTGAAATGACTGCTTTCTAGGCTGAACAAAACAGAGCAATATCAGAAGAATACATAATAGATAACCTAAACAACTCCACTTTTAATTCATTCAACAACCCATTTTTTCCCTCTTGAGGGAGGCCTGTTTTGTGAGGTCCGTGCTAAACAAAACAGAAAAGGAAAAACATGATAAAAGGAAGATTAATAGAGGACTTGGAAGTCCATATAATCTTTGGACAGGTAGTAATTGATCACCCTGGTGACTTCCTATAGAACTGGATAGATTAACCACCTCTTGCCAGAAAGGATGAAAAAATTGCCCTTATCTATTTTCTGTCCTGCAGCTCTTCTTTCAAAACTGCTTCTCTCCAAAAGAATGAGAACACAAAACATACTGTGCAGGTATGTTTATAATTTCTTATTTGATGGATACGCTTAAGGCACATGTACTAAAGATTTTGTGATGGGAACCAAGTTCCTGTATATTTGAGTTGTGACCATTTCTGCCCTGAAGAGCATTGCTCTATCTGTCTCTGAGATCCTTTCTTCATACTAGTACATATGGATGGAAAAACATCTATAATATCACTTTACTAGAGTCTTTAATTTACAGCCTTAATGGTTCAGGATATTGGCTCATGATTGAAAATTTTAGCATCACCTTTAAAAAGGCATATTTCCCTGTCCACAATGTCTATAGTTTTGAAATTAGCATGTGAAAGTGGCCGTGAGAAAGACCATGATTCTAACGAAATGGCCTATCATTAATCTTCTCAAGTTAAGTGTTCCTTTTCAGGCAGATACCTAGTAGCCTTTTCTTTTTTTACACATTCCAAGGCAGGTACTCAGGAACCTTATTTGCACCCCAAGTCAAAAAGAGAAGCCAAAGAGTACAACAGCACCAACTCTCACGAACACAGAGAAAAGAGAGCATCACAGCAGTCTTACCGTAATCTAAGGGGTGGGCTTCTTGGAAGAGGGAAAGCAGATCCCTCTGGGCAGGAGACCCAGGCTACACCGCTAGTTCCCTTCAGCTGTTCCTGCACTAGCCGTCAGTCTACACACTTGATGTCTCTCGCTCACTCTCAGTGTCTCATCCTCATCCTGGATAGATCTCCCTGGGGGAGCTGGGATGCTGTAGGGCAAGGGGTGGGAACAACTCCATGAGCAGCATCAGGCAAATTAAATCAGACACCAGTGAGTTGGCTAAATCGGATTGAGACTTAATGCAAAGCAGGTGGATAGGGAAAGGATAGATGATAATGTGCTTTGTTTAAAAGGAAAAAGAAAACAAGAGAGGCTGATATAATTGATTTCTGTTGCATTAATATTGCACTGATACAGCTAAGATAATCCAGAGAGAAGAACATATATGCAGTTTTGAGCGGGTCTAGAAAAGGATTGAGAAAGCAAAGGCAGGCAGCCGTGAGGCTTCCTCTCATGCAACTGGGTAGGGGTAACAATGGGATCTCACTTTCTCGGGTAGCAATTCTGACATTTTTGTCTGTTACCAGAAGAAGAAGGTGGGCTGGCAAAAGCATTTTGGCAGTGGTATGCTCTGGGATGCTGCTGTAGGATTATCTTGGCCTCAATCTCTTTTAATCTCACCCACAGCTTTGGCCCAAGCCTGAGATAAATACCTTTTAACGGATTGCATCTGACGTCAGGAAACCATCAATCTAATCAGCTGGGCCACTTTTGGGCCAGAGGTAGCCACCAGAATGCTTCAAGGCCAGATTCTTTTACATGTACCTATATCCTGACAAAGAAACTGGCCATTTGCCTTCCTCTTAGAAAGAGTATCTGTTAAGTTTGCATGAAGAGTCAGATGCGAAGAGCTTCAGTGAAGAGTTTATTCAGTGACTACAGCTCGAATGGACCCGAGTTGGCTGGGCTACGGCTGCCTCTTATAGCCTGCAGCCATAGTTGCCAGCCAATGGGAGTGCAGGGTTTCTTCCCGCACTATTTAAACCAATACCATTTGACATTTTACAAGAACAGTTCAAATAAACCAATAACATTCAAACCTACATACATAACACCCCTCCCCACTAGGTTCAGTCCATACCAAACCCCAACCTATCTAATGTATTCTTTTAAATAGGTGGGGCTCTTACGTGTACGTTGAGACCTTCGTGGTTCAGAAGTTTTAACGTTCTCACCCAGTGAGAGGGAAATGTGTCTGCTGACATTTCCCTGCTGGGACTTCCTGTGAAAGGAGACCCTGTTAGACTGTTAGAATCTGGTCTCTCCTCCCAACCCATCTCCATTCCAATGTCAGCACCCAAGTCAGGTAGTGATGTGCAATCTTCCACTTCTAAGGATGGATCTTGGCATTGTGACAGGGTTCGGGATGGTTCCTGTCGTAATGGCTCGTTACACATGGGGTTGATTCTTGCTTGCTGATTTTCCTCCTGTTCCTCCCCTTCCCCCCTAGAAGTGACATCAGGTGAGGGAACCAGAGAGAGACAGGGGTGATGTTCCTGAGGAAACCTGGATCTAAGTTGATCAATGTGCCTGCTCCAGAGGAGTCCATCCTCTGTTTGTACCCTGTAAGAACGAGGGCCAGTGATTTGAGTTATTTCAGCAGGAATCCACAAAGGCTCACCTATAAGGTTCTTAGCATACACAGAATCACCCACACTGAAAGTACGAACTTTGGAAGTGGAATCCAGTGGTGCGTTGGGTGCGTAAGTGGGATGAAGGCGGTCAAGGGAAGACCTAAGTTTCCTACCCATCAACAACTCTGCTGGGGATAAGTTAGTAGATGGGCTAGGAGTGATGTGCTGAACACTAAGAAGTTTTCAAGCTTCTCAGTGATGTCCCCAGGACCCAGTTGCTGAAGCTTCTCTTTGGTAAAGCGTACCATGCGTTCAGCCCGGCCATTAGCAAGGGTGCCCAGGGGCAGTAAGGGCATGTCTGATACCCTGTTGTGCTAGAAAGGATTCAAAATGTTAGATGTAAATTGAGGGCCATTGTCAGAGACAAGAACATCAGGTAACCCATGGGTTACAAACAGTTTTCTGAGCTGCTTGATGACAGCATCAGTTGTGGTGGATGTCATGGGAAATACCTCGAGCCATTTGGAATATGCATCTACTATAACCAGAAAAGTGTGCCCTCTAGTAGGACCTGCGAAATCAATGTGGATCCTAGACCACGGGCCCCTAGGACATTCCCATTCCTGTGTGGGGCGTGAGGTGGGGCAGGCCTGACTACCTGGCAATTGGGACAAGATGCAACCCAGTTTTCAACCATTTTGTCAATACCTGGCCACCATACATAACTCCTGGCCAATCCCTTCATCCTTACAATACCAGGATGACCCTCATGTAACATTTCCAAAACCTCTCTTTGCAGTTTTGCAGGAATAACCACCCTGTTACCCCACAAAATACATCCTCTTAATACAGATAATTCAGTTTGCCTGGACTTAAAAGGTTGGGCAAGGTGAGGTAGATCTTGAAGAGGCCAACCTTTCTTAATCCAGCCTATAACAGGAGCCAACACAGTGTCTTTGGCAGTCTCTCTGGCAATTTCAGCAGCATGAACTGGAAGCTTAGCAACAGTTTCTAGGAAAAAGGTGTGTGTTTCAGGTTCAAAGTCCTCCTTGTGGCAAGGCAGTGGGCAACGACTCAGTGCATCAGCATGTCCAATGTCCTTGCCAGGCCTGTGAATCAGTTTGTATGAATAAGCTGCAAGAAATTCAGTCCACCTCAGCATTCTTGGTGACAGGATAGTAGGTGTAGGTTTGTCTCCTGCCACAATGCCTAACAAAGGTTTGTGATCTGTAACAATGGTAAATGTCCTGCCATACAGATATTCATGAAATTTCTTGACAGCTGCAACAACTGCCAATGCCTCTTTGTCCAGTTGGCTATAATTCCTCTCTGCTTTGGTCAAAGTGCGAGAGTAAAATGCAATAGGGGCTTCCCTTCCACTGGGAAGCCTGTGGCTCAAACCCCCACTCCAAAGGGGATGCATCACAAGTCAGTACAACAGGCAAATTCTCAGAGAATTGTATCAATACAGCATCAGATGTGATTAGTCTCTTAATACTGTTAAATGCTGATTGTTCCTTCCTCCCCAGATCCAAACAGCTTTTTATCAAGCAATCTGTGCAAAGGTTCAGCAATGGATGCCTTTTGAGGTAGAAACATGTGATAAAAGTTAATGAGTCCAAGGAAGGCTTGCAAATCTGTTTTGCATTTAGGTTTAGGGGCTTCTTTGATTGCTTTAACCTTGGCATCAGTAGGGTGGATGCCATGCTTGTCAATCATGTAGCCCAGGAACTCAACCCTGTCTGTTTTAAGTGTGCATTTGTCTTCCTTGACTTTTAACCCCGCTTTTCTGAATCTGGTAAGGACTTCTCTGAGTCTTTCTTGAAGCTGAGTGTCATTTTCAGCAGAGATTAACACATCATCAAAGTAAGGCACTACCCTGGCAGTCCTTGAAGCATTCTTTCCATAAGACTTTGAAAAATGCCTGGTGCCACGCTTACTCCAAATTGTAACCTTTTACATTTGAAGGCACCTCTGTGAGTCACAATGGTTTGGGCCTCTGCAGTGGCATCATCAACTGTTAGTTGTTGATATGCCTGGGCCAAGTCCAATTTGGCAAAGACTGTACCCCTGCCAAGTGAATGTAGCAGATGATGCACAACTGGCACTGGATATGCGCTCTGCTGCAGCGCATGGTTCAGTGTCCCCTTATAGTCTCCACAAATTCTTACTGACCCATCAGCCTTGACTGGTGTGACTATGGGTGTTTCCCATCTGGAGTGATCAGTGGGCTCTAAAACCCCTTGAGCAATTAATTTGTCTAATTGTGCATCAATTTTTTCCTTTAAAGCAAATGGAACCCTCCTGGGCTTTAAACGAATTGGGGGCACCTTGGGATCTAGGTTGAAAGTGATAGGGGTCCCCATATACTTGCCCAGTCCTTCGCTGAAGACCTCTGGAAACTCAGACTTCAAGGCCTCCTCCCATTCAGAGTTGCTCACGTGATTGATGCCAGTCACCTCGATGCCTAGTGGCTTGAACCACTCAAGTCCCAGCAAGCTTGGGCGATCCTTGTCCACGATGGTCAGGGGCAAGCGTTTGGTGTGGCCTTTAAACTGCACGTTGAAATCTCTTGCTCCAACTACTGGAATCTTGTTCCCTTGGTAGTCTTTAAGAGTCAGTGCTTGCTTCTGGAAATGTTTCTTCTGAATGTTGGGAAGTAGCCTGTGAATAGTGTCCCATGACACCATAGATAAATAAGAGCCTGAGTCCACTTCCATTTGGCAAGGCCTTCCTTCAATGAACACCTTCACGTGTACTTTTCTGCTTCTCAAGGGTGAAGAATGACCAATGGTGATTGTTTGGTGAGTTTCATTCTTCCCATTTGCTTCTGAATTGCCCCATCTTTTCAAAGAAGTTGTTGGGCTTAAAATCCTTTTCAGGAAATTTCTTCCTACTAGGTGGAGTTCTGGATGATTTGCAGACTCTGGCTAGGTGACCCTTTTCTCAGTAGGCAGATGGTGTCTAAGAACTTGCATTCAGTGGGGATGCCCCCCAGCCTCTGCAATAATATTCTTGCCTCTTTCTCCCAGGGTCTTTCCTTTTCTTCTCCATTCTGAGTCTAAAAATCCCTTCCTCCACCTCACTGCAATCTGAATCAGAGTCTATTTGTTCGTAATGGGCTGTTGTGGATTTTTCCACATCAGAATGGCTTGAGGCCTGGCTTGAGGCCTTGTTAATCTTTTCATGGCGCTGCTGAGGACTTGGTGGCTTCCGCTGAAACAGCTTCTTCAATGGCCTCTTTAAACGTGATCTTAGGTTTCATTAACAGTTTGCTTTGTAAGACCTTATCTTTGAGGCCTAAAACAAACCGATCACGCATGGCCTCTTCTAAGTTGGTAAAGTCACAAGCACACCCAATGTCCCTTAAACTTGCCACGAAGTCATTAACATTCTCGCTTTCCCCTTGATCCCGACGGTAAAATTCGTGTCTCTTAATGAGGCACGATACTTTGGGGTAATGGGCTCTTAAAAGTTTCTCTAAATCAGGCCATTCCATTACCTTCAGTTCTGCAGCTCCTGCCAACGCCTTCGCCATCTTGAAGACTGCCGGACCGCAGTGCGTGAGAAATACCGCCCTCTTCCGTCTCTCGGGAATGTCGGCGAGGTCGTTTCCTTCCAGGTACATCTGGAAGCGATCCGCATATGATTCCCAGTCTTCCGCCGCCGGATCGAACGGGGCTGGGGGGGTGTTCAGCGCAGCCATCTCGCTCTTCTGCTTGTCTTCCGCGTCGTCTTCTCTTCAGGGGAATCCCATCCTCGTCACCAGTGTTAAGTTTGCATGAAGAGTCAGACGTGAAGAGCTTCAGTGAAGAGTTTATTCAGTGACTACAGCTCGAATGGACCCAAGTTGGCTGGGCTACGGCTGCCTCTTATAGCCTGCAGCCGTAGTTGCCAGCCAATGGGAGTGCAGGGTTTCTTCCCGCACTATTTAAACCAATACCATTTGACATTTTACAAGAACAGTTCAAATAAACCAATAACATTCAAACCTACATACATAACAGTATCCACATCTGGTTCTATAAGTGGCCCTGAAAGGACAGAAATGGGTAGGGAGAATTAGATAATGCTGCAAAGGGAATGGAAATATCATTTTATTATCCTTCCTTCTCTGTCCTTCTCCTAAGATAGGATCACAATAATATCAGGATTTATAGAGCTCATTTCAAGTATTCCAGAATCTCACCACCTTCATTTCAGCAACATCAAGTCCTTTAGAAAATTCAAACTGAAATGAATCTTCTTCTTGACTCACTTCCAACATGAGGGGTCCTTGGTGTGCTCTGAGCGTGGTTGCTTTCTTGCAGATGTTTCATTACCCAAATTAGGTAACATCATCAGTGCTATCACTCCCAGCAGCCATCATATTTTTAAAAAGTCATACATTCCCAGTAAGTCCCACCTTGGGAAAAGAGCTAAAGCCTATTACACAAAAAGCATCTGTTTAACGTTCCCACTCAAGAATAAGTTGCTTGTTGGTAGACAAGCCATACACTTGGAAAAGATCGTCAAATGCCACGCATGATATGTGTATATCAACAAAGATCAAAATTGTGTAAGCCACAGTATTCCCTGTGAGACTTTACGGAAGTGAAAGCTGGGCTTTGAAGAAACAAGATAGGAAGAGCTTTTGCTTTTGAACTTGGGGAGAGGGTGCTGGAAAAAGACTCCTGAGAATATCATGGGCAGCTAAGAAAGCAAACCAATGAATCACTGAACCAATCAACCCTCTCTCACTCAAGCTACAAATGACCAGGCTCTATTTATGTGTCTATTTCTCTGGTTTATTTATTAAATTATCCTCTTTCAGAGATGTTATGTGATGACAGCAAAAATAATTCCACTCCTCAGATGCAACAATGAATTATATGAGGGGAAAACCAGACTTATCCCCTCTTTTTAAATACCTTTATTAAACACCTTCTTCTTCTTCCTAGTGTTATCCCCACACTATGACAGGGTTTGCTTGTTGGCAAAGCCATCTCCATTTGGCTTGATTCAGGGCATCTTCAGGGGTGATGCCCACGCATTTCATGTCATCCTTGATGCGATCCATCCACCATTTCCTGGGTCTACCATGGGGTCGCCAGCCATCAGGGTCCAAACCCATGGCTTCCTTGCCACCAAGCCTTTTTACCATCTATGATGTGTTCATACCATCTAAGTCAGGGCTGTCAAACTCCCAGCCTGTGGGCAGGATGTGCAATGCACTGGCCATGCCCATGCCCAGTTTAGCAAAAGGGGGGGAAAGTCCCAATACATCATGTGATGCCACTATGAAGATGTGAGTTTGACACCCCTGATCTAAGACTTCCTTTCCGTGGCTTGGCTATGGTTGGTGCAACTCCCAGTCAACATTGGATGTCGTCATACATGGTGTGGTTGAATCACCTTAGTCCAAGGCACTATCAGAGTGCTCACATTTTCATCATGTGTAGGGCCTACTCATGCTTTGCCATCATGTTTAATTTTAATTTTATTAAACTTATCAAAATATAAAATACAAATGAAAATTAAAATAGTGGAAAAATGGGGAAGGGAAAAAGAGAAAGAAAGAAGAAAAAAGAAAGAACCTTGAGTTCCAACTCTTTTTAGCACTGTAGAATAATAACACTAAAGCCTCAACTTTTTACTTTTACATAGTTAATATGCACTCGCCATTTCTATAACAGCAAACTTATCTAATTAGCGAAACCCAATGTCAATGTTTCATTTTTTCCATCTCAAGCACAAAATCCAGAAGCAGTTTCTCAACAAAAATAAAGTTAGATGAATTCTTTTCTTCTATATTAAAATATGAATCCTATCAGTATTTCTTTGCTTTATCATGTCCACCAAAGATTGCAAAAAGTTCCTTCTTTATATTTACTTCTCCAACATACATTTGAAATACCCTGTCTGACAATTTATCAGGTGTCAAATACAAATGGTACATCACTTTATTAAAAACATTATTTTAGATCATAATTTAATATAAATTTTAAACCCTTCATCTATGGAAAGACAGGCTTATTCTCATGCACCCTACTCTACCATACTCTCTCTGGCTTGGTTCCACCACCAGCTTACGTGTTCAAAGGGAAATCTGAAGTGAGTAATCTGCTTGGTTTCCCTTTAGAATTTAGAATTGCACTTCTTTAAACTAAAATAAGAATATTTCCTTCTAAGAATTAAAGGATATAAAACCACCAGGATTAAATTATTATGATCCTCCTTCAGTCTTTTTAAAGTTACTTAAAAAGTTATACAACTGGGCATATATAATCAAATGGTTTCATACACATTTCCAAAAACTGTTTCCTTCTTTTTTTAAAAAAAGTAGTGTGTTCAGATTAATATCATCACTTTATTGTTCCATACGCACACCTGCCAATCACTGTTACTAATTTTTCAGGGTAGATAAGAAGTTGCATATTTATAAACTAGTATATTTTCCAAAGAGTGGAAAATCTTTTATGAAGTAACTGGAATCACCTTCCCTTCACCTGGATTGAAGTCTTCCAAGGACTGGGTCAAATGCTATCTTTGATAGTTTCCTCTGTCCCTCTTGGCTTCTATTGGGTTACAATATAATCCCATCATTAGATGCTAATCCTGACCCCGGGAACAGGAGATTCTGTTTATCCCACTCTGGAATCAATCCAGAAGTTCTTGTCTTTCCTTCTGTTTAACTAGCTGATCCAATATAGGTACAGACTATGAAAGCCTGAATCATTCCTGGCAGGAGTTTTGTGTTTGTTTGTTTTACTAAAAAGCAGACGTAATTTTCTGCAACTCTCTTTCTATTCTCACTCAGTGTGTACTAATTTTACAAAGGAAGGGAAAGGCTATTTATTGGTTTATCCTTCTTCAGGCTTTTGATTGTTATTTTTAATCCAACAGCAAAGCACGTGTCACCCCTTTTTTTACAGTATTTCGTTGCTCAGAATGATGAGACATTCATCAGTCTGAGTTTGCTGGCTTTACCCAGGCACAAAAATACCATATGCATGAAGGAGATTGAGTTGGGATATATAAAGCTGTAATGTATGTAATTCCGTGAATTTGTTTGGGAAGGAAATTGTCAGTAAAAAAAGTGGAATTTTCATTAGCAGTAATAATATGTGAGGTCAACTACATTAGCAGTCATTTCCTTTTATTTGAGAAATAATTTGAACAACTACATCTGCAGCTCATGTTCAGTCTAATCTTCCCCATCCCTAGTGCTGGTGGGGGATTATTCCAGAAAAGCATTTTATTTGATCTGTTATTATACATGTACTGTATGAAACCTTGCCATAAAGATAAGGATTTGATTGCCACAGCAGGAGCCTAAATTCTTTTAAGTACAAATGCTCTTTCCTTTTGTTTGTGTTAATGTTGCCTGTTGCAGTGAAATTTCCTCACACACCAGGGTAAGCATAATCCTCTATGCCAGGGGTGTCAAACTTGCATCATCACAGAGTCATCTTCCTCCCCTTCACTAAACTGGGCATGGGCGTGGCCAATGCATGACGCATCCGGCCCGCAAGTTTGACCCTCCTGCTCTATGGTGTCCGCCAGTTTATTCACCAACCTAGCATCTGTATTTCTACCATTGGAGCCTGATAATTTGCCCTTGCATGGTTTTCGTATAACTTAGGTCTTTCTCCAATTGTATCTAAAATGGCACAAACATGCCCTGGCAACATCTTTTTTTCTAATGTATTCCTTTGAGGTGCCTTCTTCTTGTCCCAACGTTTTGAGTGAGTCATAAGCCATCTTTACCTCTTCTGGGTTTGACACAATATTTTCCACCTTATTTTGATACATTCGAACAATAGCTTTGAAAGTGGATTCACTTTGAAGCTTGGGTGTGTTTAAGTCAGAGGGATGGCAAAATATCTGGAACAAAAGCAATAGAAACAAGATAGGCTACAGGGATAGTCAATCCAGTATTAGTCCAGTTTTCCTGCCATTCAAGCGTGGATGGAGATAACTTCAACTTAACAATGGGGAAAACTCCTTTGTATGTTATGTGTTCAATGTATTTACCGAATGTAGAAAAACAGTTCAGTTCATAACTAAGCACATTACAGAAACATAGCCATTATCTCTACTGTCAGAGACCAATAAAGGTAGTCCTTGACTTACGATCAATTGCTTAGCAACTGTTCAAAGTTACAATAGACCTCCCTTGGGAGCACTTACAACCCATATTTGAAGTTCCCTCCCTTCTCACCCATGGTCACATGACCACACTTCAGGTGCTGGGCAACAGGCCCACATTAACAGCTGTTTGCAGCATCCTACAGTCACCTGACCTTGTTTTGTGATGGCTTTGCTGAAAATTGGCATTTACTTCTGGTTTTTGGCAAAACCAATCTGTAATGAACTAATGATTCACTTAACAACCACTGCAAAAAAGGTCACAAAATTGGGTTGGTCGTGTGGGTGACCTGATTTATGACCGTCATGACTTACAACTGTAATGGGCAGACTCTATTATGGTCATAACTCGGAGATTACCTGTAATAGTTTTTCAATGTAAAAATAGTGTGCAGGGGATCTGTATATTTATATTCTTTTTGAAATCTTTAAATGCTTTTGTGGTGTTTCAAAAAACATACATTATAGCAAGGGAAAAAAATTCAAACCACTTCAGTTCAATACAAATGATAGAACTACTCATTGTTCTACATCTACTAGAAGTTTTGCACTACAGTTTAATTTTATAGTTGGTTATTATTACTCATGATATTGATTTTGCCATTTGCTTTTTAAACTGCTCAAAGCATTATCTGCTGATGGGGAAGCTTGCCCATTTAATGAATCATTATTGTCCATGTCCAGCCTAACCTGGATTTAAAAGACTGCCCATATCAGTGAAACAAAATTATTGAAGGAAAAATACACACCCCTTTAAAAGCTTATCATTTAGAGCAAATATTTATCAGACTAGCTAGAGGACTTAGAATATCTAAATCACCCTGATATACCTTTTTTTTAAATTACATTTATATGCCGCCCTTCTCCGAAGACTCAGGGCGGCTTACAATTTTTGGAGCACAACCCAATGCGCTCAGCAATAGCCTTCATTCCATTGTATATGCCTGCTTATTACTAAGCGGCATTTTTACAAGGTCAGCTTATTGCCCCCAACAATCTTGGGTCCTCAATTTACCTACCCCGAGAGGATGGAAGGCTGAGTCAACCTTGAGCCTGGTGGGATTCGAGCCTACAGTAATTGTAGACAGCTGGATCTTAAGAGCAGGCATTTAACAGCCTGAGCCACCAAAGCTCAAATAGGTCAAATAGGTTTTCTTCCCGTGGTATTCAGACTATCAGGCTCTTCCAGTCATGCCACTGTCTTCCTTACAGTGGCATCTGAAACAAGCAAGTTCTTTTTTCTAAAACAGTTTTGCTGATCAGTACTCTGGTGTCCCTACCTCACAGGTATCGTTGTTCAGTGTTTCTATTTCATGGTTATTAATACCCCATGGTGAGATGGGTGGCAAATAAATTAACAAATAAATAATAGGTTTGCTTTCCCCACCACCCCTTTCTGCCCCTCATTCTTATTCCTACAGATCTTTTCCTTTTAAAACTTAGTGAGATCATCTGTTCAGAACAAGCCTGGATCTGGGAACTGGTTCACCAGTTGCCTGAAATGGAAGGCTAGGGAATATTGTAATAGAAAAATGACAGGAGTGGTATGAGGTCCTTAACTTTCTTCTTCTCAACCTTCCTCTCACCTCCACCGCCAATCTTTGCGATTCCTCACTCTCTGCTGTGTTGCCAGCCACGTTTTGTTTTTTTTAATCACAGAAGTCAATTAGTTTCAATGGAAAATGTGAAGAAGAAAAAAAGTATCATCTCCAGTTTGCTGTACCTCTGATCCAGACCATTACTTTCCAGAGTTATACTGTTCTTTTAAAAATATTTACTTTGACCTCATTTCATTTGCATTCTATTTACTTTTTGACTTAAAAAAAACATTCTTTGAAAAGAAAACTCTACTTCCAAAATAAAATCTGAACAATGCAAATACTGTACATGCAAATCTCCGGAGTCTGTGTTTCTGTTACTTTCTACCAACCCAAGCAATTGCAGGAAAAAAAAAAAGAATATAGTTTTGGGTGCTGAATACTACCTTCTAAAAAAAGATTTTACAAAGCACATTATTAGACTACCTAGAACCTGACTATTTTGGAATACATTGCTTGAAGAAAGAACTTATAGTAATTCTGCTTCTTAACATTTCACCTGTTTGTCTGTGCTTTGTTTGGACAAGAATTCTGATCATCCTGGGTTCTTTAACTATAGTTATACATTTCCCTTTTTGTATTCAAGATGGCTTGTCTGCTTTCATGCATCTGATCCCAAAGCTCACACAAATGCTTATTATTTTCCCACTTTTGATCCCTTCAAACATGGAGGTGGAAGAAAACTGGAAGGAAGATATTCAAAATTAATACAGCACGTTAAAAGTAATCCAAGTACATTTTATGTTATCCCTGTTCCCCTCAGAAGAACCCTGTAATGTAGGTAGATCTGTATTAACTGTGTCTATATTGTTGGTGAAGGCTTCTGAGTGAGAGGAAGTAGTGGCCTGATCTGAATATGGCTGATCTGAAGATTCTTGTCTCAGTCTGTTTTAGCCATAGTGTTACATTAGTTTACAAGCTTGGCATCTTTACTGGTAGACTACGATATTCTGGTTTAAGTAGTAGATGGAGTCCAGGAGCATCACCCTCTGATCCATACTTTGTGTGCCATAAAGAAGCAATTCTTTAACTCAGGAGTTGCAAAAGTTCTCAGGCTGCCTATTTGTACCAGTCACTTAAGAGCAGCTGCTAAAGACCAGGTTGCGCTGAATGTGATCAGAATTCATCTCTGACTCTCAGCCTCCTGGACTTCACTCCAGAGTTAGAGTCCAATTTAACATTTCGGCTTGTGGATCTAGCTCTTCCCTTTGGAGCAGGAGGCTCTGGTGAATCCCCACTTTTAGGTACAAAACTGTTGTCCTTTGGGTCTTCTTTATGTGACTCTTCCTGTTCTGCCTCTTTCTGTCTCATCAGCTTTTCTGCTTGACCTCGTTCCTACAACCAGAAAGAACAAAGGAAGTGGAAAAAGATAGGAGGAGCCTATTAGAGAAGCACTTTACCATTTGATTGTCTCCTTTTTACTATTGACTATTCTCAATATTTGCATGGGAAGTAATTTCAAATCAAGACACTTAGAAATTTATCCAGTGATTCTGTCCTTACATTTCCTCACTGTAGCCTTATTGGCAGCCCTTACTTTTTATTTTGCCTATGGACTTGGGTCCATTTCAGTGGTGGGATTCAAATTTTTTTACTACCGGTTCTGTGGGCGTGGCTTGGTGGGTGTGGCAGGGGAAGGATACTGTAAAATCTCCAGTCAGAGGTGGTATTTTCCGGTTCTCCTACTCAAAATACTCAAAATTTCCGCTACCGGTTCTCCAGAACTGGTCAGAAGCTGCTGAATACCACCTCTGGTCCATTTCCACCCCTTCTCCCTCTTCCTTGCTTGGTTACCTGTTCCTCATGCTCTGGAGAAAGGGTATACCAGAGGGCTATAGCACAGCGCCTCCCACGGGTCACAGCCCACACGCCATGAGGATTCTCTTCACCAGAGCTGAAGGCCACCAGTCTCCCACATTTAGGGCGCACTTGAGCCTGCCAAAGAGAGAGGGGGAAATGACAAATCAACAGTTCTCCCCTTCCTTGCCATAGAATTCTCTTCTCTCGAGGTCATACAATGATTGTCAGTTGTACTACAGATGGGAAAACATTTTCTTGTTATGGAGACAAGAAGAGAATTGCTCAAACCTAGTACAGAGGAAGTTAATGTATCTTCCAACATAAAATTTGGCTGAATTTCCCTGATTGTTACGGACAAATACTGTGAATTAAGTTCCAGTTGTCCTTCCTTCTCTCCAAATCCCATATCCAAGGCTTGAGGCAGACTCACTGTAAGGGTTACAGCATCCATCTCAGTGAAGAAAAGATTTCCCCCTTGGAAGTCTTCATTCAGGTAAAGGATTGCACTGTAGAGAAATGAGAAAATAAAGAAAGCTAAGGGTACCTGAGCAGTTTTCCATGAACCTTCCTTCACCTTAAATAATTAAACTTCATATTTAAATTGCCAGAGATCAATATTCTTCTAAGAGACAGTTTCCACAAAGGATGTTGCTAGAGCAGATTCAAAGGTTCACCTGGGAAAACATTATGTTTCTAATAAGGATCAAACAAATTATTCAGGGAAATGTACGTCATCTGAAGCAGCCTTCTTCAAACCGTTCCCTTACAAATTTGTTGCACAACAACAACCAGCAATGTTGTCTGTATGCCAACACATTAGAAAAGTTTAATCTATATTCAGAGCCAGTGGCAACTGTCAAATCCACTTTCTCTTTCTGTTCTCTGTGTGTGTGTGTTCTGTGTATGCTCCTCATTTATTCATTTACTCTGCAGTTAGTTGAAAGCAAAGCTTCTCTATTTGTGAGCTGTCTTTGACATTCCATGTTTATTATTATTTATTTTATTTTTTTATTTTGGGATTTCTATGCTGCCCTATCTCCCGAAGGACTCAGGGCAGCTCACAACGATAAAAGGATACAATACAAATATTAAAAAACAATTAAATGAAGATCCCAATAAACCAATTAAAACTAATAAAACTACCACTAAAAACCCCATCCCCTCCATCAGTCCAGGTCGGCAAGCTGGAAAAGCCATGTTTTCAGGCCACGACAGAAGGATTGAAGGTCAGGGGCCACCTGAAGCTCCAGGGGAAGCTGATTCCACAGGGTGGGTGCTCCCACCAAAAATGCCCTGTCCCTAGGGGTCGCCAGCCTACATTGTCTGGCCGACGGCACCCCAAGGAGGCCCTGTCTCTGGGAGTGCACGGGATGTTGGGAAGTTGTTGCTAGCAGCAGGGTTTCCCGGAAATACCCTGGTCCTAACATGTAGGGCTATAGATTAAATACCAGCACCTTGAATCTCACCCGGAGGGCAACCGGCAACCAGTGCAGCTCACGCAGGAGGGGTGTAACATGGGAGTATCGGGACGATCCCATCACAACCCACGCAGCCGCATTCTGGACCAGTTGAAGCCTCCGAGTCGTCCTCAAGGGCAGCCCCATGTAAAGAGCATTGCAGTAGTCCAGACAGGAGGTAACGAACACATGAATAACCTATGTAAGGCATCCCGATCCAGATAGGGACGCAACTGGCGCACCAGACGAACCTGGGCAAATGCCCCCCTGGCCATGGCTCCCACCTGATCCTCCAAACTGAGCCACGCATCCAGGAGGACACCCAAGTTGCGTACCCTATCTATGGGGGGCAACACCTCTCCCCCATAGCTAAAGATGGAACATCCTGGACAACTCGAGATGCCGGTACATACAGCCTCTCGGTCTTAGCAGGGTTGAGCTGAAGCCTGTTCCTCCCCATCCAGATCTGTACCACTTCCAGGCACCTGGACATCACGTCGAGGGCATCACTGGGTAGGTTAAGGGTGGAGATAAAAAGCTGGGTATCATCAGCATACTGATGATACCTCACCCCAAAACCACGGATGATCTCGCCCAGCGGTTTCATGTAGATGTTGAACAGGAGGGGCGAAAGAACCGACCCCTGGGGCACCCCACAAAGGAGGGGTCTTGGGGCCGATCTCCACCCCCTCGCCAACACCACCAGCATAAGACCCGAGAGGTAGGAGGAGAACCACCGTAAAACAGTGCCCCCCACCCCCAGCCCCTTGAGGCATCGCAGTAGGATACCATGGTTGATGGTATCGAAAGCCGCTGAAAGATCTAATAGGACCAGGACAGAGGAATGACCCCTATCCCAAGCCCTCCAGAGATCATCCACCAGTGCGACCAATGCCGTCTTTGTGCTGTACCTGGGCCTGAAACCCAATTGATACGGATCCAGATAGTCGGTTTCCCCAGGAACACCAGGAGCTGTCGGGCCACCACGCTCTCAACAACCTTGCAACAAAGCGAAGGTTGGAGACAGGATGAAAGTTATTCAAAATAGCTGGGTCCAGGGCAGGCTTCTCACCACCGCCTCCTTCAAGGCAGAGGGAAAGGATCCCTCACTCAAAGAAGCATTGACCACTACCTGGAGCCAGCCTCGCGTAACCTCCCGGGCGGCGTAAACCAGCCAGAGGGACATGGGTCCAATAAACACATGGCAGCACTCAGCTTCCCCATGATCCTGTCCACCTCATCTGGAGTCACAGGATCAAACTCCTCCCAGATGGAAACCATAAGACCCGTCACCCCACTCCCATCGGACTCTGACCAGTCGGAGTCCAGACCGGCCCGGATCTGAGCGATCTTGTCTGTCAGATGCTGACTAAACTCCTCGGCCTGTCCCTGCAGAGGGTCCTCACCCCGGTTAAGGAGAGAATGGGTGACCCTGAACAGGGCGGCCGGGCGATTATCTGCGGACGCAATGAGAGCGGAGAAGTACGCATACTTTGCCACTCCCATCGCAGCAAGATAAGACCTTGTATAGGATCTTAACTGTGCTCGGTCAGATTCAGACCTGCTGGACCTCCAACACCTCTCTAGGCCTCTCCTCCGGTGCTTCATTTCCTGGAGCTCCGTGGAAAACCAGGGAGCCAACCAGGATCTGCACTGGGTCAGAGGCCGCAAAGGAACAACTCGGTCAAGTGCCCCGGAGGCAGCCCTATGCCAGGCGTCCACCAGGGCCTCAACCGGGCTGTGGGTAAGGGAGGCAGGAATTAACCCAAGCGCCACCTGGAACCTCTCCGGATCCATTAGGCTCCTGGGGCGGAACCGACTAGGGGTTCCAGCAATGAGGGGTGGCATATTGGAAGGCCAGCTGTAGGAGATAATGGTCGGTCCATGACAGGGGTTGAATAGCTGGTAATCCCCCACCCAGAGCATTATGTTTATTATTCTGCTTGTTTGTTATTTGGAGAACTGCAGCATGGATATTTTCCACGCCACCCACTCCTGTTACATGTTTTATTACAAAAGAAGTCCATTATATTTAGGACATAATGCCTGTACCAGCAGGCATTAATATAGGGGACTACTTTAAATTTGGAAGCCTAAAAAGAAAGCATACCTAATGAAATACCTTGCGTAGGAAGAAGAAAACATATACTGTTAAAAAACAACAACCAGAATTCCAAAATTCAAAATACTCCAAGCATATCAGCTTCTGGATGAGAGCCAACAGCAATATGGAACTGATCCACTCTCAATCAATGACTGCAGGGATCATTTTCCTGTCATGTCTTACACTGTTCTTTTCCAGCAGCAGCAGCAGCAGCAGCAGCAGCAGCAGCAGCATACATTAATTAAAGCATGGATCAGCTTGACATGAAAACCACATTCATTCCCAGACCCCCTCCACACAGCCAATGGCTTCCGTCCACATATTTTCATGCTGCTGTGTGGCATTTGGCAGGGATTCCAAACTTCTCCTTTAGCTATCCAGTTAGAGAGCACTAGAAACAAGAGGCAGTCCCAGCTGCGCTCTTAACTTTGGTGTATTAGCTCCTTACATGGAGAAAAGGAGGGAGGGAAAAAAGAAACCAAGCCATTATTATGGAAGGAACAGAACTACCTTTGATGCGGAAGAAGAGGAAGAACGAACCCTCAAGTCAGTAACAATCACAGAGCAGAGCGAGGCAGAAGGCATCTCTTGCTCAGCAGCTCTAGAGGAAGGATGCTAAAACAATAATCACAGCCATTCCTTCTTACACAGAAGCCAAATTAACTTGCAGAGTTAATCGGCTCAGTTTCCAGACAGTTTGATTAAGAATACACAAGGGTGATACCAATCTTAAACTTGTTGCTCTTTTGAGCATGGAAAAAGCATCACTGTACACTTCTACTCTAATAATAAAACAGTGAATGGCAAGCAAGGGGTCTCTTTGTAGTTTCAAACTAAGAAGCAAAATGCAAGGCAGCGATTCAGTTCTTTCCTTTTGCTAGTTTAATGAATTCCATGATAAAAGAATTGTTTGCCAGGTAGATTGTCAGCTGATACATGCACAAAGCAGTGTTTCTTTTAGCCTGGATGAATAAGATAGACACAAATGTCACGAAGAAAAGCTTAAGAGTATTTTGAAATTCTAGAATTCTATTTTCAAAAATAATATAAGGTTCACAAGGAGGAGAACAATGCCACTATATGCCTCCTCAGAATAATTAAAGTTGGAGGGAGGGATGAAGACTATCTCTCCAATCCCAAATGATTAAAGCCTGTAAGAGCAAAACAATAGGAAACACCCACACATTTGCCGATTAGAGTCATTATGACTAACTGAATTATTCCTACTAAGGGGAATAATATTTGGACTGATTACAAAAGAATAACATATCTGGATGCTTCCTGAAATTGCACCAAACATTAAAGTGGCTGCTTGGATGCCATATAAAATTCTTCAGAATTCTCCTGCCAGTTCACTTACTAAAAATATTTCTATATATAGAACTTCAGTCCTGAAATTTCAACTACAGCTGGGACCAAAATTTCCATTGCTTAGCAAGGCAGTTGTTAAGTGAGCAATATGTACAGCTAGTAATTGGCTCAGAATTGAATTTTAAAATACTGAAGTCATCCTTTGATAGTGAAGTAGACACCTTTCCATCCCATGGCTCCAAATTAAGAATTGTCAATGAACCTCAGTTGAATTTATGGCATCTGCTTCTGTTTCTATTCTGGTAGAAAGAAAGAGAGTGAGAGCAGGTATTGAATTCTTCCTATTAATAGCCTGAAATGATATGAAACAGAAAATCTCTCTTCTTGGATAAATGATACTATTAGGTAATTTTTCACTATTGGATTATAATGTACAGTTAAAATACATAGATTTTTGTGACACAAAGTTATAATGTGAATTTATCCAACAAAAATTTGGTAAACCTTTTTAAAAATCCACAAAATTATCTTTGTTAAAACACCTTTTTTAAAACTAAAAATGGTTACCTTTTTAAAAACAGACAGACTTTAAATACCATAAGCCAGAAAAAATGCTTCAAATATGTTGTTCACGTGTTATACTATAGCTTTATACCATGTTTCTCCAACAATACAGCCCCCTCAATAGGAAGGCCCAGCACTGTTTTATAGGGATGTGGTGAAATTAAGCCTTGCTCCCCAAATTTGGGCCTATTTAAAGCATGCATTCCCCGCCATTTCTCACATCGCTTGAACAACATGAGGTGAAGAGAAATAAGGGGGAAAGGCGGGGGGGAACTTGCCGTTAGGAGCGCCCAGCAGGTAGCCTCAGCTAGAGCACCCCGCAGGCAGCCACACCTCGCCACCAGGCCGCTTCTATCAGCCGTTCAGAGCGCCCTGTGGGCAGCCATGCCTCACCACCAGGCCGCTCCTAACAGCCGATAGAAGTGGCTAGTGACTCTGCCCTTGGGGCACTTCTATCAGCCAATAGAAGTGGCTGGTGGCGAGG
This sequence comes from Naja naja, assembly GCA_009733165.1. Lineage (NCBI taxonomy): Eukaryota > Metazoa > Chordata > Lepidosauria > Squamata > Elapidae > Naja > Naja naja. Next base: position 196,798,799 of record CM019149.1, read on the forward strand.
CGACTCTGCCTGTGGGGTGCTTCTATCGGCCATTAGGAGTCCTCTGCGAGCAGCCACGCCTCACCATGTGGCCGCTCCTAACAGCCGACAGAAGCGCCTCATGGGCAGACTCGCCTCACCATGAGGCCGCTCCTAACGGCCAATAGAAGCAGCTGCTGGTGAGGCGAGTCTACCTGCGGGGCGCTTCTATCAGCTGATAAAAAGTGGCTGATGGCAAGGCATGGCTGCCCGCGGGGCACTCCTAACGGCCGATAGAAATGGCCCGGTGGTGAGGTGAGTCTGTGCATGGGGTGCTCTAGGTGAGGGTGCGCATGGGGGGGAAATTAAGTCATCCCTCGAAAAGATGCCCTAGCCATTTTTTCAGGGCTCAAAAAAAAAAAAAGGGCCAGTCTTATTTTATGAGAAACATGGTAAAATTCCACACTATCTGTGAAATTGTGCACCTTTGAAGGAAAAAAATATGTTTTGGTTTTCAATTTTATTTTGGTCCAAGTGTTTGGTCTACCTGTTTTAGGACTGTAAGTCCCAGGATGTGCCATCATTCCTACAAGGTTAGAGGGCAAGAGTTTATGCAAGGTTGGTGTAGAGACACATATAAGATGTACTTCTACATTCTGTAAGAGTGGTTTAATTTTGGTGTAAATCCTGCTCCGGGGCTCTTTTTCTGTAAATTGCTTCAAATGGAAAAACTTTATGGAACAGTTTCTGTATAAAAAAGATCAAGCCTTTTCTTTTGCTGGATTTGCTATAAATTAATTTGTACTTATTATTTATTTAATTAGTTGGTAATGGCAGCTGAATTTCAAAGCTGATTAATAATAGGTACAAATTAATTTATAGCAAATCCAGCAAAAGAAAAGGAGTAATGTAAATAATCTACATACTAGCTTCATGTATAAAATAAACAATAGGTTGTGAATAACCTTGTTGGGGGCAATAAGCTGACTTTGTAAAAATGCTGCTTAGTAATAAGCAGGCATATACAATGGAATGAAGGCTATTGCTGATTACATTGGGTTGCATCCCAAAAATTGTAAGCCACCCTGAGTCTTTGGAGAAGGGCGGCATATAAATGTAATTAAAAAAAAAAATCAGAAGACTTCTTCTTTTCAAAGCTGTGTGGGAATGGTCAGATGAAGAATTCACTGATCAACTTTCTCTATGAGAAGGCAAAGGAAGATGAAAAAGATGCTCTACTGCCTTTGCACAATAGATGGCAGCACAAAGAACTGGCAATAGCAGGTGGAACCAAAGCACTAGCACTGCCCAGCACAAAGCAGAATGACAGAATAACAGAGTCCAACCCCTGCTAAAGCAGGAGACCCTGTACCATTTGGGACAAATGGCTGTCCAATCTCTTCTTAAAAACCTCTATTGATGGAGCGCCCACAACATCCCTCCAGGGATTTGATTTTGATCGGCTCAAGGTTGATTCAGCCTTCCATCTTTCCGAGGTCAGTAAAATGAGGGCCCAGATTGTTGGGAGCAATATGCTGACTCTGTAAACCACTTAGAGTGAGCTGTAAAGCACTGTGAAGTGGTATATAAGTCTTATTGCTATTGCTATGTTGAACAGTTTTATCATGGTAAAGAAAAAGACAGAAAAAGCAGTGAAAAACATGGGTTATAAATCGAAAGGCATGTCAGTACAACCCTTTGTACATTCAAGCTAAGTTTTCAACCCTGTAATGTTTCCTGCCCACCTCTTTTAGAGGCTAACAAGGAAAAATAGATTCTTGACTATAATGATAAGTGACATCATACCAATGTCTGCAATAAGAGAGGCAATTGTGATGGAAAATGTACTTGAAGGAGAAGAAGAGGGGAATCTCAGCAAGAGCATTGTGGTTTTTCCAAGGAGACAATCCAATCCAGAGAGAGGCCCAGAATAAAAAACTCTATGGTCCTGAATTGAGTAGGGGAGGGAGAAAGAGGTTCAAGGTAGCTGCACTCTAGAACAGTGTTTCTCAACCTTGGCGATTTTAAACTGTACAGACTTCTACTCCTAGAATTCCCCTAGCTGGCTGGGGAATTCTGGGAGTTGAAGTTCACAAAGCTTAAAGTTGCCAAGGTAGAGAAATACTGCCCTATTATCTACCAGTATATATATTCAATAGGTTAGAAGGTTATAGATTTAGTCCGGCAAGTTTCTGTCTACTAGGTGAAAGCAAATACATTAAACTTGGGTTTGGCTGAGGAATTTTGGAAGTTGAAATCCACAAGTTTAAAGTTGTTCAGGTTAGAGACCCCTGCATTAAAAAATTGGATTTGGTTGGATTTCACTGTGTTATCTCTGGGTATGCTTGTAAGGTCAAGATGACAGCAATTGTGTTACCTTATAAACATCTATCCCAAGACAAGTTCCTTTTAAAAACAACAGTGTATAATATTGAGAAATATTTATTTATTAAACAAATTTATATGGCCACCCAACTCACACATGGTGAATTCAAAACAATAAAGAGCTATAATTTAAAAACCCCAAGCCTGCTGACAGAACCTTCCGGGCCTTTCATAAATGTAACAAGGGTGAGGCCAATCCTATCTCCACAGGGATGATGTTTGACAAGGAGGGAGCCAGTATGGAGAAGGCCCTTTTTCTTGGTCCTACCAGATGTATTTCCTTAATAAATGAGACATGCTCTGCCTTCCCATTTTGGTGAACCAGGTAGATGTAACTGGAGAAAGAGGATCTTTCAAATGAATTTAAAATAAATAAATTCAAAATTCTTACTTTAGTACCCAAGCAACCACTAATTACTACATTATTATAAACTAACGGAAGCTTAAACAGTTTCAGTGGTATATTGGCCACATCAACCAACCTGTCAGCCTTCAAGAATCCTTCTTCTGCTTGTCTTTCCGGCTACCATAGAAACAGAGGGAGGGAAAATTAATTGGGCTTTGTGGTGGTGGGGAAGAGTGCTGGAGGCTTGAGATGGTGAATTGTAAAACTTGGGAAAACTTTCTCACTTGTTTATTGTGCAGCTGTAGCTTCTTATCTAAGTGGGCCAAGGCCAACCGCCCTGGTGAGCCAGATATCTGAATCACCACCTGAAGATGCCCCACATGACATTATGCACATCTCAGACTGGATGGCCAGTTTGAACTATTGTGGGTGGGAACATTGCCATAACTTTTATATGTGATTTTCGTGCCTAATGCCTCAGATCTTGAATTCTTTTGATGCTACCACTTGATTTCCAGTAAAAGTCCTTTTCTCTATAACAATGGAGACTAAGGGTTTCTTTTTTGGATTTTGAACGGAGCCTCACCTGACACAATCAACATAAACTCCCTTCCTTCCAAATTGCAAAATGAAATGTGTACCTAAATAATTTAAGTACCACAGGCTCAGCGTGAGATATAAATAGTATATCAGTTTTCACTCTGAAAGTATTACCTATAGTCTCGGTGTATGTAGGCAGGGGGTTCTTTCCAGCAAGTATTTCCTTCTGGATCCAAGAGGCAATTATCAGCATGGACTGGATGACTGAGATCCATACGGCCTTCCTGTTCTCCTAAGGAAGAACAACAAAAGTTGTAACTGTTTTGTTTCCTTGATTTTATTGCTCAATAGGCAATATTCCTCATTTTCTTCTATAACTACAGAATTTACAGTACATAGTACTGTTAGTCCTTGACTTACATTTAGTGACTGTTCAAAGTTTATTATAAGGTCTTGGTGGTGCAGGCTGTTAATAGCCTAGCACTTAGTTCCAGCTGCCTGTAATTATTGCAGGCTCAAATCCCACCAGGCTCAAGGTTGACTCAGCCTTCCATCCTCTCAGGGTAGGTAAATTGGGGACCCAAGATTGTTGGGGGCAATAAGCTGACTTTGTAAAAATGCCGCTTAGTAATAAGCAGGCATATACAATGGAATAAAGGCTATTGCTGAGCGTATTGGGTTGCGCTCCAAAAATTGTAAGCCGCCCTGAGTCTTCGGAGAAGGGCAGGATATAAATATGAATAAATAAATAAATAAATAAAATAAAGTTACTATAGCACTGAAAAAAAGTGCCTTATGACCAGCCTGCATATTTATAACCATTGCAGCATCCCTGCAGTTTTGGGATCAAGATTCAGGCATTTGACAACCAGCATGTGTTTATGCAGCTTCCCAGGGTTGTCAACATTTTCCAATTTCTGACAAAGTCAATGGGAAAAGCTGGAGTCACTCAACAATGTGTAATTCACGTAATCAACTGCAGTGATTTGCTTAATAACTATGGCAATAAAGATCATAAAATTGGGTGCATCTCAGTTAACAACCAGATTGTTAGCAACGGAAATACTGGTCCCAGCTGTGGTCATCAGTTAAGGACTGCCTTTATTTTAATTCTAGTAGGATGGAACTGGCTTGAGACTTTAAAAAATGTATATTGCTCTCCGTTTCTCCTCCAGCAAAATTCCTCTCAATGTTTCAGCCGGGATGACTTAGGAGAGAGAGCAAAATCCCAGTTTCAAGCAGAGACCCAGCTTATCACAGGACTGCTTTATCTGGCTTACATGTATAGCACTCAGTACTTCCCTCCACTAGTTTTGCTGAAGCTGTTTCTCTCCTGCTACTCCATCTCTCTCTCCTTCCCCCTCTCTCTCCATGCTTTATTAGCAATAGTAATAGCACTTAAACTTATATACCACTTCACAGTGCTTTTACAGCCCTCTCTAAGCAGTTTACAGAGTCAGCATGTTGCCCCCAACAATCTGGGATTTTACCAATCTCAGAAGGATGGAAATCTGTGTCAACCTTGAGCCATTCAGAATCAAACTGCTGGCCTGCAGTACTACATTCTAACCACAGTGCCACCATGGCTCTTAAGCATTTCACTGTGGTGGATTTAGTTTTTTCAAGATGGAGGATTAGTTTAGCAATCCTTTCTTCTACACTTTCCTTTGACCTCAGGATTTGATGGCAGAAAATCCACAGTTTTCTTATCTTTGTTTTAATGGAGACCACTTTTCACTATATATGTTCTGGGAAGCATCACTCTCATCGTCCACATTATCTTTATTTTTAAACCTGCCTTCCTTCACTGGTACACATGTGCATGTACAATTAGCACATTTTAAATTTATAAAAATGAAAATTTCAAATAGCACCGTAACTTTTCACTTCCTCTGCAATTGCAAAACTAAACTATAAACCCATGCTATAAATTAAAAGAATAAAACATATATGACCATATACTCTTCACCAATTTCTCTTGTAATTATGATGTTATGCATAGTTATATGTGGCACATTTTCATCAACACAATCTGGATTGTACTGAATTCATGAATATGCTATTAATAATAACCCCAGTTGCAAAATATAAACACATTGCAGTGCCAAATAAAAAAAAGGGATCCAATTCTAGAACACAGCCAACACTAACAATGTAAGATTATTTTATATATGTATGAGCTTCTCTTCCTGGATTGAAAAAGATGTATGTTGTGGATATGAGTTTATGGGACTTTGTATTTGATATATAGCACTTAGACATATATACTTATATGCTCTACAGACCTCTCTAACCGGTTTACAGAGTCAACCGCTTTATTGCCCCCAACAATCTGGGTCCTCATTTTACCGACCCAGAAGGATGGAAGGTTGAGTCAACCTTGAGCTGTTCAGAATCAAACTCCTGGAGTGAGCAGTGAGTTAGCCTGCAATACTACATTCTAACCACTGTGCCACTGTGTCACCATGGTTCTTTATATGCTTTAAAATCAAATCATAACCTTAATATAATAAAACAGTGGATTTTTAATTTTCAGCTCAAAATCAGAATTCATATTTGAAATTTTGCTCATAAACTAAAGCACGAGAAAGTGGCATATTTTGAATATCCCTAGAAATGTTTTTGGTTCTGATATTTACTGCTTTATTAATAAACATCAGATTCATTTGCCAAAGTTATATAACCAAATCTATGTTTGCTATGCATTCCAAGATGAATAGGTTGCATTATTTTCCTTTCGTATTTCTTCAATTGATTGATAGTTTTTGCAATAAATTTACCAGCAGCAATACCATATAACCATGTTAGAATGAGCTGCATTACAAATTGTCATTATAAACATGAAACTCCTATATTGCACATCTCAAGAAAGTACTTAAGAGCTCCTTACCATCTGTAGCTGTGCGACACACAAGATGTGTGAACGAAAAATAGAGATTTTTCCCAGGGGTAAAATAGGATTCCACAATTTTCCGGGATTTCTCACTGGCTTGCAGGAGAAGTTTAGTATCTTTCCAGTTCATACTACTCTCCTCAGCCAGCTATAAGAGAAAAACAAATCAGTGCAAAACTTGATTTCTATTAAACCTCAGGAAGATCCAGGGACATTTATGAAAAAGAAAACTGATAAAGAATATCCTTAACAAAATAGGGTAGAAGAGATGGCTTCTCTTACTTCAAGTCAGAGAGGAAATTCAGATGGTGACAATTTTCTTTTGACACCAGGGGTGTCAAATTGGCGGCCTGCAGGCCAGATGCATCATGCACAGGCCACACCCACCCTAGCTGCACGAAGGGGGGGAATCATGAAACGTCACATGATGGCAACATGACGCTGCAAGTTTGACATCCATTCCCTAGACTGTCAGTTAATTGTTTATTTATTTTACAAAGTATCAATAAAGTGAGGACAAAAAAAATCTAGCTCCTTTTCTGGTTCTACTTTCTGTTTTTTGTTTACCTTGATAAATGATATTAAATACAAATGTTCATTTTATTTTCAAAAAAATGAGAATTGAGTGAAGATTCCACCCCCGGTCATAAAATGTCCTTAAATTCTTTTATCTCATCATCACTAAATTGTGCCTGCCTGTTTGTCACCCCATGGGCCAGTGGTGGGATTCATTTTTTTACTACTGGTTCTGTGAGCGTGGCTTGGTGGGTGTGACAAGGGAAAGATATTGTAAAATCTCCAGTCAGAGGTGGTATTTACCAGTTCTCTGGACTACTCAAAAGTTCTGCTACCGGTTCTCCAGAACTGGTCAGAACCTGCTGAATACCACCTCTGCCATGGACCATAGCCTGCCAGCCTCCCTGCTTCTCCCATATTTCACTGTCTCCCAAAGTTTGCTGATAGTAATTGTTCTTCAAGTCTTTTTTTTAATGCAAACCAGGACTGCAAAATAGGTAGAAAACCCAGAGGCCAGACAGAAAGAGGTGGTTTCATTTGTTGGGCCAGTTAGGGTTGAGCAGATAATCACCCCAAACAGGTCACTTCAGCCCTCCTTTTCCTTTCTGCACCATGCATTGCCCAAGTGGAAAATCTTGAGCTGGGATTAGAGGGGAAAATACATCTACTGGACGGAAGGACCAGCAAGGCACTTCAGGCTGCAGGCTGATCTTGAGACATTCCTAGGTAAAGGATGAACGATACGGACTCTGGAAACAAGCGCTAAGGTGTATTCGCTGTATGGATATGGCCATACATGGAGCAGGACCACATTCCCAAGGTTTAATTTAATTTGCTTTTTGATTACTACCTTATTTCCCCGTTTAATTTTATTTTTCTTAGTTTTCACCATATTTTCTTTGGTCCATAAAAGTAAACATAGAAAATGAAACAAGTTTTGTATGGTTTTACACACTGTATATTTGCTCCATCCTGATCTCTTTTTCACCTGATTCTAATCCTGTCTCCCATTCTGCTTGCTCTATGAGGTGCTCCATGTGCATATTTGGAATCTTGTACAAAAAGATTCCAACTACGATTTACAGAGTCATTTTGCTTGGTTTCAGAAAGAAGGAAAAGTTAAAGCATTTGTTTAATTCTCAGTTGAGACTTGTACTATCCTTTCCTCCCCCCCCCCAAAAAAATAGCAACTGGAAATCTTTTCATGTTTATTTGCATAATACATATAATTTAAATTTTAGGAAAAAGAAGAGGAAGATGTGCATTTTTTTAAAATTACATTTATATGCCACCCTTCTCCGAAGACTCAGGCTTACAATTTTGGAGCAACCAGTGCTCAGCAATAGCCTTCATTCCATTGTATATGCCTGCTTATTACTAAGCGGCATTTTTACAAAGTCAGCTTATTGCCCCCAACAAATTTGGGTCCTCAATTTACCTACCCCGAGAGGATGGAAGGCTGAGTCAACCTTGAGCCTGGTGGGATTCGGGCCTACAGTAATTGTAGACAGCTGGATCTTACGAGCAGGCATTTAACAGCCTGAGCCACCAAGGACTTGTCCCCACCCATCTTGAATTTTAACTTTGTAATGTATATTTATATCTAGAGTCTGTGAAACTGGGGTGGGGGAGGGGAAAAAGTCCTCCAGGGCAGGGGTCTCCAACAGCAGCTTTATTATGGTGGACTTCAATTCCCAGAATTCCAGCCAAGCTTGCTGGCAAAATTCTGAGGAAATTCACCTACAAAGACCTGGGATGAAAACCTCTCAAGAACCAGGAACTTAGTTCATTCTAGAATCCCTAAGGCTTTTACCTGCAAAGCTTTTGTCACTGTTAAGCCTTCAAATCGCTCGTGTGGAGTATGAGGGGAGCGTCTGCCACGATAGCCATCTCCTGTTCCTCCAGCTGCCTGAAACACACACAAACTTATGAGAGACCTGGGATTGCCCTTCACCTGTGAAAAGCTTCTCTTTCTGTCAGACGGGATCACGCAGGGCATTTTAGTGGCTCCTATCCTCACCTTGGACAGACGGAGGATGTCTTTGCATTCTGACTCAGTCAGGACTCTATCAAAGACCACCCTCTGGGTACCGTTGAGTTGGTGAGAATCCATGGTGATGGTGAGGTCCTCAAAAGGTAGCCGTTCTGGAAACCAAATAAATGGGGCAGAAGTGTATAGAGAGATGCCATCAAACATTACTGTTTGAAGAAATACACCTGTAGGCCTCAACCTATGACCACCATTGAGCCCAACATTTTTATTGATAAGTGAAACATTTGTTAAGTGAATTTTGTTCACTTGTTAAGTGGAGTTTTACAACCTTTTGTGCCACAATTGTGAAGTGAACCACTGCAGTTGCTAAGTTAGTAACACAGTTGTTAAGCTCCCCCATTAACTTTGCTGGTCAGAAGGTCGCAAAAGATGATCACATGACCCCGGGACACTGCAATTGCCATTAAACAGGAGTCAGTTGCCAAGCGACTGAGTTTTGATCACGTGACCATGAGAATGCTGCAACAGTCATAAAATGTGAAAAATGGCCATGTCACTTTTTTCAGTGCTGTTGTCACTAAACCAACTGTTGTAAGTCGAGGACTACCTTTATGCTCTAATTTGCAATCTCTGAACATATATGTGCCCTTTTTAAAAGTTACAATTGGTATCTGCATAAGGGATTTCAAAAGACTCCATGCCACTAAACAATCCTTACTTGGAGATTATTCTTTGGAAGCTGATACCAAAATCTACTGCTAGGCTGTCATTATCCATCCATTTCAGAATTCAGATGCAAGGTTACTAGAACGGTCTAATATAAAGCTTATAGCAACAGCACTTAGACTTATATACCACTTCTCAGTGCTTTACAGCCCTCTCTAAGCAGTTTACAGAGTCAGCATATTGCCCCCAACAATCTGAGTCCTCATATAGCTGTGTTACTGACTCAACTGTTATCACAGGTACCTTAATATGCGTGGTCTTATTATTATGCTGCATTATTCATTTAAAATGTTGCCTCTTCAAGGCTCAACACGATTTCCAATGGAAAATAAAAAGTAATATCTGAATTAAATTAAAAACAGATATCCATTTAATAGAATTAGCAGCAGCTAGTACTCAGAGTCACTTAGCAACTGTTGAAAATTCAAAAGAGCTAGATTATACATTTTAAAAATCACTAAAATCATAGCTGCTACAGTCTCATTTGCAATACCACTCCAAAGTGTTGGAAAAACTGAGATAAAGGTCCCTATAGCACTCATCACCCTTGATTCATGCACCATTACAGTCATAAATCAAGGATTATCTATAGCCAAATAGAGAATCCATCTCTGTCTCTGTTTGTCTGTCCTCCCTGGTCTTTTTGTCTATCTGCCTTTCTGTCTGTGTCACACACATGCAAAAACACACACAGCACAAACTAACACTTAAAGAGTTGACCAATGAATCTTTTGAATAAATGCACATTTAGGAATCACTGTATTAATGTAAACAGAAATATAATGCATCTTATCATAGTGAGGTAGACTGTGACCCGGTGATGTCCAGCTGTTGTTCAATTTCAAAGTTATTTTCTCCTTTCTGTCTACTCAAACCAATACTTCCAAATATGGTGAATTATAGCACCCACCATCCTTAATCAGCATGATGGAAGTCATATATCAACATATCTGAAGGGTAATAAGATGGAGAAAACTATATTTTATTTGAACTAGGATTTATTGGTTGACATCCAAACTGAGGACAGTTCTATGTGGAGGAGAAGCTGTGGCCATCCTATTGTTGATATGCCTCTCTGCCCAATAGGTACTCTGAATACATCTTTGGTGCTGAGATAAGTTCTATAGCTTTACCATCTCTTTGGGTCCCTGTGGCAGCTAGTAAACTGGAATCCCAAATAATTCCAGGCTTCAGCAGGTGAACTTCAGTACTGGGAAGGAACCTTACTCCATCTCATCTTTAGAAGAAATGGTGGAGTCATCCTGGTGGAGTCTCCCTCTTCTCTCATTATGATAAGAAGAAGAAATATGATAATCTTTCTTTCCATTTATCAATTATTTTTCTGGTACTCACCATTTTGATCCCGTTGTTGCATATGTGAGGCCTTCAAGCTTCGTTTCTCCTGATCTTCTCTTGGGATTAATAAACAAATATAGAAAAGGCCATAACCATAGGGCATGAGACTGCCTCTTTAATTAAAAGCTCAGCAATAAATCAAATCTGTTCTAATTTCTATTCTGTTACATTTAAGGACTCTTTAAAAAAACAACCCTGAATCATTGCCTTTTGTTAAGATATCCCAGAATTGCATCCATATCTTATGTTTCTGCTCTGAAATTTACCTGTGTTTCTCCTTCATGCTTTCAGGGATCAGTTCCTCAGGAGTCCATAAATCCTAAAGAAACACATCCAGGACTTAGCACTACAAAATTAAGTTTATTGGCCCATTTTCTTTTTTCACAGGACTGCATTAGAGCAGACACTTCCTCACCACAGCAGGCACATGTGTCCTACTTTCTGGCTATTCCACACGGCAGAAATATTTGTGAAACTTCAGCAGACTGGGGGGAAAAATCATCTGTCCTGTTTCCTGTAGTTCTACAAGCAGTGTGCTCCTTCCCACACAATTAGTAATAGCTTTTTAGAAACACTTCCATCTATAATTAGCACCTTTACTGTGGTAGCACACCACCTTTGAAACAATTTTTCCATAGATATTTGGCTGGCATTAAAATGCTATCATTTTAAAGACCTTTATTTGACATATATTTTAAAATTCTAGGCTGCTTTATGTTTACTTTGGTATATGATTAGCATTCTTCTGATTTATTTTAGTTTGGTATGGTTTTAGAATTTTATTGTGTTGTAACATAGCATATTTGGGGTGTTATGCTTCTTGCATATTGCCCTAATAGCCTTAGATGATGTTGGCTGAAAAAGGCTTATAATAAATGAACATATGTCCTTAAAGCATAACTTTGTTCAGTTCATTTCAGGCATCAGAAAAGGAGGACAGAAAAGGGATCCTATATGCTATTTCATCAAGCAATATTTGATAGATGAGATCAATACATAGCATTGTTGCAAGGAGGCCATGAAGAATCTACCTTCAAAGAGAGATAACCACTTACTGGATCCTTAAAAGTTTCATCAAGGTGCTGTACTGCATAATAGATCAGTTTCTTTTCCATAAGGGATCTTTGCACATAACGGCGGATATTCTGTGGATTGAAAGCAGATGTTACAACATGATAATATAAAATAATGTACAAAAATCATAAATGATTTGAGTGTTTCTTGTTCAAGAAAACAAGACACAAAATACACACAACCATCTCTGCTGCAGGCAACCAATCCTGCCTTCAGGTCAAATTAGGTGTTATAGTCAACATGAGCTTCACATTTCAGTCTTGTGGTCCCAGTCATGGCAGAGACAGGGATTAACGCCACCCCATGCTGCAACCATCCTTGCAGTTGTTACTTGCTCCTGAAGGGAAGCTGCTAGTCAACAGCAACTTGGGGCAATGTTATATGTGGCAATTATAGATATTGTCAGTTACACCTGAGAAAATGAAGAACAGAAGAGATTCCATGTTTATCCAATATGTGACCTTTTAAATGATTACTGGACAATTATATAACTGTACCTAATAAACATATTATGTTTTGTAACTTGTTGTGTTTTAAGAGTAAAATATCATGTCCTTGGCTTGGAGTGGGGGTTTGAAATTTTGGCTTGAGAATTAATGTAAGAGATGCTGGGTCACCCTGACACAACGCAAACCTGCTAATGATCCATTGTGTTTAGATGGACGTAACAGGAAGAGAAGCCATGAGAACAAGGGTAGTTTCCAAAGACAAGGAAATAGGTGTTACGCAACAATAGTATGGGCGTGGCGTAGGGAGGTACGTAGTTGGATAGATTGTGAACCCAGGAAAGGAGCAGAGACTGAATATTTGAACCTGTATATAAACCCCAGCCCTCCTGGGGAAAATGTCTTCTGCCATGAGCAGAATTCCCTTAGGCAAAAGCTTAATAATAAAGCTCTTCCATATTGTTCACTGTCTCCGGCTGTATTTTGTGATTAGTATCACAGCCAAACAACAGTGATAGAACTTCTAGAGGACAAGAGAGAGAAATTATCCACAACTTTCATCCTAGACTTCTGAAAATTCAGTTCCCTAAACGAACACTAGGTTTTACACCTCGGGGAATCAAAGAGGTGGGCTGCAATAGATTGAAACAAGTAAGAGATCACTTTCTTCCCAAGCAAAAGCAGCTGCTTGCCAGCTAAAGAAAACTTAGTTGATTCATGGTCATCAAATTGTGTGAGCATCAGAAAAAGAAGAAAGAGAAAATAAGGACACACAGATTCCTTGCCAGAGGGATTATGGGTGATGGGCTAAGAATGAGCTGGAGACACTTTACTCTGGTGCCTATCCAATCCTCTTTGCTTTACCAATTCATTCATTGGGGACTATCTTAATTTCTTGCCATTCACTGTGAAGACCTTATTGCAGTCCCAGACCAATATTTAAGAGTAGACAATATTATAAGACATGAAACATTGTATATTCTGTATAACAGGACTTATACAGAAAGTAATAGTGTAAAGGATGATCTTTGTAAACTACTTGTTAAAAAATCAGCAACCTTATTAGAAGTAACTAAATGTTATTTAGTTAACATTTGGGGTAGAAAGATCAGCTTCTGCTCAGAGGAGCAATTAGGATTTCTAATGATTGGTGCCATGAGTTCTATTGTTCATTTATTTCAAAGTGTAGCAGTGCATAAGGAACAGATTCAACTTCTATATCTACCGATAAACATATACCACTGTGATTTTCATAGAAGATACTGATATATCTACCTGTTTTTGCCCTTATAGGCAATTTGTCAATTTGTAAGCTAATGCTGGAAAAGAAACAAAATAAAAGAAAGGATCCTGGGGTATAGATTTCAAAACTGGTACTGGATAGCTTCTAACCTACTGTAGAAACATCCTTATAAATACATAACTGAATGTCTTGAATGTGGTTTTTACTATGCTGCCATGTATATTTAATAATTGCAAAGGATGCTTTGGGGGCTCATATGAAAAGGTCCTTTGCTTGATTGATCCAGCAAGTAGATGATTGAAAGTGGATGCCTAGGTATTTAAAAAGCATGATTCGTTCAATACTGTAGGTCTATCATTAATCGTCCATTTAATTGAATGCTTGAAACACTGGAGAATATTAAAACCTTTGTTTTAGAGTAACTGATCTCAAAGTATTCCCTATGGCAATAGGAAGATAATGCTTTAAGGCATCTACATAAACCCACCTGGATTATGAAAGAATAGCTCTACTACTGACATAGAGAGCAATGAGTAAGAGTTGGTGGATAAAATTCTAACCATATTATTGTCTAATTTATATATTAATACATGGTTATAGCAAAGGCTACATCTGCTAGATGGATTCATAGTTGAATGACTGCATCCAGTGAGAACTTATTAGTGGCTTCCTTCAATTTATAGAAGGAAATATGGAGAGGAGTGCCACAGGGTCCAATCTTGTAGTGTTCAATATTTTTTATTAAAGACTTGGATGAGAAACTGACAGGACACAAAGTGTGCAGATGGGAAAGATGATTAATATTTTAGATGAAAGAGTGAAGATGTTAATAGATCTAGACAGGCTTAAAGAATTGGTTGAAATGAACAGGGTTGAACTTAGTAGGGAGACATATCAGGTTCTGTATCTTGGTAAGAAAAATGCAAAGCACTATAGAGTGGAAGAAAAGTCGATTAGCAATAGTACATGTGGAAGTGACCTGGATGTCCCTGTTGAACACATATTAAATATGGTGCAGCTGCTAAAAGGCAAATGCTACTTTGGGATGTATTAACAGTAGCACAGAGTCCAGATGATAGGAAGCAATTGTTTCACTCTATGGCACCTTGGTAAGTCTCCCTTCAGAAAGCTCTATCCAGTTCTAGGGCCCACAATCCAAAAAGGATAGTGACAAATCAAAGTAAGTTTGGAGTATGACTATCAAGATGGTGAATAGTCTGGAAACCAAACTCTATGAGGAACTTTTAAAGGACTTGAGAACATTTCATCTATAAAAAAATATTTAAGGGAAGAAACAGTAACATCGGAAAGGTTATCACACAGATGAGAGCGTGGTTGGACCTATTCTCTATTGCTCAGAGGGCTGGATCAGAACCACTGAATGAAAATTATAAGGTGCCAACTAGGCATCAGGAGGAACTCATGAGTGCATCGACTGTCAGCAGTGGAACAGGTTACCACATGAAGTGGCGAGTTCTCCTTTGTAAAAAAAAATCTTCAAACAAAGACTAGATAGTCATCTGTCAGGGAACGTCTATTGGGAACCTCCAAGGCCCCTTCCAACTCTATGATGCTATCACTGAAACCTTATTAATTTGTCAAAAGAGAACTGAGAAAGATTTCAGATAAGAGAAATGCTGCTGGCTACCTCTCTGGCTGGAATAGCTATTTCTTTTCCCAGGTCTGCTTGGTACTCTTTCAACCTCTCCAGCATTTTTTCATCTGATGGATAGAACAGCAGGAAGGTAGCTGCACATTCAGCAGCAACAGTCCGATTTCCAACTAAAAGAAAGAAAGTGATCTTCATCATCATGTTTCTGCCATTCTGGCAAAGCTTGACTCCAGAGTCTTACATGAACTTCTCAGCTGTTCATTTCTTGCTTACCTCTGTCATAGGCAAACTGCAATAAATCAAAATGAGATGGGATGAAATCTTCCATGGAAGACACCCTGCCTGGCTTGGTGGCAATATCAAGGATGCACTGTTGCCTGCATTTCAATACCTGGACATAATGAGCTGGAAAGCAGAGAGAAACACAAGGGCCTTTGGCATCACAATGACAGAAACAGCTGGAACAAGTATTGCAAGATTCCTACATTTTCTGTGTTTCTTATTTCACCATGCAAGTAATGCATGCTAAATTTAAAATATGTAGTTTGAATGTGACATTTTATTTCAAAATATAATTCTTGTTGGCCTATCTATATTGTTTTGGCTTGTGTCAGTATGACAACTTATGCAGTGCTGATTGCCTATACAAGTTAAGTGCAAAACGCTATGTTATTATTATTTTTAAAAAAGACTTAGGTGAGCAAAGATTGGAGAAAAACGGTCTCAATTTTAGTGGGCCAAGCAAGACTTTCATGTTATGCAAAATAGAAAAAGATAAGAGAGTGTGGATAAGATTGGAGACTGAAAAGATCCCCAAGGAAACATATTCAATGCCTGAATTAAGTCTGCATTACTATTACTATCAATCCTCTCATCGTTCCTATCACCCATCCCCTCCCACTTATGACTGTATGACTGTAACTTTGTTGCTTGTATCCTTACGATTTATATTGACTGTTTCCTAGTATGATTTGATTGCTTATTTGTACCCTGACTATCATTAAGTGTTGTACCTTATGATTCTTGACGAATGTATCTTGTCTCTTTATGTACTGTACACTGAGAGCATATGCACCAAGACAAATTTCTTGTGTGTCTAATCACACTTGGCCAATGAAGAATTCATTCATTCATTCATTCATTCATTCATTCATTCATTCATTCAGTTAGAAGTTAGCTGGATATCACTTTTCAGTAGTAGCATTTACAAGCATGTTTTTCATCCAGTCAGACCAGAATTTTTGTATGAAAGGATTTTGTGCTGGCCTCTGATATTGACTAATAACCTCATTTTCCCTAGGAGAGTGGAGTCCTTTCTGATTATTGTTATTGGTACAAATTAGAAAATTTTCCAAATTTACTGCATTTTATTCTGAGACCTATTATTTGATTTCTTCATCTCAAAATGCCTTTTAAAATCCTGATAGCCTGGAGCCATACATTCGAGATGCCTTCCTTCTCATTGGCCCCTTTTAAAACTGAGAGAATTTCTAGTTTGTAAGATTGTTCAGGGATGCAACATTTGGAGGATGAAGGAGACTAGTAATGAGATGCTGTGGCAGTCCTACAAATCCAATCAAGCAATCAATCCTTCCTGACATTTCCTAACTTTTGGGGGTGGGACAGACTGGCACATTAAATATTGAGAACATGGTCATAGACATCCCCGTAAATTTCAGCACAGACTTCCCAATTTTTCAATGTTTTTTTAAAGTAGCCAATAACTTAATTTTCTCCCATATCTGATTCCAAATTTCAGGATTCTCCCCTTCCCCATTTTTTTGCAAAAGCTATTATAGCTATTGTGAGAACATGAAAAAATGACAGTTGTATCTCTACAGGGACGCTCTTTCTAATCAGTTTTAATAAATCCACAACAAGATCCATTGCTACCCTTAATATTAACTCATTCAAACAATTTCTTCTAAAAAGTAATAATAATAATAATTAATTTATTAGACTTGTATGCCACCCTCTCTCCCTAAGGACTCAGGGCGGCTAACAATATAAAACCCATTACAAATTTACAATAAAAAGAAATTAAACCAAATACAAGCCTAACAATTAAAATTCAATTAAAATTTAAAACCCTCTAAAACAACCCCCCTCCCCTTGGTTAGTCCAGACCGGCCTGCTGAAAGAGCCAGGTCTTAAGGTCACGGCGGAAGGAGCAGAGATCGGGGGCCAAATGAAGGCTCAAGGGGAGTTGGTTCCACAGGATGGGTGCTCCCACAGAGAAGGCCCTAGCCCTGGGCACCACCAACTGACAATGTCTGTAACTGTACAATTTCACTGATTAAGAGCTATACCTTATCTAAATGCTCCTAATTTTAAAAAAAACCACCTTTTTCATTGATCTCCCATGTCATGCTCACATATGCTGTGTTATGCAATAAATCATTTTCCTCAGTGAGATAAACAGGCTACAGGATTTCCTCAGTGAAGTATTTTACATCACCTCGAAGCTTCATACAGTAGTTCCAATACTCAGTTCTCTTTAGTTATTCCTGAAAAGGAAGCCTCGGAAGCAAAAGGCTGTGTTGCTTTGCAAAACAGTTTCAAAATGATATTTTGCTCAATCTTTTGTCACAGTGACATATTCCTTTGGAGATCTGCAAATTCTCCTTTTAAAAAGGCTGTTTCTTTCAGACAGTGCCTTATGATTTTCATGTACTTGCCAACTCACACAATTCATCATACTTTACTAAACCTTTGATGATACCTGCAATGCTTTCATAGAGGCCTAGTTGCATCTCATCCTTGTTGTCCTCATCTTCTCGAGGCCCTTCACAAAGAGCTCTGCAATTCTCCACTGCCAGCAGCCCCTCTCTGAGCGATTCTTCCAGTCTTGCTGCTGCCTGTTGGTAGTCATCCATACCATAATGCTTCATCCCAGCTTCATAAGCTACCTGCAGAGTCAGAGAGAACCAAGCCATCTTTGTTAAAGCCTAGGGATTGTGCAGGAGGTGACTACAGAACTCAAAGAAGAGTACAATTATGTATTCAAGAGTACAAGTAGTCTTCAACTTACAACCAATCCTTTAGTGACCATTTGAAGTTACCACAGCATCGAAAAAATGACTTATAACTGATCCTTGCCCTTATGACTTTTGCAGCATCCCCACACTCATGACAAGTGACCACCACGCTGCTATAGGTTTTGCCTACTGCTGTAATGGTTCAGCAGATTATCTCCAATAAATTTCAGATCATTCTCAAAAAATATTTTGATTTCCCTTATAAGCATTTGCTTAATTCAAATCCTCCTCTACGATTACAACAATAATTTAAAAACACATTTTAAAAGTTTTTCAAAAGAGAAAAATTGGATACAAACAAAAATATCACTTCTAGAATCAATAACCATTCAACCTAAAAAAGCAGTTTTGTTTTTTTAAAAAAACAGTTGTACAAATTCTGCTAAATAATTGTTCCATTTGTGACTATTGCAGAATAATAATAATAATAATAATAATAATAATAATAATAATAATAGTTTAAAGAAGGTTAAGGCAAATTTCAATTTAAAAAAAGGAGTCCACAATGAAGCCTACCGGAAAGAAACAAGTAGTAACAATATAGCACGTTTAAATCTTTACATATCAGCAAATTTTCCTAATTTTGTGGGCTGGTTTCTATTGTTCTGCTTATTTAAATTTACAGAGGAAATTTTATGCTGCAGTTCTGTTCTGAGAAATTGCAGAAAAAAACATGAGGAAAACACAAGAGGACAATGTTTTCTTACCCCTTAGAAAGCAAGGATTAACCAGCACAATTACCTATGAGAGTCAACATATGCTTAGGCCTTTAGAATCATGACTCCCAATCTCTACACAGCAACCCTTCTGATCTGTTCTATAACATCCAGTTTTCCAAAAATATCTCACCCAATGTGGTTGAGCCTCCAGATCCCGAAAGCTTTCAGATTTTACCCCTGCCATACGCTGGTATTTCTCCATATCCTCACGCATTTGTAGATGCTGTGGATTGGCTACAAAGAATGTATGAGCTGAAGAGACAGCTTCATCCAGTTTTTTTAACTGTAGAAAATGGAAAATAAAATCCTTTTTGATTGAATGAAGAACACAACAGAAACATCTCAGTTTGGGAGCAGGGAGGTTAATAAGGAATACAGTAATCCCTCTAGTTGGATCCATTTATTCCTGGATAGCACTATTGACTAAAGTATCTGTGAAATAATGTTTATTATATCATAATTATATCATAATTTTATCACAGTTCACATACTAATTGTAATTAGCAGACACATAGACATACAGGCACACACACACACAAAAACTATAATATACCATCTCATTTGATTTTTAAAATCCTTATTCTGTGTAGTCAATCTGCAGGAAACCTCATCCCACATGCATTGGGTTGAATTCACATTAACACTTTAACACTTTTCTGACAAGGACAGATGGCAGTTTTATTTATTTTATTAGAATTATAAAGCCTAATCATCATAGCCACTCCCACTTAGGGTGGAAAAAAATGCTCTTTTAAAAACTAGATGGAGAACTCTAAGGAAACAGAGGAATAATGAGTCACCTCAAACTTGAGAAATGGAGAGGAGTCTCATCAGCTACCGATTAAAAAAATAAACTAGCTACAAAAAGCTCAACAATAACAACAACAACCACAATCAAATAAACCAAGTTGAGGACTATTATTCTGGAAATCAGGTTATTTAAATAGAAACAGCTACAATCTAGACAGTGTTACATTTAGAATCATATTTTTACATTCTATGTGTTTAAATTATCTTTCTTCTTTTTTTCTTCCTTTTAATTTGTTAAGAAAAACAACACTGACTGCTGGAAGCCCTCTCAATCTTAGATAGCAATGGATGCCAACTGATCCTTCCCAACCCCTGGAAGGAAGAATGGTATAAAAACTTCAAGGGCAAGGCAAAAAAAAATGGAGTTATGATGTGTAAACCCAAAGTGAAAAGGAGTTCAAGATCGCCAATCTTTCACCCTGTAGGATCAGCTTTGCTAACATGGTCCCAACTAGAATGCCAACAGCAGGTCATCCGGAGACGTTTTACAGATTGAGGAATATAGTGTTTTCTCACAAATTAACATCATGATACCACCCAACTATTTTGTCATCACAAACAGACGAAACAAAAAAGCAGTATAAATATAACATCAGTAGCAACAGCAATGCTAAACCAATATTTTATTGCCCATTCATTGGCTATCCAATTATTGTTCATTCCACATTGTGTATCTCACGAACTCTGAATTAGGGTCCTGTGAGATTAATTATTTTGTTTTGAAATGGCCAGCAACCAATGCTTTTTAAAAGGCAGCCCAAGCTCAACATTTACATGATGAATGTAGCTTTTCTTTATGTACACTGAGAGCATATGCATCAAGACAAATTCCTTGGGTGTCTAATCATACTTGGCCAATAAAGCATTTATTCATTCATTCATTTATTCAAAATCAATAGATGGATCAACATTTCATGCAAGACAGCAGTACAAAATAATTAAAATCTGATGTCAGGAGTTTGCTCAAGTTTTTTCAAAGGAACTCAGTGCCGGGACTACTGGTTTCAATGAAAAAAGAAAAAGCAACAAAAAATACAGATGTGGTGAAAATAAAGTTGGGTGACTTCAGTACTTTAAACCTGTCCCTCACAACCCATCTCTAAGAATGTATCGAAGAACAGAAATACAACGTTAATGCAAAGAATGGATTTAAAAACTGGATGGATAAGAGACTAGTAGTTGAAATTCAAAGCCAAGGGAGTCTCTGCAGGAAAACTTAAGAGCTTCCTGGAGATGAGGAAGGTATTCGTGGCATGCTAATACTTTGGTGAGGGTTGGACGGCTTGGCGGTAACTGTTGCGCTGCTCTTCTCGCGGGCGTGGAAGAGGGTGGCCGAGGACGGGCAGCCACATCAGCAGCTGCAGCATACGGAGAATCCCGCCCTCTCCGCCGCTCACCTTGAAGAAGGCAATTTGTAAGTAATTGTAGGGCTCCCTCTCTTCAAAGTCCTGTTGGATGACGCGGCTGGCTCGGTAGCGGGACGGCTGCCCGCCCAGCCTCCGTCCCAGACATTCCTCCAGGCATTCTGCTCGCTGCAGCACCCGGTCAAAGAAACTGGTCTCCCACGGCTGCAAAGGCGACTGGCTCCCAAAACAGGCTTCCCTCTGGCATCCGCCTCGGCACTTTCGGCGCGCCTCCTGCAGCTGCGAATAGCTGTGGAGAGAGCGCTGGAGCAGCTCAGAGGCCCGAGGCCAGTCCTGAGCGAAGTACGCCCGCACCCCGTCAGCGTAGAGGGAGTCGAAAGGGGCTATGTGGCTCGACCCTGAAGAGAAGCAGCCGCAGCTTCCAGCGAGGAGGAGGAGGAAGAGAGAAGGAGAGCATGGCCGAGGCAAAGAGGGGACGCCGGAAAGCGGGATTCGCGGGAATGAAAGCCAGAAGAAAAGCTGCAAACGTAGCTGGAAGGAAGGGGGCGGGCGGAGAGAGAGACAGAGAGACAGACGGAGAGATGCCTCGGCTGCTTTCCGCTCTTCTGCTTGGCTGGGATGGAAAGGGGGCCTGCTGGAAGGCAAGAAGGAGGCGGAGACCCAAAGAGGAGGAAAGAAAAGGTACGGTACTGGAGAGCGGCCCGCGGCTGAAAAGTCCTCCTGAGGCGGAGGGGTTGGCGAAGGAGCGAGACAGTCCAGGCATTCTGGGTTCCAGTCGTTGGGCGAGAGAGGAGAATCCCTCCGAAGGGAGGGAGGACTGGATGGACGTTTAAGCAGACGTCTCCCACCTCAGAACACAATAGAGGCTCCGGCCTTTGAAGTACTGTATATCCATAAATGCTCTCTTTAAACTAGAGGTCCCCAAACTTGGCAACTTTAAGACTTGTGGACTTCAACTCCCAGATATGCTGGCTGGAGAATTCTGGGAGTTGAAGTCCACAAGTCTTAAAGTTGCCAAGTTTGGGGACCCCTGTTTAAATGGAAGTTCGCCTTTCTTTGCAGATAAAATGCATGCATGGTTTATGACTTGTATTTTGCTACAGATGCTTTGGCTGTTGCCTGTGTGAGCTGAAAGGGCCTTTAATGAGCAGCTATAGAGGTGAAAAAAGGTCTTGAGCCTTAATTCCCCCCTCCCTAATCTTTGTATATTATAACAGATGATTCAACTGAGGCTGCTGTGGAAGATGCCCATCAGTTATTTTAGAGATGATGGTATCACAGCAGGTGGCAGCATCTGGTTGACCCTGGCTGGACAGGGATGCAAACCTGCAGGAAATTCCAACTGCACTACTGTGCATTTGACCTCTTTTCTTTTTTGTTTTACCATTTTCACACTTCTTAAAAACTCAGTCCTGCTATGCCCAACTGCCTTTTGCATTTCTCTTAACCCACTCACTTCTATACTATATAACAGAGCAGATCTACACATCCCGGACATAAACTGTTTCAACTCCTACCCTCAGAACGACACTATAGAGCACTGCATGCCAGAATAACTAGACACAAGAACAGTTTTTTCCCGAAAGCCATCACTCTGCTAAACAAATAATTCCCTCAACACTGTCCAACTATTTACTAAGTCTGCATTACTATTACTATTAATCTTCTCATCCTTCCTTATCACCCATCCCCTCCCACTTGGGCCTGTATGACTAACTTTGTCACTTGTATCCTAACAATTTATACTGACTGTTTCTTAGCATGATTTGATTGCTTATTGTACCCTATGACTATTAAGTGTTGTATCTTATGATTCTTGATTCTTGACAAATGTATCTTTTCATTTATGTACACTGAAAGCATTTGCACCAAGACAAATTCCTTGTGTGTCCAATCACACTTGGCCAATTAAGAATTCTATCTATTCTATCTATTCTTTCTATCTATCTATTCTTTCTATCTATCTATCTATCTATCTATCTATCTATCTATCTTGCTCACTCCCTGCCCAGCCTAACATTATCCTGCAGTTCCTGAATTTTGCTCACTGATTCTTCTTGTATTCTTTCAGTCAGAAGCCTGCCAAACACTATTCCAGGTATACGTAACAAATGAATTCACCTGTAGTTTTTGCACTCATCTGCTTTGAGGAACCTTGGTCTTCCTTCTGATAACATGCCACAAGCTCAATCAAAGCTGAGTTTTACTTAATGCTGTTCAATGCAAGCTAGGATTTCTAATGCAGAAGCTATTTTACAAGCCAGTGTACTGTTGTTCTTATTCCGCTGCCTAGTATGTACACACAGCTGTTCAGACACAGATACTACAGTCGAGAATAAGTGGCTAATGAATGAATGTGGACTGAGCACAGGGGTGAGTGACTTGTAGAAGAGGCTGATTGACATGCATTAGTTGTGCAGAGAAAATGAAGAGGATTAAATTGCAAAATAGTTACATGAATGAAGAGTGCAAAGATCAAGAAAAAGAATAACTATAAAGTCATGGTTGGACAGAGTTGATGATTGATCAGTTAATCACGTGCCATAAAATCTCCATCGATTCTTAGTGACTGTATAGATTTTGTCCATGTAGAGTTAATGGCATCCTCAAAAAGAAGTGAGAAGTTTAAAGAATGAAAGGTTATTAATGTGTGTGGACATCACAGAAGCAAAGATGGTTTGCAAAGATAGAAAGACATGTGAACAGTTTGGTGGGAAGGAAGGCCTCTCTGAGGGAGATGGGCAGTTTAGAAATATGAAATGCTAAGTAAATACAATAAGATGTAGCCATATTTCCTTTGCTGTGAACTTTAATTTCTTATTTCTTTCTGCATTTTGCATAATACTCTAAAAAAAGAATCTTCTGATGGATATCACTGCATCTCTTTTTTCCATGAATGTCATTCTTTGAATATACACCTTGTGAAGAAATGCTTCTTTTAATAAGTTCTGAATCATACTCCATTTAGCTTCATTGGATGACCCCGAGACCTAGTATTTTGAAGGAGTCAGAAGTTTGCTACAACATACAATGTAAAGACTGTAACGGCCACTAGGTAGGACAGACAGGCTGAAAATTAGCAGAGCACATCCAGAAATACCCAACTAGAAAGTAACAACACCACTTCTGTATATTCAATGCTGGGAAGACCGTGTGATATCTAAGTAGATGAATGTTTACTGAAGAACTGGCAATGTTAATAGCTCTTGTGAGAGGAGTCACTGAAGAAATTCATCTGGAATTTGGAAGCCTTTTGTGGAGAAAATGGGAAAAATATGAAATTATTTATTTATGTAAATGTACATTCCATCCATCTCACTATTCAAAATGACACTGGGTGGCTATTATGATGTACGGATTTGATAATAATTATTTTTAAAAATCCTTTTTGGGATAAAATGGACATATTGATGTATTAAACTAACGAATTTAAGTATTTTTAATATCAGAAGTTGGAAATCAGCCTTTGTTTATATTTTTGCTTTATCCTTTTGCACCTCTGTGTCTATATCTTTATATATCTTTCTGATGGTTTTATATGTATGTTCTTGTAGAAAAATTAATAAAAATATTAATAAGAGCACCAACTAGCAGACAGACTCATCCATGGTTTCAACTGGGAAACACTGAGCATCCTACAGCAAGACAAATCCAAAAGTGTTGGGAATTCCTTGAAGCTTGGCATCAATAGACATCACATTAACACATTATTCAGAAAAACAATAACAAAGAGCAGAACACATATGCTCCATCAACCAGATAGCCCAAATAAGTGGGGATTAACACCAATGAAGCAGAACACAATTGCATAATCAACAATCTATCAAGGAGGGCAATTGAACTGTATATAAATAAGGAACAAACCCCACAATCACCTG
The DNA here is from genome assembly GCA_009733165.1 of Naja naja. Lineage (NCBI taxonomy): Eukaryota > Metazoa > Chordata > Lepidosauria > Squamata > Elapidae > Naja > Naja naja. The sequence continues at coordinate 196,823,696 of CM019149.1, forward strand.
CACTGATGATGTTACCTAGTCAGGTAATGAAACAACTGCAAGCTAACAGTCAAGAGAGACCAAGGACACCACAGTTCAGTCCTGAGCTACCTACTGGTACGTTCTATTTTATATTCCTCTCTTGTGTGTCCTCTTTTATTCATTTTTTCTCTGCCAAAAGGCATTAATCTTTTTCATAGGAAAGTTCAATTCTTTAATGATTTTGATTGCCCCTTTCTGCAGTTTGTCCATCATTAAAATATCCTTTTTGAGGATATTGACAGAAAAAAACTGCTTTAGTAGACATTACCACCACTATTCAAAGCAGCAAAATTTCCCATTATGTTCACCATCTTCAGGATGCCTTCACTATTGGAATTCCCTGAAATGTATTTCCTTATTCAACCTTGTGTCTCCTTTTTCCTCACTGTTGTGCACCTTCCATTTAATTTCTATTCTGAATAATGGATGTAGCTACTACTTTAATTTTGGAATGACAGGTAATGATGTAGAATGCCATATTGGCCAAGGTCCAAGAGATGTTGGTCGTCTCACCAAAAAGGCGACTCTTACTGTAGCTGTATATAGCAGGTCGTCAGTTTTCTCTGAGAAATCCCTAGCTTTTGGCTTGTTTCAACCAAACCAGAGGTGCTCCCAGATAAGTTGAACCCAGCTAGGGGTTTAGAGTAGGACTCAGCTATTATTTACTAAAATATACCTCCATATTATTGTTTGATCTAATGCTTTAATCAGTGAATCTTAATCAACTGCTTTATCATTTATAAGACAGTTGGGAAAGTGGGTTTAATAGATAATTTTTTGTTTCACCAGCTAGAGCATTGAGATTAGAATAACTTGACTGTACAAGACAGTAACTGATCTCCTCCTAAGAAGGTGGCTTTAACACCGCAAGCCATGTGCTTTACAACAGAGAACAATGTTAACAACTTGCCATCCAACAGGAAGCCCAGATGTGGCTCTCAATTACTCCGTAATGCACTTTTAAATATATTCTGGAACCAGAATTATTCATGCAAGTCTAGCACATTTAAACTAACTTTATGAATTTTATTTGCAATTCCGTATGTGTATTTATTACATTCTGGTGTTCTTCCTCTTTGCCCCAAATACATTTCTTCCAAAATTCTCATTGAAATCTTCCTTGGGCAGAAGGTTGTACAGCTACCCCAAGAGGGTATTTATAAGGTTTACTAAGTTTGGCATTTCTGGGTTTGGCAGGAAAATCTCATGCATTTTTTTTCAAGTTTTGCCTTTTAGAGATGGAGGGCAGGAGAGGCTTCCAGCAGGTATTCCCTGAATATGTCAGAAAATTCAGTTTGACTGGTATCTGTTAGCTGTCATTTTTAAATGGGAATTTCTCATCAGTAGGCATGGTTGCCTCCCTTCCAATATATATATATATTTACTACCCATAGGTATCAAGACTGTTAACATGGTAGATAAGGTTAAAAATATGAGTCAGTTCATTACCATGTGAAAAACAGGCACCTAGGTCAATGGATTTGAGGTTTTTTACATGTTGTGGGTGGAGGAAAACAGACAATTTGTTCCTGATCTACCAAGGAAAATACTAAGAATAGAAATTAAGTAGGAGGTATCTAAGTGACATGGTCAAAAAGTCAAGATGGTGACTACAACTGTGTGGTTGAAGTTCCATCTTTTTTTTAATACATATCGCACTAACTCCTAAGACCAGTTGCAGGTGTTTCAAATTAAATACTCTCCAGAACTATTAAGAATGTGGACAGAACTTTAATATCCCTGTACAGTACTTAGCACATTCTGAATGGCCACCGGTAAACTAAATCAATATCTCTTAGCTGGTAACTTGTGAGTAATTGTAACAGTTTGCTGACTTGCAAGATTGTCTTTCATTTAAAAATCCATGGATTAGATTTTTGGAATAGTATAAATTGCAGTAAAATTGGGCTTTGATTATACTAGTGGCATATTATCCTAAACGAGCCTAAACTGATTGGAATACATTATTTCATTGGTAACAAGCCATTATGGGAAAGCTTATGTGAAAGCCAAAATAGTAGTAGAAATAAGTAATTATGGGTTTATCTAGTGTGGCATATGAAACATTGTGATTTGTAGTGTAAATGATACAGATCATGCATTGTTGAATGAAATTGATAAAAAAGACACATGTTGCACCTATGAAACTAAGAGAAAGGGGAAGGATATAATAAATTTGAATGAAGGTAGCTTGATTATGTGGAATTAATGAAAACAATTACAGAATTGTGAATTGCAAATAAAAGGTACATTAGAAAAAATGAGCCAGTATTATTTACTTTGTTGTCTAAATGAGACTAAGAATTCATAGGTTGGTGACAGTGTGTTCTAATTAATATTGGTAATAGTAGAATCGGGGGTTAGTTTGGGAAAGAACTTAGCAACTTTCTAAATGAATGCAGTCCTGAGGAAAAGGTATTAATGCTAGGTGATATGAATGGATGACTGAGCTGAAAGAATGTAGAAGAAGTGATTAGGTCATTTGGAGTCCTAAGAAAACATGTGAGTGGTGACTGGCTAGCATCTGTTCAGAAAAAGGCCTATTTGTGAAGAAATGACAGTCTGAAGATGGCTCTGCAAAAAGTGGAGCCAACAACCACAGCAGAATGAAGAACTGTTGAGTACACTGGCTCTTTGATATTTCCTCTTCAAAGAGAGAACTTGAGATCACCCACAAGTGCTCCAGACAACTGCTCCCCTCAGGGAGACCAAGACAGCATGTCTGGTGGGTTGAGAGCTCTGGAAAACAAGAGTCATCTTGCTCAAGCCATAGTTGGCAGCTTTGCAAGGACACTAAGATTACATACTACCTTCCTAATAACTTTCAGAAATTGTTTAATTGCTTTTTATCTATTAGGAACCTTTGAATCAAACAGATTTTACACATCAGATCAGTTTTCCTAAAATCTTTAGCAAAAGAAGTTTTAACTACAAGTTCAAGAATTATATAAAATGGGGAGGGGGAATAACCAGCAGAAGGTGAATAAAACTTTAATTTTAGAAAGTTACAGATAAACTAAGTGGACTAAGCACAAATGAAATATGATTTTAGAATTAATTATAAAGAATCCTTCCCATAGGAAAATGCTTTTGATTTGATTTTTTTTCAAAATTGAATTTTCAGGATAAGTAAGACTTTAAAGATTGGATATTAGAACAATTACAATTAAAGGAGAAATCTCAAATTCAATTTACAATTACAGAATGAAGCAAAATTAACATTGGACACACCAACATATATTTTTGAACCATGGATGCAGAAGTTAATTTTAAGAGTGTCTGCCATAGACAGACTGTGTTTAATAAGATGTTAGGGAAGGTTTTACTTGACAAAATTGAGACTGACTTGAAAGTGGATTTAAAAATGACAGGCTACAAGAATGATATGGAAAAAGATCTTACACTGGACATAGAAAAGAACAACTGATTGTCTTAATTTGTTATTTGTATATCCATTTTAATTAAGAGAAACCCTGGATGTTTTTCCTATGGATTTTACAAAAGAGGTTTGTTAAAATTTTAAAGAACTTTGTGAGAAGGGACAAAGAAAAAATATAAAATCAAGTTCCACGACATTATTCAAAGGGATTAAAGATCAAGATCATTAGAAGTGAAAGGAAGGAATAAGAATCAAATAGTTTACAAAAGCTATCTTCTGGGATGTTTTATGAGTTCCCGGTCTAGCCTACTAGCACTTCCTGGTAATTTCTAATTACTAACTAGATCCAACTCTGTTTAAGCTTTTGGGGGATATCAGTAAAATTGGATAGTTACTGCCATCTGCTAAAACATATGTGGATCACAGATATATGTTCCCCCATTACCAACAAAATATGAGTGAACAAAGCATGATATACCCATACTCAATGTCCCCAAATGGTTGTTCTTAGGTAGTACCAGTCAAAAGGCACTATGCCACTATTCCATCTTTCTTTCCTTAATGCATTTTCTTTGGTAAAAAAATAGTTGTAGGAAACATGGAAAACTGACTGATGGAAAATAATATCTTCACCTTCATAAAATTCTAACTGCACACTAAAAGCATCATCTGGAAATACTTGAACTGTGAATACAGCACTAGACAAATCCCTTCTTCTCTTTCCCCTGAATTAACTACTACCCTCTGGGGATAGATCTGACATAAAAATAAACTTTGAATATATGAACTCAGACAAGTTCAGCTGATTATAGTATCTTTCTTCCAGTTTTTGGCACTAGCTCTGCTCATATTTGCATCTGTGATGGAATAATGATAAAAGATAGCTGTCAAAGATCTAATGAAATCCTGCTTTCATCAGTCTCTGTTGATGGTGACTGTCCATTTCTTTCTTGAACATTTTCATATCTCCCATTAGCCCTCCTCATCTGTAATGTATGGATGATAAAGCTTTCCAAGAGACCCATTGTAAGAACTGTTGTACTATTATGTGTGAGCTACTGGCCTCTAGAAGTCAACAATGACTTGATGACCCATAATCAATCAATCAACATTGGAATGCATGATAAACACTTTCGTGATCACTGCAAGTGATTCCTCTTTTCACATTTAATGCACTTCATTGGTAGGTAAGGTTAGCTGAGGGTGATTCTTCCCAGTTTGTCCTGCTAAGACTAAGCACTTGAAGACAGCACTCTCTTATATACCTTTGTGGTGTGTCCTGTGGTTTTTAGGGGCACTAATTCCCAGCTAAGTACATATCTGTTTGTAGCCTGAATCACTTTAATAGCACAAAAACATGATTAATTAACACTAAAACAAAAACCAGACACATGTGACATTCCATATATATATATATGGAATATACCTTCCATATATATATATATATATATTCCTTCTCACCACACCCGATCTTTTTTTCTCATAATGAATGGAGCTAAGAAAGGTGTGAAATGGATAGTGCTAACAATGCCGCCAAAGATAGAGAGGAGGCAAAGGGTGCCCTCAGTTAACTAGGGTGGTCTGGACTCAAACTGTCCACTGAAAGCAGGATGCCATTGTGCTCTCCAGCCGTGACGTTTTTCTACCCTCTCGCTACTATTCTCCCCTCCACATCGGTTCCCTTATGGCATAACTCCTCTCCTCTTGAAGTATCAAGAAAGAACGTGGGTGCCTAAATTTTGAGTTCTGGGATTTCCTTAAAAATCCACAGCAGAGCTATTGCCTTTGGTGCCATTGTGTAGGCTGACTTCCTGCAAGGATTGTGCCCCATGAGTTGCCATGGTCCATTTGCCAGGCCCCTGTTCTCCAGCACAGAGGTATAGGTTTTCGCCATCAGTCAGTGAACACTGTTGATGTTGACCTTCTAGTTCGGCACCATTTAAGGAATGGTGCCTCTCACGCTGTACTGTGAATGGGAGGCGTGAGTGGCGTGGAGTGCTGTGAGGAGAGGGCACTGGTGTTTCATCAATAAAGGTCGTAATCTCATCACGGAAGAAGCAAGCACTGGAACCAGGGCCCCGAGCCATTCCGGCTTCTAGAAACTGCCGAAGTGTAGTGAACTCATCCTCAGGGGAACGTCGACGGGGATGGTAGCTACGGAACTCTGGAGGCAGAAAACTGGGGGGTCCTCCATGTTTGTGTGGAGCAACCACCCGAATGTCATCAGATGACGACCACTTGTGAAGGAAGGAAGGAGTCGAACGATGGGAGGAAAAGATATTGGTTTCATCGTGAGACATCCTCCGGGAGATAGGAACCTGAAAGGAAAGTCAATGGAGATACAGCAGCTGAAGTATATAGATTGTTCTCCATTGATAGAAATGTCCAATAGCTTAAACACTTTAGGAGTCTAAATGAAAGAAAGAAATCTGATCCACTTAGCACATTCCTCTCTTCTCTTTATATAACAAGTCCCAGATGGTTCACATGTCATAAGGGATACATGATAAAGTGTTTAAAGTAATTAAGTTTGAACTGTCTTTAATCAAATGTTAACACTATGAAACTTAAAAGATTCTCAAGAATTTATTAATTGCGCCAATGCCTTCCCATTAATTGGCTAGAATGCCTGATGCAAGGATCAAGTTTACTTTTTCCGATGCAGATAGACTGCTAGGATATCTGTTTTCTCAGCATGCAAAAGCCATCTCAAGATGCTGAAGATCAGAGAAGGCTCCTGTCAGATATATTTACTTTGAAATGTATGGTTATTTGAATTTCCTAATTGTTCTTCGTTAATGTGAATGTAACAAATAGCAACCCCTTCTTTCTTTCTTTCTTTCTTTCTTTCTTTCTTTCTTTCTTTCTTTTCTTTCTTTCTTTCTCTCCCTCTCTTTTCTTTTTTTACTATACATGCTTTCTAATACTATATATTTGTGGAAATGGGGGAAAGTACCTTGTTGTACCACTATTTTCTAATGGTGTTTTTATTCAAGGGCTTCATTTTGCAATGTGTAGTCTCAAGGAATTTTAGAGAAGTCCAGATGAGGTCCTTCGGTGTTTTCCCAGATACCCCATTTCTCAGCATATAATTCAATTATAAAAGGAAAGTTGGAATAGCCATCATAGGCACATTACTCTGGAATGTTAATCTTTCAATATGTTCAATAATTAGAGGAGCAGCTCCGTAGTTCAACTCAGCTCTAAGTTTTTAAGTAGAGCGAATAAAGCTTCTACTGTATCTCCCTGCAGTGCTACATCAACCTCCAAATTGTTTTTCTCCCATGATGTTCCCTAAACACACAAACATGAATTATTGTATGTAGCTCAGCTGCTTGGAAGAAAACTGTGCCATATTCCTACATGAGATGTAGAAACAGATGGGAGGGTGTGTGCATTACACACTATGAATTTAAAAAAACAAAAACACTCTATATTTAAATGTCCCCCTCCAGATGATCATGAAGAAACAGCCATAATTATCACATAGCAGTTTGGCATCAAACTGGGAATACTCTTTGTTTGGTTAGTTACTAATGCCCCCTTATGAAAACAGCTAGGTTAGAAAACAGGTCAACTATGTATATTCATCAAACTAATAGGTTTAAATGCCTCTGTATTCTCAGAAATAATAAAGACTCATTTAGCTTTTAGCATGTGTGTAATTATGAAGTAGATTACAGAATAAGAGTTGGAAGGGAACTCAGAGATCATCCACTCCAACCTCCTGCTCAAGCAGGAGACCCTATACCATTTCAGACAAATGGCTATCCATTGTCTTCCTAAAAAGCCCCCAGTAAATTGTAGAATCAAAAGCACAATCCAGTTTTGGAGTTAAGAAAAATGCTGTGTGTTTTGAAGTTCTGCTTAGAAAAGAAGCTATTCAGTTCAAATCTAATTAGCCATAACATCTATTAAGTGTCTTTGGGCAAGTCTCTCAATCCAATTTACCATATTACCTTACTGTATTATAAAGAACAGGAAATAAACTTGTCCCCAAATACAATGGACAGTGAGTTGTTGCAGTACTTTGGATCTAAGAGAACATGTTAGATGACACTGGCCTGTTATACATGGACTGATTCAGTCTACCGTGTTTCCCCGAAAATAAGACACTGTCTTATATTTTTTTGGCTCCCAAAACACACTAGGTCTTATTTTGGGGTAGGTCTTATATATTTATGGTGCCAAATAGTGGGTGTGAGTGTGTAGGGGGTTTGTGCACGGTTGCTCCCTGAAAAGTCTTCCTGAACTGGAGATTTACACTAGGTCTTATTTTCGGGGTAGGTCTTATATTAGGGCAGGTTTAGAAAATAGTGCTAGGTCTTACTTTCGGGGTAGGTCTTATTTTCGGGGAAACACGGTAATAAAAGACCATGTGCCTATATTTAGAAGTGTAATTTTTGTGTGTGTGTGAGTATCAGGTTTCTGGTACACAATACACAATAGAGCCCTAGTGGTGCAGTGGTTAGAATGCAGTACTTCAGGTTAACTCACTGCTCATTCCAAAAGTTCAATTCTGAGAGGCTCAAGGTTGACTCAGCCTTCCGAGGTGATTAAAATGTGGACCTAGATTGTTGGGAGCAATATGCTGACTCTGTAAACCTCTTAGAGAGGGCTGTAAAGCACTGGGAAGCAGTATATAAGTCTAAGTGTTATTGCCTTCGTTACTGTATCCTGTTCCTTCTTTATGCACTCATGGTGGTGTACAAAGCAATCCCTCTTTGCCCCACAATAGCAACCATCAAGAAGCCTGGGCTGAGATCACTGTTCTAAAGTTACCCAGTGACTTCCATAGTTGCAGGTGGACTAGAATCTGCAATTCAGTATTTTTCCTAACAACGTTGGTCATACGGTAGGTGTAATCAATTATCACTCAGAGCAGGCAGCTTACCTGCAAATAATGTACCCTGTCATGGGGTAACAGCATATGGTGCACCGGCAGCAGCTTAGCATCCCTAGGATCCTGCTTCATGGCTGTAGCACCATTGGCATTGAATCGCACCTTGCAGATCCTTCCATCTCCGTAATCATCACCAGGGCCATCTATATAGGAGAACAGAGAGCTAAAAACCCTTTTCAGGCTCCAAGGTCTCTCCCCTTCACACCTCAGTCCCCACCACAGAGGAAGCACATCTGCACATTGGCATGGCAGGGTATCATTTGAAAGTCATTGTGACTATGATACATTGTCGGTTTCTAAAAATATTTTACCCACCTAGGGTCTGTATCGTGCTGTACTAGTCCTGCACGTCACAGTACAGATCTGCTTTTGTTAATAGCTTGCAATAAATAGCCCATAATATATTCCGATCTCTTTTTTTAGTGCTGTTAAAAGGTGTGCTATGTGTGCAAGAGAGGTTGCTGAGAAACCTAAGCAATAAACAAGCTAATATACTGCATTATGTTCAGTTCCTTGACTTCCTGCTTAAATGGCCATTCTTGGGCAGAACAGTTGGAGGCAATTCTTGTCTCATTTGATGCAAATGTGATTTTTTTTCCTACTAGGACTAATGCTGCAATCTATTCTATAATTTTACTGGATGTCCAAATCCAGTCTAAGAGCTGGTTGTGGAAGATGCCTATAGGGTCAGCATAATTTCTAACCTTTAATTAGCACATGCAACCCAGCAGTTTGGGGAAGGATCATGGGATGAAGCTTCAGACAGAAGCATAGGCCTACAATGTTCTAATCTGATACTGATCCATTAAGAACAGCAGAAATGCAGAGACAGCATTTCTGCCTCCAGTCTTGTAGTAATCTAGCAGTTGTTTAAGAGCACACAACTAATGTTTTGAGCTAAGAGCAAAACTGATAGTTGATGCATTATACAACTACCTGCAGGGCATGTGCTGGGGAAAATGAAATAAGGGTTATGTCTTGAATGTGATTAGAATCACATTCTAGATTAGAACTCTAATATTAGTTACTGAAAAAAGCACCTGTGTAAAGGTGATCTTTCAGATATTTTGCCTGAATATTAGCTGATGTCATCTGAGCAACTGATTTTCTGCAATTTGATTTCAGTAACATGTTTTCATATAATTTAGTAAGCTTGAGAATGCCACAAATGGCAATGCTGTCTTTTAAATTCCATCTTGGTACAAGACTGTTTATAAATGCAGAAACGGACTGGCCTCCAGGCTTCGAGGAATAAAGGTTTACTCGCTTAGACCTACTGCTTTCCTTTCTCTGCCTGGATATGGAAATGACAGGATTGGATAGGAAATCGATTGTGCATATCATGCTGAAAGGGATCAGTATAAAGATTCCAATAACTCTTGCAAACTGTTAATAACATGTAATGTAGCCCTCATCCTTAAAACTAAGGGAAAGTAAGGAACTGTTCTAGTTTCCTCTATGGAACACACTGCAATTTTAGGAGTTATTTAAGTTGGCACTCTGTGAGAATTAATGCAGACACATAAATGCCACCTAAAATACGCAAATTTGCAACAGATAAAAAGATAGCTGCTCCTCTGATGAATCTTCTGACAGGATACCTAATTCTGGTTGCTGATCTCACACTTCATACCTTCGAAGCTTGTGATTATTTCCCCCTCTCCACAGTAGGCTTCCTCAATATATCATACAAAGATTGAAGTGGGTAGGTTGCTCACCATCTTCCCCATCGTCTTCTGACATTATTGCTACACATTGTTCCCAGACAGTCCGCACATCTGCCCGGTAACGTTCACAAGACCAGATGAATGATGGGAGTAGCAGTGTCTGCACCATGGAGCACCAGAGCACTGCCAGCACCATCCAGGTGGGGGCAGTGTCATAGCGTAGGCTGAAGAAGCTGACCACCTAAAAACAAGGAGAGAGAAGAGTTGGTGGGGGTAAAATTCCACAGTTGGCCTCCCTCTTTATGACAGAACGCTCCAGAGACTATCAGAAAATTTCTCAGGCAGCTAAAACAGGAATGCTACTTGTGTTGTTTTAACATTCAGAGAAACGATAGGCTTTGCAAATGGAACATTCTCAAAAAACCCAATCAGTCCAATCAGTGAAAACACAGCTAAACACAAACATGTAACCACTCTCAAAACACTTTTTAAATCATCGCCTGCTTTCCACTCCAGCATTACGAGGGAAGGGAAATGCTCACAAATACTTTTTGGTGAACTAGTGGCTAGTTCACCATATGCAGAAGCTGAAATTGTATGGAAAATAATTTCAGAACACACTGGCTATTGTCTTGCAACACATTACAGAATTTTTATTATTTTTAAAAGAAAATAATGCTAATTATTACTATCATCAAGTAAACAGCAAATTATTGTATGATCAAGTGACATCAACAAAGGGCCAGCATAATTGCCTTACAGAAAAGCCTAATAGCTCAGTTACTCTAGTTACTTTTTCTGCGTTCTTTCTTTATAAAAGAAGTCTGTAGTTTTCATTTGTTCTGCTGGATCTAATCATTATCTCTATGAAGAAAATACTGTTTTCCCCATAGCATTTAAATAGCAACTTGTTGGTTGTTGCAAAAATTAAACAATTATGTGTTATTATCTCAAATGATGTATGACACATGATTGCACAGATGTTATAAGCACCAGATAATACTTGTGACCTCACTAGATCAATGTCTAAAAATAATCTCCATGGATATCTATAATCTATACCCTAAAATGCCATTTATATATTTTTAAATATTTTATATTATTCTAAAATTCCAATTAACAGTAAATCCATTTAGTAATGTTTCCTGTAGTTTGCTGGCATTTTTCTTTAATTATTGGCAGCTCTGTTATGCTGAATGAGAAAAAAAATTAAGTAAATGTGAATTGTGGCTGAAAAGTCGAGAGATAAATTGAAATTGTCAATTGCAATATTTTTTATTCTTATCACCCTCTTAAGAAGTAAGACCTTAGCTTATTTCCTTTCACTGAAACATTGGATGGCAAAGGAATTCTGTGCTGTGTTTTCTTAAAAGTGATCTGTAAAACCATGGCATTAAAAAAACCACAATTCAGGTTTGTCTTGAAATTGTGGGAAAAAAACCCAGCAGCTGTAAAGGGTTATCTTTGCTCTATCTTTTGGCTGTCTGGAATTTCTGAAAAAATGACAAGAAGGAGTATTTGGAGATAAATGCAGGGATTTTCTACTACGACAGAGACATACATGTAAAAAACAACCCATGCATTTTTAAAAAAAAATCAAAGTTCAAAAAATAAAATTATAATGCACATTAAAACATTTAATTTAGAATTCAGCCGCACCTGGTTTTCTTAAAGCATTAAAAGCAAATGATATTACATCCATGCTGTCTTCTTAGCAATATAACAGAAGTGGATTTCTATAGTTTTCTTCTGGGTTTTCTTTTACTTCTCTGTCTAACCAACGATCCTGGCATCCGCCAAGCACTACCTCTGGCCAAATATTTATCTTCTGCCATCTGTCAAGGTTGGCTGAGTGCTGCCACCTGCTCAGATTTGTTTCACATTAGCATTAGGATTTAGAATAGAGGAATTTCATTATTGCTATTGTTAAATAATTGGTGAACTAGCACATGTCAATCAGGTGGTCTAGCAATAAATATGGACTTCTATCTAATCCTGGTTTCTTGGACATATGTATAGAAATAAATAGCCCCTAAGATTCAAACATTTTTGTCCAGCATGAATGAAACCATCAAACTTGCAATAAGACTATATATCTCAAAATGCATATACATACAGTGGATTATCAGTGAATCCCATTAAGAAAGATATACTCTACAGCAGTGCTGAGAGATCAAAATGGCATTAAAGACATTAAGACAGAATAAGCACTTACTCCACCCACCCCCAAGTGTCCCAGAATACCTGTATTTTTTTCTATCCACCCATGACATCTATTTACTTTTATAATGAAAAACAAATGACTACACCCAGAACACAATTTTGATTAAAGCATCGATCCTTGATGCCGGATGACCTATCTTCCATGGACAAGGCATCTGGGTACCACATGTGGTCCCAGAGTTCCCAAAGCCTTGACTGAAATCCCCAGATCTCTCCAAAGATGGCCACCAATTATAATTTTTAACAAGACAGAAAAATGTATCAAAATGTAATATTAACTATTTTATTAATTTGCAGTGTTATTCCTGGCATACTCCTCAAAGCCATCCATGTATTACTTAGTGTCTCCCCCCTCCCCCGCCCTAGTTGGTGTATAATTATAGGTTCCTCTTGAAATACTATTAAGGCATTTGGTATTTCCTTTGTGTAGTGCATGATTAGGAACTGGACCTAAGGACACAATCTATGACTGATATACACAGTCCCTGAAGACTATAGGTGAATCTCAATCTATCTATCTATCTATCTATCTATCTATCTATCTATCTATCTATCTATCTTCTTAACTGTCTGCTCTGGGAGCTGTGCAATTTTTGCCAGGAATGGCTATCTTTAAAGAAGTAATGAAAAATGACTTAGATTTGAAATATACTCCAAAAGCCTCTTGTTATCATTCTATTTCAGAATGTCAAATGTCCTTATTTCAGGAAATGTCTTTGTACATGCAAGGTGGGGGACACTGCTTTGTTAAAGTGGTTTTGGTTATGTCAGTCCTAACAGAAATTAAGGATCCATAACTGGATTTATGCCTTCTAGAGACCCTCCAAAACAACAGATCAAAAACAGGAAGGGATATTTCTTACCAAAATGGGTACACCAGTCAGTGTGTCATACAGAAAAACAATTGCACTGATGAGATTGGTCATCTGCATGGAAGTCTTAGCAGATTCAGACCCATCCAGTGACGATCTTCTTTTGCCTCTGACATCCTCTACTACAATGGCTGGCACATTGAAAGTGTTGTGAACTGAAGAAGGACAAGAAGAGGCATCTTCTGTTCTTTGGTGATGGCATCTATGATGCCTTTGGTGCGCCCATAAGGTCTGGTAGAATGTAATACCCACACACACCAAGCCCATGACTATGCCTCCAAGAAGCAGCAAGCTGAAGCACACGCCAAAGCCTAGGCCGATCTTACTCACAATAAACTGGCAGCCACTGGCATAATAACGCTCTCCATTGTTATGCCAGCCAATGGATGGCAAGGTAGAAAGGATGAAAGAGACCATCCAGATGCCCATCACAGCATGCAGAGCCTGCTTCTTGGCATTGCTCAGCCGGTAGTTGACTGGCCATCTTACCATCCACATGCGGTGGTAAGATAAAGAGGCCACAGTGAAGCATGTGGCCAAGGCCAATGTATAATAGGTAGAGACAAAGACCTTACAAATGCTTTCGTTCCAGTCATAGTCAGAAGATTCACGTCGCAGCTGCACCACGGCGTAAGTTGTAAGTGGCACAGCAGCCATGAGAATATGTGTCCCTGCCAGGAAGCACAGCAGGAGCTCCAGGGGCTTGTGCTTCTGTTGCTTCGCTGTGATGCTCAAGATTATCCAGGAATTGGCTAACAGCGCAAGAAGCCCACAAGCCAGCCACCAAAGTGAGTTAATGTGCAGAGTAGCTTTGGATAGTTCCTCCATGGAGCTGCTGTCACCTCCACGATTCATTGTGCAGCCTCCTTCCTGGGATATTGATCCACACAGAACAGAGAACCGGAAGATTACTTACTCCGTGGCTATCTCCTAAATAGGAGAGGGATGCAGGAAAACAAGTCTAGCTATTGCCATGAGGTGCATACAATGTCTTTCCTCACTCCTTGTTGTTCTTATCACCTACTTCCCTCACACTTTTTTTTATTACTGTGCATTGTTCTGATCCATATGTTTCTCTGACATGGTACTGATCCATTTCTTTTTGATTATTCTCTCTTTTTAAAAGAAAAATATTTTTATTCCAGAAAAAATGATTTGTATAGAGCAAAAACTAGGGCATGGCAACACAAAACTGAAGTGCTCTTATTTGCTGTGAAGACACTGCTTTGTTTTCAAGGAAAGTAAGCATCTTCAGTGAGTTGTAGGACTCCTATATTTTCTTAAAAGGAAAGACCACTATTACTGAACAGCTTCTATAAAGATATTAACTTATGTGTGTCCTACATGGTTTTTTGAGGGAAAAAAAACATAAGGTCCCTTGTTGTTACATGTATTAAACTGCTGATCTGTTGCTGATTTGCCGTAGGCTTGGATAATAGCTTTTGGGTGTGTTATATATTTGTGCTATTCATTTCATCGTTCAGATTACGGCTGCAATTTCCTTTAAAAAATTAAGTTGCCACCAAATATGTGTCAATTAACAGTGCATCTTAAGAAAACTAAGTAAATAAAGCATAAAGATATTTTTTTTCCTGTTGCCATCTTTTCTGTTGTTCCCTTGCTTTCTCTGTCTTCAAAAATTAACTTCTGTCAGTAATCTCATTTGACGTTTCCTCTCCAAGATGAACAAAAATTAAACAAGGGGTTCTTGGGGGAGAGGGTTGGAAGAGTTCACTTAGAAATAGGATGAAAGTCTTGGCTTTTACAAGGCATCACTGAGCTGTTGATCAGAGAGCTCCTGAATGACCACACACGACCAACTTCCTTTGCTTTTCTGCCAGGCACTTGGGCTGGCTATCCACCAAACCTTGTCCTCTGGTTTGGAATCCATAGATACCCAATCAACAACTGCAGGAAAGGTTTTCATTTCCCCAAGTTCTTTGGCCGGTTAGAGTTTAGAGAACCAGCTGTACTGTAAAGAGAAGAAAAAGGAAAAATGTAAAAAAAAACACAAGAAGATACCTTTTTCCTGTCTATTCTCCTACCTTACAGAAAACCATTCCAATTCATCCACCCACACAAATGAGTAGGTAATGGAGAAGACAAACTATTGTGCCACAACACTGGATCAATACAATGCTGAAGCCTACGGATTGAATTCAGTCACATGCTATGGCATAAGGATCTATTGTAATCTGCTTCTTTGTACCCCAGGAAAATTGAAACCAAGAGTTTTGTGGAAGTCTCTAGTGAAGAGGTAAAGCATCCTAACTTCTATTTCTTAAGTATTTCTCTCAATCTTCTCCTGGACTGATAAGGCCTATCTATTCTTATGCCTACTGTAAGGCAAGGCAAGGCAAGCTAGTAACAGAATAACAGAGTTGGAAGGGACCTTGGAGGTCTTCTAGTCCAACCCCGCTCAGACAGTAAACCCTATACCATTTCAGACAAATGGTTGTCCAATCTCTTCTTAAAAATGTCCAGAGTTGGAGCATTCACAACTTCTGGAGGCAAGTTGTTGCAGTGATTAATCGTTCTGTCAGGAAATTTCTCCTTAGTTCTATGTTGCTTCTCTCCTTGATTAGTAGATTTTATGTGTCATGAAGAGTGGCAATGCAGTTTTGGTCCATCCATTGCAGTGTTCTGGAAAGTCCTGTGCAAGCCTCTTTAAAATGCCCAGAGCGTAATAGATTAACAGAATTCAGCTAGGAGAACATTTTGGTCACTAGTGTCCCATTTTAATCTACATAAATGCAGAGAGCAAACTGAGCAATTTTAGCAACCTTGGTTGAAGACAGCAATTTCTCCCATGGATTAACCAGTTAAACCAGGAGCAAACAATAGAACTGAAGGGAAAATACTTTCCTAAAGATCTATATGATGATCGATATTTTAAAAAATGTTTTAAATAATTAAGATGAGCAGTTAATTCAAGGGTCTCCAAACTTGGCAACTTTAAGATTTGTGGACTTCAATCCCCAGAATTTCCCTCAGCATGACTGCCTGAGGAATTTTGGGAACTGAAGTCCACAAGTCTTAAAGTTGCCAAGTTTGGAGACCCCTGAATTAACTGTTTCATCCCTGACTCCTGATCATTTAAATGATTAAACTTGCTAACCAAATAACTCAGGGTACTAAAATGAAAGATAGGTTTGGGATTGCAAAAAGATTTAAAGGCCTCTTTCTAATCTGAATGGGTTTTTAAGAAGAGAGAGCATTCTGTGCACTGTAAATGCAGAGTGATAAACAAGGAAGCAAAGCATCTGAATTAACAGAATCTAATCTTGCAATGAGAATCTTGAAGTCATGGTGGGCAGGTCAAATGAAAATATCAATGAAATGTTAAAAATGATTTCATGCTAACTAGGAAAAGACAAATTATGAAATTGCCAACAGATAATAATGTAAATAATGAAAGTCTGCTTAGTATAGTTTTATTACTACATCTCAAGTACAGCCCTGGATATGGTACAAAAAGGCAACCAAATGAATTAGAGAGCTAGGATAGCTCTGCTACAGAGAAAGATTACATTGATTTTGGTTTTTTAGAGAGATGTGACAGAAGTTATAAAAATCATGTATGATATAAAAATGTGCATAGACAAATACCTGTATCTTTCTAAATATGATTACTTGGAGACCATTAGGCTCAATAGAAGGAAACTCTTTTAAAAACTAATACCTGAATGTGATGATGGCCACTAATTTAGACATTTTTTTAAAAGTAGCTAGACAAATTGAATGAATATTTAATACTGTTTCTGTACTGTCCCGAAGGCAGAATGCTTTAAATATTAGCTACTGGGGAGTGACTGTGAAAGAGAGCTATTACCTTCCTGGTTTTTTTTTAATGAGCATCCTGGAAGCATCTGGTTGACCTTTATTTTTCATCCTAAAACCTACTTACTGCCAGTAAAATTGGCCTACCCAGTTGCTGGCAATAAAAATAAAAAAACAAAATTACAATTACAAAGTTTGCTAAACACAAAACACAATTTAAAATCCACAATTAGCAGGTAATATGATTTTAGACAACTTCAGGTATAACTTATCTGATTAACAATCTGAAAAGCGAAGTCCTAAGGGGAAACTTTGACCTGTTCTTAAAACAAACCAGGAAGGACTTGTCCAAACTTAAGAGAGTGGTGGTTTTTTTCTCCTAAGGTCATTTGAATGCTCTGTCTTAAGCATTTAAATACCATTGTCATAGATTATCTCCATGGCATTTGCTAGTGGAGAACTTTAAACTACTGCAGAACAACTCTTTCTTTCAATGAAAGAAAATATATGTAGCTCAGGATTGAAATGCTCTCTAAGTGCTCTCTAAGCTTGGTTGTTTTCTTGAAGACATTTCACTACGTAGTCTGCAATAAAACAACCCAGCTCAGAGAGCACCAAGGACCCCTCAACTCTTCCTTCCTCCTTATTTTTGAAGCTAATGTTTGTGACCTACACACAACCAGCAGCTCGTGGTTCTGCCAAGTCAGTAGTTATTCCCCAAGTAGCAGACGCTACTTCAATTAAAACTTCCATTTCATAAATTCTCAGTGCCCACATGCTGTTCCTATCCCAGGCTCCCACCATGATGATGCTACCATTTCTCAAGCCTGCTGATTGTTCTCATTCCAGCTCAGCTCTTGCAAGCTGCATTCTTTCTCAGATATTGCAATTAGGTATTTGTCCTATTTATTTATTGGATGGAAAACATCCTTCAACTAAATTCTTTCCCTGACCTTAATGTTTTTTACTCAGGACATGGACTGGAATATAGAGACACTTTCTTAAGGCTATAGTTTTGTTGGATCTCTCCCTCTCTCTCTGTCCCCCTCCCTCCCTCCCCGTTCTCTCTTCTCTCTCTCTTCCCCTCCCCCCTTTCTTTCCAAATTTGTTCCCCCCAAAATAGAAAGCAATCCATTTATAATCTGTCATGCAAATAGACATGAATTTGAGAATTACAACATGAACTGCTCATAATCAAACATCTTAAAGATTAATTTTAAAATGCTGCCTTCAATCTTCTTGCTGATCTTCATTATTATTGATACTAGTAATATCTGGCCAGGAGCTCTGCTGGATCAGGCCTAGTTCCTCTAGGAAACATTCAGTCTCGCACAATGGCCCATGACCAAATGGATCTCAGGAGCCTGCAAACAGAAGATGCAGCCTCCTTTCGCATTGTTGCTTGTGTGTTCCTAGTTAGTATCATACACGCAATAACTTCTCTCCTCTTGTATTACCTGGATCAATAACTTTTCCAATTATTATGGGTCCAGTAACACACCATTTTCAAGTGTCAATAAGATCTTTATTTAGCTTGGGTAGCCCATGTACCTGCCATTCATGTGTAATGCCAATAAAAATATGAGTTATCTTTAATTCTGCCATTCACGTGTAATGTCAATAAAAATATGAGTTATCTTTAATTCTAGGGCTATTTTGTAGTCTTCCAAAACAACAAAGCTTTCATTAAATACAAATTTACAAGACTAGTTATTATTTCTTTCGCACTGATGTTTCCTACAACTTGGCCAAAACTGTTATTGGAATATGCCCCAGTTCTCCCGCATTTTCTACCTTCATGTATGGGATATGGTTGCTGCCTGGTTTTCCAGCAAGCCTTCTGCCGGCGATTACCCACCCCATGCTTCCTGCTAAATGCCACCTCCCACTATCCTAGCCATATTTCCAGATGGGAACTTTTTTGTGACTAGGGAAACAAGTAGCTCACAGGCTTCTGACTAAAAGGGGAAAATGCAGAAAAATGAGGGGGAACAAGTCACAGAAATGGGGAGGGTGGAGAGGAACACGGGGAGCTTAATGAGGTTGGACTTGAGGCCCTGCTGCTCCTCTTCCTTCCATAGTCTTAGGAAAAGGAAGGCACTGAAAATGAAAAGGTTCCTCCCATCAATCTCCCATTCCCCAGTGCCTTAGCCTTTGATTTTACCCTTAAGCAAAGAACAACTGCTGTGGCTTCCAAGAAGTTGCTAAGGCACCAGGCCTGGGCAGAGGGAAGTCTGAGCTGAGAGAAAATTGAAGGGGTTGAACCTGGGGGGGGGGGCCTTTCCTGCAGACCAGGAGCTCTGAGGTAGAGCAAAGAAGGGAGCAACGCTGATGCCGCCAGGGCGACGAGGAGGAAGGTTAAGTTAGGGACAGGGGAGGTTCGGGTCCTTATGGCAGACCGGTTTCCTCGGTAGGGCTAGACTTCAGACTAGAGGATCAAGTCAAGAGCTGCCCCATCCCCAGCTTGGGCAGGCAGGGCAGAAGAAAAGGACCCCCGAGCAGCCAAGAACGCAAAGGCGAGCGGGAGGAGACGGTCGCCATGCACAGACAGCCGCACCGGTCAAGGCCAGCGTACCGCCGCCACCAGCCGCCCCTTCCGCGCTTAGCCTGGCTCGGCGAGGCTGGAAAAAGGCAGGCAGCCGAGCGAAGGGACCCATCTTACCTCTTGCCGCTGCTGCTGCCATGGCGACCGGAGCATCCTTTGCTTCTTCTGCTACCGCCGCCGGTAGCAGCTCTCTCGTTTGCTCTCCGCGCCGCCTGCCGCTGTCCGCCTCCCACCCCGAAGCGACGGCAGCCACGTCAGGGCAGGGCGAGCGAGCGGGCGAGCGGTAGCCGGCAGCAGCCGGCGGGAGGACAGCAGCCGGCGAGCAAAGGCAGCTGGGACTCCCCTCAGCGACGGAGACGGAAAAGGGCGCTCACCCACTGGCGGCGGCAGCGGCTTTAATGGCTGCGGCCCGGCCCCACCGCCTCTGCCAGTGCGTGCGCGCCTGTCCCCTTCCTTCGCGTCCCTCCTCCCTGCCGTCTCCCCCAGGAGGTGGCAGCTTTCCTGCCGTTGCGGGCTGCTCGGGGATTTGGTCCCTCCGGGACGAAAGAAGGGGAACGCGGGGAGGGAAGCATGCCAGGCTGGGCCTGCCCCTCCGCGTCCAAAGACGAGGGGCTGGGCCTGGCCCGGGCGGGCCAACAGGTGGTTTGCAGCCTGCAGGTGGAGGAGGAAGACGGGGATATTCGTGGGCAGGCGAGAGAGCATAGTTAAGACTCGGGCTGTCTGCACCTTGCTGGAGTCTGCAGTAAAGAGCCGGGGTAAAGTTGTGTGGATCCACGTGCTCTCTGCATCGGGACCTCGGTTCAGGCTTTCCCCCGGTGATCCACGGGGGACAAAAGAAGCTTGGGGAAAACGAACACTTTTGGCTGGAAGGGCTGCTCCAAGAGATACTGCTTTCCAGTCTTGCTTTGCGGTTGCAGTCGCCAACCCTCCTCCTTCGGTCCCAGTTGTTTTTCAGTTCTTCATGAGACTTCACAGATCTCCTCCGAGTAAGCAGGACAGGAATTAGCAAGCAGGAGACCTACTAGTCAGGCAATCAAGATTGGCTGCAGCTTGCCTGGGTGTAGAACCGGAAACTGATAACACTGGATTTCCTGTAGTGTAGTGCCCAGAAGGGATCTGGTGTGTATTTGTGTGTAAATGACTTTCTGGAAGTTCTAACTTTGTGGCTATCTACCTATAGAAAGAGCTTTGTTATGGTGAGCAGAGATGGTGACTGGAACACAAGATTTTTAAGGAGATGTGCAGTGTGTTTCTACAAGAGGAAATGAGCATCTTTGACAGGATGGTGTTTATAGGAATCTAAAATGTCATGCATACATCCTAGGACTGCAAAGAAATGTAGTCAGTGAGAAAAGCTTTGTGATTTTCAAATCATTCCAAGATTTATTTGCATCTGGAGCAGGTGGACACTTAACGGCATCCTATTAATAACCTGTTGCTCACTCTTCTAGCCCTTTTATTGTGACTCTGGAGTCTGATGCAATTTACTATGTGATGATAGTATTGCAAAAATAAACAGTAAAATACATGAGTGAAACATCCAAAATGCTTCATATATTTTATTTAAAGGGAGGAGGTGGAGACAATGATAATTATGGCCTTCTTTCTTCAGCTATCTCATTCTATCATCTTCATTTTTCCTGAGGTTCTTGGATGTCAAACCCTCTCATCCCATTTGGATGGGGAAATCTCTAAAAATGTGATGACTTTTTAAAGGATTTGTTAGCCAGTTATTCCAGCATTTCTGAATGTTCTGGCATGATAGAGATAAGATTTGATAGAGCAATTCCACTCGTCCCTTTTTCAGCGCTTGAACTCTGGCCAGGCAGATTTCAGTTTGAACTATATAACCCTAATTTAGCCCTGAGTAATAAGCAAAGAGGCAGTGAACAGATTCCAGTATTTTTATTTCCACTACAACAAAGCGGTACACATAACAAATATTTGTACACGTAATTCAACAAACATAGTACAATAGCTATGTTTGGTCTAATTCAGAATTAAATTTCACCTAAACCTGTATGGATAACATTCAGTTATTTAGCCAATATGTCAATTTATAACTAGAAAATGAGGTAGAAAGATATATGAAAGTACGTGCACAGATGTGCATCTGTGCATGTACACAAGCAGCATATAAGCTGCTTCCACTGAGACTAGCACCATGCTTTCCTCCCCCCCACAACATCAAAAGTTCTGGTGATCTTCATATTTTAATTGGCTCAGGTCCTGGACCACAAGAAATCTGACCACATTTTAACAGCACTTCTTATCGAGTGACAGGGCTGGCAGAGTATTTTTGCCTCATTGCTAAATTCCTTTGAACATCTATCTTCTACTGGCAGCCAAGGTGATTTGGCCTCCTCTCTCCTTTGCTATTCCTGGCAGGTCTTTGCTGCAGCTTCACTATTAACCTCTTTACATGTTGTTCATTCTGCTTCCAGACTACAAATCCACCAAAATAAAGACTGAGGATGAGAATGGATAGGATTGGGTTGAGATGGGGGATTATTTGTCTACCATTTTTTTTGAGCTTCCCTGTTGACCTGCCAGGAAAGGGCTGCTCAGCTCAAAGGGGGACCATTTAGGTACTGATGGTGTCTCAAAACAGGTGAATTGGGAGGATGAATTAGAGGTTCTCCCTAATTACATCTACTTGTCCCATCAGGTCCAGCAGGAGGGGCATTTTGCCAATCCTCTCAGCCAGGAATTGTCTTCTGGTGGAACTCAAGAAAGGAATCTTTTCTGCCATGACATTAACCCTCTGGAGAGCTTATAATCCCCATCCTGCTGGCTTTTTGCAAGGCCCTGAAGATACAGTTGTACCAGTGGGGCCTGGAGACATGGAGCTAGTTTTACAGGTTGTTTAGGTTAATGAGATTATGGCCTGTGATGTCCAGCCAGCTATAGTTAATGGGATTTGGGATAATTACTTAGGAATTGGGAGCTGTCCCCTTAAGGGAATGCATCATGGTAAATAAATGTAGTTAAGGTATCGTGGGAAATGTAGTCCATGTCATGTGGTCACATCTGTAATCCTGATTGGTCACTAAATTGACCCTTGTTGGGTTGAGGGAGACTCCCTCACTCTATCCTAAATCTTATACCATGTAGTCACTACAATCATCATCACAATCATCATCATAGGGATGAGAGTTTAATATCTTTCTACACCACAATTCAGAAATGCAAAGGATTGGACATTAAGAAGAACCTCGTCATAACTCTGAGTTGACAGGATGCCTGATGAACCAATAAAAAAGACTTTGTATAGATGCTTTGTGGAGTTGCTCTGTCTGCTTTATACCCATCCAGAACATGTGAGTTTTGTGCTTTTTATATGCTTTCATATAATTTTCTTCTTGTTTTTAAATTATTTGATTGTCCTCTTTTTTGTTTGTATTTAAATTTTATATTGCCAGGAATTCAGTCCTGACCGGCTCAAGGTTGACTCAGCCTTCCATCCTTCCGAGGTAGTAAAATGAGGACTCAGATTGTTGGGGACAATATGCTGATTCTGTAAACTGCTTAGAGAGGGCTGTAAAGCACTGTGAAGCAGTATATAAGGCTAAGTGCTATTGCTGTATTTGTTTTTAATTGTTTGTAAGCTTCCTAGAGTCATACATATGAGATTGGTGATTATATCAATTTGAAATAATAAATAAATATATAATTTTAAAAAAAGAAAGTGGTCCAAAATTTCTGTTTTGGAGTGCCTGCAAGTATAAGAAAAAGGAAACCATCTTAAGGTTGTTTTGGGAAACGGAGATTTTCAATATTTTAATGTTAATGTAATGCATCTATTTGCATGTAATGCCACATCTAAATGGCAATGCTTTGTAACAAGGAAATCATTTTTGTTAGTGACTCCAATTTATTTAGGGAACCTGACCATTAGAAAGAGAGATCTATTTAAGCAGCAAAATGCAGTCCTGGTTCCTTATCGCATCCTGGAGAACACTTGATCCACAAGGACACACAAGTTGTGCATGGCTACTATCTGGATTTATATTAAAACTGAGCTGTAGCAAGGAGTTGCCATAGCTGTGGGAGTAAAGTTCTACATCTGAAATTATTTAAGAAAATATACTGGCTTGGATCCAAGTAACAATTGAACAGAATTGGCTTTTCCCTTTCCTTTTAAAGAAAGGATGCTAATGTCTTATCCCAAACCATCCCTGAAATTTTCCTCATGATTAAATATATGCCAGATAAAAAGACCACCTAGCAAACAAAAGTAAAAGTAATGAATTAGATTGGAAGGAGCCATTCATTACCAGGAAAACTAAACACAGTTTAGTGCAGGAATTCCTCTTGAAGCCTCCAGATTAGGAAGGCAGCCTAATCTTCCCTTCATCATTGTCTGTGAAAGTGAGCCTGCTGTATCCGCATAATTCATGATTCTTTAGATATTGGTTTGCTTCTGCATAAAAATTCCACTTAAATAATTTTGGAGGGGAATCTGGCTAATTCTGATTTCTTGCTATTGATTGAATATAAACAAATACTGTAAGAAACATTCTCCTTCCACCAGTACAGGGAATGCATTTCGTATGAGAATGAAATGAGTTAGATTGAAAAGGAAGTCACATTTCATGTTCACA
This sequence comes from Naja naja, assembly GCA_009733165.1. NCBI lineage: Eukaryota > Metazoa > Chordata > Lepidosauria > Squamata > Elapidae > Naja > Naja naja. Next base: position 196,847,690 of record CM019149.1, read on the forward strand.
ACTCATTACTGCAAACAAGAGGAGCAAATAGCCTTAAATGAAAGATGAGAAATATAAATAGCGGTACTTATGAGTCATTGGGGAAACAAGTATAAAAGGAGGAGCAAGATGGGCAGATGTCTCTTTTGCTGACAATTAGACAATCTCATCACAGTGAAGTATGTAAAAACGTATTTGTGCTGACTGCTAGAACTCCAAACAGCTCCCGGAATAAATGTTGCAATAAATGTGGGTTATATCCCCAATACATTGTGCAGTGGATCTATTCATCTAGGGACATTTAAATTTATTTCCTTGTTGATCTTGTTGCTTGGCCTTAAGTAAATCTTTCTCAGTCTCAATTCACTCTGCACTGAATAAGTTCTTAATGACTCATTTTGCAAGATTATTCTGAGTTTGTAAGAGAGGAGCACTGCAAAGTACTGTTCACAAAAAAGGTGCAATTAAAATGAATAATAATAATATTCTAATTATGCTTCAAGATTTCTTCCTGAGTTTAAATGGTAAATGCATGTCACGATCATTTTCACATTACTTGATCTAAACCCAAGAAACTGAGGATATTAAAATCAAATGAATGTAAACAAGCATTAACATCAATAGTAAACATATGGAAAAAGGGGATAGAAGGTCATAATTAATTGGCTGAGTTAAGGCTTGGACTGGAGGTTCTTATATGAATGGGTCTTAAGTTTACTATAGGATTAGGAGTAACTAAATCATTCCCTTGATCATTCCCTAAATCATTCTACGAACATTTCTATTGGTGTTTATGAATATCCTGCTAATATCTGTGTTTTAGTTTACTTTCGAAAATTTGATTTAGGAAATATGTTTCCAAAGGGATTTCGAAATGAAATACTTCTCCTTCCAGCCACCTGCTATCCTAATTTAACAGAAACAGAATAACAGAGTTAGATGGGACCTTGCAGCTTTTAAAATCCAATCCCTTACTCAACCAGGAAACCCTATACCATTCCAGACAAGTGGCTGTCTAGTCTCTTCTTAAACGCCTCTAGTTATAGAGTGCTCACAAGTTCTGAAGGCCAGCTGTTCCATTGGTTAATTGTTCTCACTTAGTCCTAGGTTGCTTATCTCCTTGATTAGTTTCCATCCATTGTTTCTTGTCTTGCCTTCTGGTGCTTTGAAAAATAGATTGATACCCCCCCCCCTTTGCATGACAATCCCATGTTGATTTAGAGGTGTCCTCAAGTTGAGCTCAAATTGTGATGACTCCATGTATACATCCATTAGCGACTACTTCCTCCCAGGGTCCCTTGTTTCCCCAGCTTCAAGCACATTCTTTGATGATTTCTCATTTGAATATTTACCAGATCTGAATCTGTTTGGGGTTTGGGCATGGGGACAGCCAAAATCTGCAAGGTGCTGAGACATAATATTAATTATATATAACTGAACCTTGACAATAATACTAAACATATATATAACTTGAGCTAGCAACGAAGTATTGGAATACAGTACACTTTTCTAGAAACCAGAGATGTCTTATTATTTCAAGCAAAAAGGACATTCAGCTAAGATGATAATGAGCAAGGCTTCTGAAAAGCTTTAAGGTGACTATAGCAAGCTTGAGTCTGTCCCTACTGAATCAGAAGAACATATCAAATCTGTTTGGTTCTAGTCGATTCCCTACTTGACTTACAATGGCAACTTCCATGATATCCTGAATCAAATCTGCAGTGGTTTCTCTATCTATCCTAATAATTAGCTATGCAGCTTTTTAAAAATCTGTGATTAATTCTAATGCAGGTTCCAGCCCACCAAGATCCTGTTAGTATCCCTCTCTGTGATTTCTCACACCTCACAAGGATTACTCCAGCATTCGATTTTGATATTTGTTTGGATTGGAGACTTGCCATCTGCTTCTTGCATTCTTCCCTAAAATGTTGATCATCATGAAAAGATCATTCTTGTTCTATTAATTTAAACAGATTTACTTTTCATGTCCTTATATTGCTTTTCCTATTCTTTTTACCATATGTGAGAGTGAAATCAGGAATTACATTTCTATGGATGACATTTGTAAATAAAAGCCTAGATGAGCTCCAATCTTAGAAGACTAGAGAAGTACAAATGATTGGTGTGGTGAAGGTACAAAGTAGAATTTAATTGAATAGGAAATAATGGAAGCGTTTGGAGGAACACACAAATACAATAAGACCAGATGAAAGTAGAAGAGTGAACTGTGCATAATAGGCGTTCGGGTTCCAGTGAATGATAGCAGAGGATTGATTTCCTATTTGAAGCTTCTATAGTATTCTACAAAGTAATGAGAATTTTTTTTTCACATACTGCCCACCCCTGGTTTCTTTGAGTTTATGATCATGTGCTGATTGTTAAGAAACTGCTCATCATTTAGCTAATGTATTCTTATATGTGGTTACATGCATATGATATATGCATTGAATTTGAGAAAATTTTGTTTACACTGCCATGCCCTGCCGTACCCTTGGTGACACAGTAGTTAGAGTCAGAGGTGGTATTCAGCAAGTTCTGACCAGTTCTGGAGAACTGGTAGTGGAAATTTTGAGTAGTTCGGAGAACCGGCAAATATCACCTCTGACTGGCCCCGCCCCCATCTATTCTCTGCCTCCCGAGTTCCAGCTGCCCTGTACAGGAGAACGGAGCTGGAAAGCAGTTTGGTGGGGTGGGAAGGGAATGTGATTTTACAGTATCCTTCCCCTGCCACGCCCACCAAGCCACGCCCACAGAACCGGTAGTAAAAAAAATTGAATTCCACCACTGGTTAGAGTGCAGTACTGCAGGCTACTTCTGCTGACTGTCGGCTGCCTGCAATTTCCCAGTTCAAATCCCACCAGGCTCAAGGTTGACTCCGGCTTCCATCCTTCCAAGGTGGGTAAAATGAGGTAAAATGAGGACTCAAAATTGCTGGGGGCAATATGCTAACTCTGTAAACTGCTTAGAATGGGCTGTAAAGCACTATGAAATGTTATATAAGTCTAAGTACTATGGCTATGGCTACCCTTTATGAGTGTGCTATGACAGTGTGTCATGATAATCATACAATGGACGACCAACATTATTTTGCAATGTTTTTTGCAGTGATACCTGTAGTTAAGCCAATTACCATGGTTATTAACTGAACCAATAGTTTGCTACGGCATGGTTTTGCTGAAAATCAGAAGTGCTGCTTTTCGGCAAAACTGTCATAAAATATGACTTTGGGACACTGCACACAACTGTAAATACAGTTATGTTGCTGAGCACCTGCAGTTTCATCACTTGTCCATGGAGTGGGCCCAACTGTTGGATCTCCAAATCACACTCATAATTTCCCCTTTTTGGCATCAATTATAACTTTTGAATAATTGCTAAGTGACGAGTCATAAGTCAAAGACTAACCTGTGGCTAGTACTATTAGTATTGCATTGTGATTCTGTTAACTGTTGGGTACCAAAAAGATATTTTAGAATAGTTCCATCTTCAGTCAGAAAAGGAAGACATATTCTTGCTTTTTCTACTTGGACATTTTCTCTTATCATTATTTCCTACTCCACAACCCACATGCTGCCACAGAATCTCTGATACAGAAGCAGATGGGACAGAGAAGTGTGAAAAGATTTGGGAAATGAGATAGGGCTGTTTTCGGGAAGTTCTGAGGAGTAGAAAGTGGGCACAGGAATTTGGTATTTTTCCCTGAGAATCACTAGCCCTAGAGAACAAAAATAGGTACACTGAAGCCAGAAATTACAAGAAAAGTAATTTATTATTAAATTTATTTACCTGGGGAAAAAGGGCATGGTACGAAGGAAAGCTATGTAGAAGGAAAGAAAAATGTACATCCAAAGCTTCAAGTTAGTCAACTCCAAAAGAGGTTATGAAGAGCTCCATCTAATCCTCAACATGACAGATGAAAATCTGTGTTGATATCTGCAGATTAATGCCCTTTGAGACAATAATCCCAAGTGCATAAATGTATGTTGATAATTCTGAATTGGCTTTAATGCTGTGTGTGTGTGTGCTCAGAATTATTCCGATGGGACTGGATGTCTCAAGCGAGCACTCTAATGCCATTATATAAGTGAAGTGCATCCATAGCAAGAATACCCAATGTGATTTTAGTTATCCAGTTTGAGCCAGGCTGATGATACAGGAGGCATATTTTTCTTCTGAGAAGACAGGCTTGGGTAATTGGGGAGTTAGAGCATAGAGAAAAAAAATACACTAAAAAGGGCATACTTCAAGAATACCATCATACAGAGACTACTGCATTAAGGATAACTAATGTGCAAGCTCCCTCTTGGAAAACATAAACCACTGATTGATATCAAACTAAATGCACTGGAGGGTTTATGTAGCCAGTCATAAAAGAGGATGACATTGCCATTATGTTTTTCCCTGTTGTGATTAGTTGATACGCAGCCAAAAGACAGATTGCTGAGCTGAACTGCGCTGATCTTTGGCGCAGAGCGGCTGCTAGGGGCGTGAAGGGCTGCTGCTGCAGATGCTGTTTTTGACTTGGCCATTGTCTGGGGATGTGCCTGACCCCCTGCAGTTGCTCCTCAGGAATCTTCCTCCAGAGGCCAAGATGTTGGGATCAACTCCAGGAGTGTCTTTGACCAATTAATTTCCGTTTCTGGATGTTAACATTTTAACTAAGGTAGGCAAATTATAAAGAGGCTTACTGACCAGAAGATTGTCAGCAAGAGGCACTGCATGATGGAGTGAGCTCCTGTCACTTGCCCCAGATCCCACCCACCTAGCACTCCCAAAGCATGCAAATGTGAATAGATAAATAGGTATCAAATTGGTGAGAAGGTAGCATGTTCTGTGTTCCTCGGCATATAATCGTGTTAATCACATGACTACAGAAATGATTTTGGACAACACTGGGTCCCTTGGATAAGAAACAGAGATAAGCATCCCTCTAGAGTCGGACCCAACTGGGAAGGGAAACCTTTACCTGTTTACTTCTCTTACCTGACCCAAGGGAAACCTTTACCTGTTTACTTCTCAATTTTTAGACTCTGAACGGTGTTGAGCCACCAAGAAAGAGTGACATCCAATATAAATTGTGCTGGCATTATTGGCAAGCCCTCTTTTGGCCCTTCTGCCTTAGTGGAGAGAGGTTCCTACTAGTCTGATACAGGAGAAATTATGAGAAGCCAAACTTGTGTATGAAGGATTTGACAGGAGCTTCTAAAAGCAGCAGCCAAGCATTTCTCTTGCACCTAAGCCAAAATGCTCAAAGAGACCAATCCCAGGAGTCAGAGAAGAAATGCCTGGAGAACCCTGAAATGGCCAAGAGAAACCAGGCAGATAGCCATCCATGACTGGGTAAACAATATCCACATATCTGAGGAAGCAGCCAGTTCGTATAGTTTTGTTTTATATTTTGAAAACGAAGGGATATGCTTGGAAAATAGCTGCAAAGATACAGGGAATAACAGAATAACACAGTTGGAAGGGATCTTGGAGTTCTAGTCCAAACCCTGTTCAAGCAAGAAACCCATTTCAGACAAATGGTTGTCCAATTTTTTTTAAAGACCTCCAGTGATACAACACCCACTGTTCTGAAGGCAGACAATTCCATTGATTAATTGTTCTAACTGTCAGGAAATTTTTCCTTAGTTCTATGTTGGTTCTCTCCTTTATTAGTTTCCATCCATTGCTTCTTGTCATGCTTCCAGGTGCTTTGGAGAATAGCTTGACTCGCTCTTCTTTATGGCAGCCCCTTAAATATTGGAACACTGCTATCATGTCACCCCTAAGAAGAGGTGGGATTCAAATTTTTTAACAACCGGTTCTGTGGGCGTGGCTTAGGTGGTGGGTGTGGCTTGGTTGTCATGTGACTGGGTGGATGTGGCTTGGTGGTCATGTTATTGGCTGGGCGTGGCCAACTCAATATCACTCACATCGAGGCACGCATCTCCTCGCCTGGCCTTTCATGACTGTGGGGATGCTGCAACAGTCGTAAGTGTAAAAAATGGTCATAAGTCATTTTTTTCAGTGCCATTGTAACTTTGAATGGTCACTCCACACAAGCAAAGTACCAGCAAAGGAGGGGACAAAAAACTCCAGAGAAGTTCCTGAGACAGGAAGCCTAGTCCTGTCAAGAATGTAATAAGGGTTAACGGAGAGGCAGTTTCTGTAAGCAACACCAGAATGTTTCCTTCCTGCCTTCCTTACAGGATTAGGCCAATAATTTCTTCTAACAACCGGTTCTCCGAACTGCTTAGAATGTTAACAACCGGTTCTAGTGAATAGGTGTGAACTGGTAGAATCCCACCCCTGCCCCTAAGTCCTTCTTTTCACTAGACTAGACATACCCAATTCCTGCAACTGTTATATCAGATTAAAAAAAATAAGAAATAAATAAAAGACTTTTAGCACACTTAGAACTCTACTGATATTATCTATACAGGGTGGAGAACGATGAACTTTTTATGACTTGTGGATTTCAACTCCCAGAATTCTTGAGCTATCCATGCTGGCTCAGGAATTCTGGGAGTTGAAGTCCACAGGTCATAAATGGGCTAGCATTCCCCACCTCTGGTCTATAATTTCAAAATCTTGAAAGCCTGGCACAGTTCTTTTTCCCTCCCTCTTAATCCCAAGAGAGTCAAGGTGGGCCAATCTTGAGTTTCTCCCTCATTCAACTAATGACTTTGTAATGGATGCTGTATATTTCTTTCAAGGACATCTTTACATTCCTCTATAGACAATCTTTTGGTGGCTAAGGTTGTAGTTTACTTTCTGAGAAACCAAGGGCTATAGAGAAATGAGTAGCGCTCCCTGGGCTCAAGTACTTGTTTGTGGGACCTAGCCTCCTCCCACCCCATCTCAACATCTGTATAGTTAAAGTGTTGGTGGCTGCATTACACTAAGGAGACCTGTTCTGGTGCCTTGGATTGAAATACAAATTGTAGGCCCAACAGTAATGGTGACTGTGGGCTCATTATCCAGGATGGAGTAGCTTGAGCAGGTTACATCAGTACAAGGTACCAAATCTGGGTTATTAAAAAAAAAACCAGATGACCACTTTTCTGTATCTCTTTGCTGCCATCTTATGGTTGATACTGATGTGGTCTCACCTGTATCCGGTTTGATCTAATTCATGGAAAGTAATTATTTAAATAATCTGTTTAATAAAATGTAACAGCTGGGGCTGCTGAAATATATACCTCCCCAGAAAGAGAGAACAACCTATCTTGTTTCCCAGCTGGATATGGCAATTTTTGGCGATGACTCAGTTCTGAAGCCTGTGGAGGTCCAAAAACATGGTTTCCATTTCTGTGCAGGGATGGGGCTTTGGCTATCCTTCAAATGAAAATGGAAGTACAAAGTACCTGCTGTTCTCTTGCTCTTCCTCTACCCTCTGTGGAGCATAAGCTGGTTTTCTATGGAGTTTCTCAGATAAGGCGGTGATCAGAAGGGCTGCAGCAGCAGTGTCAGGGGAGTAGGGGCAGATAGCTGGCATACTCTGTGGGAGCTCCCCTCTTCTGGAAAACTAGCTTCCCTCCCTTCAGGTCTGGGTGACCCTCCACCCTTGGCATGGCTTTCCAGGAAGTTGTGGAGATCTGGATATCCTGAGGGCTTAAGTGGTGTCAATGGGAGTTATCAAAACCCAAATGTATTTATCATGCTCTAATTAATATGATAATCATAGATTATGGTACAGTGGTCAAGATACCTTGATATTGCATTGGCTAGTTGCTGTTGTCTTTTCTGTGTAATTTATGGTCTTTTAAAGATTGAAGCAGCTCAATATGTTTCATAAATGAATAAAAAAAATTGAAACAGGGCCAGTTTGTCTAATAGTTACAGCATCAGTCTAAAAAGGAGAAAAACGTAATAAAATAAAATTCTGCCACTCTAGGCAGTTGCTTTTGTTCATGGCTATACCAGAACACAACCAGGTTTGGGATCGAGATAGGACTGCATCTTGTTGAAAGTTGTGAAAAGTCCCAAAGCCGGCTCCATTTCTGCCTTGGCTATATTAAGGCTGTATAAATAGGTGGCAATATAAATTCAATTAATAATAATAATAATAATAATAATAATAATAATAATAATAATTTGGATTATAATTATATATGACTGGCAATTTTCCTAGGGCTCATCTAACCTCAAGCTGAAGCCCTGCAATCATCATCCAGCTACGTGATTTAGCTGCTCTGAAATTGCAGAGGGCCTCAGAAATGGCATCTTTTGCAGTCAAATGCTAAAGAAAAACAGGAACACTAAGGTTTTTGAGGAATGTTTATTAACAGTAAGATATATACATGGCTCTCTTCAGACCTTGAGATTTCAAATGTCATTATTCACAAACATCAGCGGAATGGATACAGGCATTTTTACTTCTTGTTTTTGTGCATAAGCATTGGAGATCATTAAAATAAACAGCCAAGCAACAGGAATCTTTCCCTCTGTTTACATTCAGTACTTACGTCTTAGAGCTGTGATGGTGATGCATATCAGGAGATAGAAAAGGGTTTTTTCCCCCTTTAAGGCAGGGGTCTCCAAACTTGGCAACTTTAAGACTTGTGGATGCTGACTGGGGAATTCTGAGAGTTGAAGTTTGGAGATCCCTGCTTTAAGGAATAAACAAAACAGTTGAAAGGGCCAAGATAGATTGGAGATAGTTTTCCAATAATATTTGTATCTCATTAGAGAAATTCTCTACTTCGAAGCAACTTTCAGAATGCAGAAGCCCCTCTTCCTCCCCACCCTCCACCAGCATTTTCCAAACAGTAAAAAGGAATTTGTCCTTTGAAATGCATTAAGCATATTAGCATCATAATTATATCATGGCTGTTAATATACATTTAAAAATATTTCTTTTTTAAATGATAGAATATTCTCTCAGAAAAGATTACAAACTACACAATAAATGCAAACAAATATCTGTAGACATATACATGAATTAACCAGTGAAGTTGGGGGGAAATATATAAGTATTTTATTTCTGGGTCAGGAATTTTAAAAACAAAGAACACATCTTTATTTACAGTTGCAGTAGACAGCAGAATTGCAGATCGGTTCAAAGAGCATTTGGCTATTAGACAACTTAGAACTAATTACTAGGGTGAAACCTTTTTGGCCAATATTTTCTGCAAGTTTCACAGTTTCAAAATACAGACTTGCCCAAATGATTACAGCACTATGAATATCAGATAGAAAGTTAAGGCAACCCATCAGTATTTGAATTCATGTAACTGTGCATTGTCAATGATTGGTAAATGGTCAGGCCAGTGATTTTTTCAACATGTGATTTTTCTTCTTCAGGTATGGTAGTAATCAATCGTTAGGTCCCTGTAGGGTTGAAAAAGAGTTATCCAAAATTTAGGCTCAGTGGAAAACATGGGAGTGTTTAAAATTTCCTGTAGATAAATGTACTTGGTTTTGCAATATAAACTGTACAGTGGGATACTTGCTGTTTTAAAAAAGCATAAAAGTGAATTGTTGAAGGATGATTACTCATGAGACCTTTGATGAAATTGCATGGCCATCTAATTTAGACATGATTTATTTCTGAATTTCTGTAGGTCTGCAAGCTTTTTTTGATTTAACTGGTAGCCAATTCAAATATAATTTTAGCTGAATAACAAGCAGATGACAAATTTTAATTGGCAGAGCTGAAAGCTAAAGGCACAATAGGTTTATTATTTTAAGGCATTTTGATTCTGGTTTGTTACTACAAGAGAAAAGGAAGCTATTAGACATGATATTTCTTTCTAGTAAAGAATAATAACTGTAGTGTCTTGGATCTGCTGGATTGCAAGTCCAGATAGACTGATTTCTCCCAGGGAAGCTTTCAAAAGAATATCCATGATGTCTTCCTCTTGGCTGGGCAACTGGACTCTTACCTCTGACATTGGCATGTCCTCTTGGCAAGCAAATGTTGCTTAATTTGTGCCATTCTCTTGGCTTGTTGCTGCCAAAAAATAAAAGAAAGATTCTTCTCTTTTCATGTTCCTTCAGTTCTGTTTTCATTTGTTGTTGCTGTAGAACCCAACCTCCCTTTCAGTTTATGGATACGAAGGAACTCACCTGTTTCTGCTTAATACGTTTACAAGTAGGTACACAGACACCAACAAGAATTAACAGCAGAAGCATTGCGCCAATTCCTGAGGCTATTTTGATCAGTGAGAATCTATTCTCTAAAATAGTCTCATTTAAGGTCTTTCCTGTGGAAAAAAGAAAGATTGGAAGTTGAGGAGAACAGAATGTGCACAGAAACAGAGACAGGAACAAGATGGTAGTGTTACTTACCTTGGAACTTACCCAGAACATAGTCAATACTGATTTTAACATCGTTGTTCACTTTGAGATCACACCTCCAGAGCCCTTCAGTTGTAGCTACGTGACAGAATTTATTCTCTGAAATGGGAGAGCCGCATTTGGGCTGACTCGTAGACTCATTTACATAAACCCAGCACAATTCAGTCAGTGGAGGGGCAGAAGGACTGATATGACCACACAAAGTTACGTTGTTTTCTTTGGATTTGAGCATGGGAGGGATAGCAGAGACTGCAGGGAAAGCAAGAAAAATATATTAGGGAAACAGTTTTTACAAGATCTAGGAGAGAATGTTCCCTTCCGTGAAGAATATTTTATCATAGGATCTAAAATACCAGGCTATTTATTTATGGTGCTGGAAAGGGTCCCTCTCAATGGAAAGAGGGCATAATCGATGATATCAAAGGATACAAACCCAGCTTGCTTATTTATTTATTTATTTATTTATTTATTTATTTATTTATTTATTGTTTGGACTTCTATGCCGCCCCATCTCCGAAGACTCGGGGTGGCTCACAACTAAAACAATGACAACAATAAATAATTAAAAGAGAATTAAACAAATCGCAAGCCCAATAATAACTAAACTAAGATTAAAATTTAAAATAAATTAAGAGTCATCCCGCCCCCAGGAAAGAGTCACAGCCCGGATTGGTCAAACAATCAGGTCTTCAGATTGTGGCGGAAGGTGCGAAGGTCAGGGGCCAGACGGAGCCCCAGGGGTAGCTGGTTCCAGAGGTCAGGGACCGCCACAGAATAGGCTCGTCGCCGGGGGACCGCCAGCCGACATTGGCTTGCCGACGGGATCCCGAGAAGCCCTTGCCTGTGTGCTCGCACAGGGCGGTTGGCACTTGATATCGGCAGGAGTCGCTCCCTTAAATATTGCGGACCCATGTCGTGTAGGACTTCAAATGTTAAAACCAAAACCTTGAATCTCACCCGGAGTGCAACCGGCAACCAATGCAGGTCACGCAGGAGGGGGGTAATATGGGAGAATTGGGAGACTCCCATCACCACCCGCGCGGCTGCATTCTGCACCAGTTGCAATCTCCGGATGGTATGCAAGGGCAGTCCTAAATAGAGAGCGTTGCAGTAGTCAAGTCTGGAGGTGACAAGGGCATGAGTGACTGTGCACAGGGCATCTTGGTCCAGGAATGGGCAAAGCTGACGAACAAGGCGGAGCTGGGCAAAGGCCCCCCTGGCAACGGCCCCCACCTGCTCCTCCAACCAGAGCCGTGCATCCAGGAGGACCCCCAGATTCCGTGCCCTATCCACAGGGGGCAACACCTCTCCCCCTATGGCCAAAGATGGACATTCCTGACTGGGCTGAGATGCCGGTATGCACAGCCACTCAGTCTTGGCCGGGTTGAGTCGAAGCATGTTTCCGTTCATCCAGATCCGTACCGCATCCAAACAACGGGTCATCAGGGAGAGGGCATCACTGATCTGGTTTGGGGTGGAGATGTACAACTGGGTATCATCCGCGTACTGGTGTACCTCACCCCAAAACCACGGATGATCTCACCCAGCGGCTTCATGTAGATGTTAAATAAAGGAGGGGAGAGGACCGACCCCTGAGGGACCCCACATGAGAGCGCCCTCGAGGTCGACCTCTGCCCCCCTACCAACACCGATTGTGACCGCCCTGAGAGGCAGGAGGTGAACCACCAGAGGACAGTGTCCCCCACTCCCAACCCCCCGCGGCGTCGCAAAAGGATACCATGGTCGATGGTATCGAAAGCCACTGAGAGATCTAATAGGACTAGGACAGAGGAAGAACCCCTGTCCCAAGCCCTCCAGAGATCATCCATCAGTGCGACCAATGCCGTCTCCGTGCTGAAACCAGGCCAGAAGCCCGATTGGTACGGATCCAGGTAGTCCGCTTCATCCAGGAAAAGTGGAAAATGCTGAGCCACCACACTCTCAACAACCTTCACCAAAAAGCGAAGGTTGGAGACTGGATGAAAGTTGTCTAACACTGTCGGGTCCAGGGCAGGCTTCTTCAGGAGGGGCCTCACCACCGCCACCTTCAAGGCTGAGGGAAAAACACCCTCCCTTAAGGAAGCGTTGACAACTGCCGGGAGCCAACCGCAGGTGGCCTCCCTGGAGGCATAAGCCAACCAGGAAGGACACGGGTCCAACAAACATGTGGTGGAACTCAGACGCCGCATAATCCTGTCCACTTCATCCTCGGAAACAGGATCGAACTCAACCCAGATCACATCAGCCAGACTGCTTGCACCCCGTTCCTCAGACCACTGCAAATCGGAGCACAATCCGCCCCGAATCCGGGCGATCTTATCCGACAGATATTGACCAAATTCCTCAGCCCTTCCCTGCAATGGGTCCGCCACCTCCCCTGGACATAGGAGAGAGCGGGTGACCCGAAGCAGGGCGGCTGGGTGGTTATCTGCGGACGCTATGAGGGTGGAGAGATAAGACCTCCTCGCCGCCCTCATAGCTACCAGATAAGTCCTAACATGGGCTCTTAGCTGGGCTCAATCGGATTGGAGAGTGGGTGGACCTCCACCTGCTCTCTAAACCCCTCTGATGGCGCTTCATCCCCCGGAGCTCCTCAGTATACCAGGGAGCCATCCGGGATCCACGGCGTGTGAGGGGACACATGGGGACAACCCTGTTGAGGGCATCTGAAGCGGCCTGTTGCCAAGCGGCTGCCAGATCCTCGGCAGAGCTGTGGGCAAGGGAAGAGGGAAAAAACCCCAGTTCTGCCTGGAACCTCTCAGGGTCCATCAGGCGTCTGGGGCGGAACCATCTAAGTGGCTCCTCATCCCAGCAGTGGGGGGCAGCCTGTTGGAAGACCAGCCGCAGGAGATAGTGATCAGACCATGGAACGGGCAGTGTCGTAAAACTAACCTGCCCTGTGTCACTACGCCACTGTTCTGAGACAAAAACTAGGTCGAGAGTGTTTCCCCCCTCATGAGTCGGGCCTTGAATCAATTGGGTCAAGCCCATGGCCTCCATAGAGGCCATGAATTCCTGGGCCAAACCCGACGCCCCCCCCCAGGGAGGGCAGATTGAAGTCACCCAGGACTATAAGCCCTGGGAACTCCCCGCCACCCCCGAGAGGACATCGAGAAACACAGGTAGGGCCTTAAGTCAGCAGCTTGCAAATATGATTCAAATTTTCCCATATATTGGCACCAAAATATGTAGCTGTTCAATTACATATTCAGCTTTCCAAAAAATAAGTAGCTCAGAGTAATTAGCAAATCCTTCAGGTGTTTCAGCCATAATCCTGTGCAAACTATGTTGATTAAACCATCAAATCAACTCTTCTTCTAATCTCATTGCCACCATCCAAAGTCAGAGCCCTCTTATTTAATAAAGCTGAGGAATGATCTTTATTTCTCAGCTAGAAGTTTCGCCATCTCCAGATCATACTGCAAGGACAGCAACCAAGGTCCCATCAAAATGTGTCCTTAGCCTTCATGCCAGAGATGGCAGAGTTGGGTTAATTACAATCTACAAAATGTTACAGATGCAGGTAGTTCTCAACTTACAACTGGTCACTTAGTGACTATTTGAAGTTAAGACAGACCTTCCCCACCCCCCAAAAAACCTACATAAGACTATTTTCAAAGTTACAATGGCCATACACGATTACACAATTGCATTTTGGGTGCTTGGCAGCCAGCTCACATTTACAACTGTATGAAGCATCATGTGACCAAGATTTGTGATTGGAGCCTGGAAAAAAATGCCCATTGGGGAAAATTGATTCACTTCACAACTGCAGCATTTACTTAGCCATCATGGTGTTCACTTAACAACCACTTCAAAAATGTCAAAAAAAATTGGGTCCAGTCACATGATGACTCAACATTCAACTGCAATGACTTATGACCCTAATTTCGGATTCAATTATGGTAATAAATTGAGGGTTACCTGTATCTATAAGACATAATGGGAAATAGATATTTTAAACTTCACACTAACACCTTACTTTTCAAAGTTGGTTTGAATTTACTAAATGGTATAATAGCTCACTCTGTTGCATGACTTACTAAAGTAAGTAAGCTAAGAAGAGCATCTGTCAGTTCCATACAGGGCAATCTCTTGTATCGTAAAGCATCACAGGTCAGAATAAGCTCCCTGAAAGCTCCCACAGTAAATGTACCACATAAAAGAAAATTTTATTTTATGAAGTTATGCAAATGGAAAATGTTTTCCCATCAACAATAATATCTTCATTAAACTATGAGTCTGTTACATTTCCTTCATTAAACTAAAAGGTCTGCTATGGGATGGGGGAATGGGATATCATTTTATCAAAAGCATTGTATTTCCTTGCTGTTGATCTCTAAAACCCTAAACTGTTTGGGACAGCTGTAGTGAGCTGCCTTGCCTTAAAGTTCTTCAGTGGAGTTTTTCTGCTATAGGAACCATCCTTACATCCCTGTGTCTTCATCCTCCCTCACACCATCAGCAACTCTTTGGATTGAAAACTGCTCAACTCCTGCTGGCCAGTTTAGACATGCATGCTTTCTGTCCTCTAGTCATGGGAACTGTCCTCCATGGCCAAAGTGGCAGGAGTCAGAATAAATGAGACACTTCTCTGATGCAGGCCTTGTAGGCACAAGTTCGTACTGGGTAAAGGATTGAGCGCATAAAGTTTATGTGCTTTACCTATGTCTGATAAGTTTCAAAAAGAATAAAATCATTCATTCATTCATTCATCTATCACATTTATAAACTATCCATCTCATCTAAATGAGTCCTAGTGATCAGTAGTGACTATAACCATTGCAATGCAGAGTTACATAGCCTCAGGAGAGAGGGGTCTACTTTTTTTTTTTTTATAAGAAGTTTTATTTTTCCAAAAACACAAACATAACAAACAAACATACAACACATAGATCCATATCAATTTCAAGTATGTCGGTCGGTCAAAAATCACAGTGCCTACCCCTCATTATTCATACTCAATATTACAAAAAGGAAAAGCTATAATCATTATTATTAATCCTTTATCATATTATAATCTCTATATTGTTTCAACAGTTCTATCTATCTTTATATTCCCAAAAATACATTACCAAACTTTTTTGTCTAACCATTGGTAGAACATATTCCATATCTTATAAAACTGCTTTTCTTCTTGATCCCTAATTTCAAATGTTAATCTACTCATTTCGGCACAATCCAAAATCTTCTTAATCACTTCCTCCTGTGTAAGTGTCTTATCATTTCTCCAGTTTTTAGCAAATACAATTCTAGCGGCTGTCAATACATTAACAATCAGATATTTCAGTTCTTTGTTAAATGTCTCTGGCACAATTCCCAACAGGAATATCTCAGGTTTCAAGTCTATATGTTGTTGTGTCATTTTTTCCAACCACATGTGGATTTTAGTCCAGTATCTTTTAGCATCAACGCAAGTCCACCACATGTGGTAGTAGGAGCCAGGTATCTGATGGCATTTCCAACACTTATCCGATTTATCCTTGAACATTCTTGCAATCCTTCTCGGGGAAGGAGAGAGGGGTCTACTCTTGAGGCATCTAGCATGAGATGCAGACCAATTAAGTTCTGTGATTCTTTAGCATGAAAGTGCAAATGAATAAGAAAGGAAAATGTTCCATTTATAGTTCTTTATATGCACCAATTTAGCACTTCGTACACCTGTGTTTAAAAACAGGATCTATGCTTTCTGGAGCGAATGCTAGACCTGTCTGCACAAAAGCTTCATTTAAACTGGGAAAGAGCTGTGAGTTGTGGGTTCTGTCCGCCCCTGGGTTTATGAGAGGTTTTCCACTGCCTTGCTTACAAGTGGTAGTGTGTGTTTGTGGTGAGAGTACCATTCAATCTACTTGTAGTTCTACACTCCTCTACTTGTTGCAGAATACCTTATGCCACTAGACTTGAAATTCTAGACCTAGAAAACCTAGAACTACGCCATCTTCGGTCTGATCTTAGTATATAAAATCATACATTGCAATGTCCTTCCGGTCAATGAATACTTCAGCTTCAACCATAACAATACAAGAGCACACAATAGATACAAACTCAAGGTTAACCGCACCAAACTTGATTGCAGGAAATACGACTTCAGCAACAGAGTGGTCAATGTCTGGAATACTCTACCTGACTCTGTGGTTTCTTCCCCAAACCCCCAAAACTTTAGCCTTAGACTGTCTACTATTGACCTCACCCCTTTCCTAAGAGGTCTGTAGGGGGCGTGCATAAGCGCACCAACGTGCCTACCGTTCCTGTCCTGTTGTTTCTTTTATTTTTCTTATATGTATTCATTTCATGTATTCACAACTATGTTTATCCTTATACTTATTATCTTGTGAGCGATTGACAAATCAAATAAATCAAATAAATAAATACTTCAACCAACTACTGCCAACATTGCAACCCTTTGAAACATTAGGCTAGAGCTGGAGGGGACCTCAGAGGTCTTCTAGTCTAGCTCCATGCTGAAGCAGGAGACCCTATACCATTTCAGACAAGTGACTGTCCAGTCTCTTCTTAAAAGCCCCCAGTGATGAAGCCCCCACGACTGAAGCTGCTTAATTGTCCTCACTGCTAGGAAGTTTCTCATCAATTCCAAGTTACTTCTCTCCTTTAATTAATTTCCACCCATTATTTCTTGTCCTGCTGTCCAGTGCCTTGGAAAATAAACTGACCCCCTCCTCTTTGTAGCAGCCTCTCAAATACCGGAATATTGCTATCCTGTCCCCCCTAGTCCTTCTTTTCTGTCGACCAGCCAAGACTGGGATCATTCTTCATATGTTTTAGTTGCCAGGCCTTTGATCACCTTAGTTGCTCTTCTTTGCACTTTTCCCAAAGTCTCAACATCTTTTTTGCAATGTGGTGACCAAAACTGAATGCAGGTCTTCCAGGTGTGGCCTTACTAAGGCTTTATAAAGCGGCACTAATACTTCACGTGATTTTGATTCTATGCCTCTTGTTTATACAACCAAGAATTGTATTAGCTTTTTTGGGCTGCTGCCACATACATGACTCATGTTTAAGTGATCGTTCATTAAGACTCCAAGGTCCCTCTCATGGTTTACTGTTTTTCACCTAATCCGTACTTGTACCTTTGGTTTTTCCTGCGCAAGTGTTAAAGCCTTGCTTTTTTCCACACTGAATTTCATTTCGTTGGATAGGGCCCATTGTTTTTTTTTTTTAATTACATTTATATGCCGCCCTTCTCCGGAGACTCAGGGCGCTTACAATTTTGGAGCACAACCCAATGCGCTCAGCAATAGCCTTCATTCCATTGTATATGCCTGCTTATTACTAAGCGGCATTTTTACAAGGTCAACTAATTGCCCCCAACAATCTTGGGTCCTCAATTTACCTACCCGAGAGGATGGAAGGCTGAGTCAACCTTGAGCCTGGTGGGATTCGAGCCTACAGTAATTGTAGGCAGCTGGAACTTAAGTGCAGGCAATTAACAGCCTGAGCCACCAAGGCTCTTAAGTTTCAAGTTTGTCAAGATCTTTTTGGATCCTGAGCTTGTCTTCTGAAGTGTTGGCTATTCCTGCCAGTTTAGTGTCACCTGCAAATTTGATTAGTTCTCCTTCCATTCCCTCATCTAAATCATTTATGAAGATATTGAAGAGTACTGAGCCTAAGACAGAACCTTGTGGTACCCCACTGCTTCCTTCCCTCCATGTAGATGTAGTGCCATTAAGGACTACTTGTTGAGTATGGTTTGTCAGCCAGTTACAAATCCATCTGGTGGTGACGCTGTCTATCCCACATTTTTCTAGCTTACCAAGAAGTAGGTTGTAGTCTACTTTCTCAAATGGCTTGTTGAAATCTAAATATACTATCTCCACAGCATTTCACTGGTCTACTAATTTAGTCACTATGTCAAAGAATGAAATAAAATTGTTTTGGCATAATCTGTTTTTAATCAACCCGTGCTGGCTACTATTTATAACTTTATTTGTTTCTAGATGTTCACAGATCTGTTTTTTAATGATTGTTTCCAGTATCTTCCTAGGTGTTGATGTTAGGCTGATTGGTCTGTACTTGTTCCTTCCTGCTTCCTTCCAAACTCCTCCTCCATATCTGTCAACTGTGCTACTTCTAAACTGAGATCTACTACCAGTACTCTTTTGAAAGGTCTCTTTTGGCAGACCTGTACTTGGAAATAGCCTGCCTGCTGGACCTTAGGGTGCACCAAGCAGGAGCATCAGGAGAGCTGTCTCTTACTTCACCTCACATCCTTCCTCTGTACCAATACTGCAATCTGTCAGACTGGCTATTTTGGGTTACAGTGCTTCTGAAATAGTCTCTGACAGAACTCAGACCCAGAACATATCCATGCCTGCATCCTCTTACTCAGGCAACTTGACTGAACCAACTCTTCTGAAACCCCTGTCTAATGTGACCTATTTCATTGCACACCAGCCAATGGGAATGGTTAATTTCAAGAAGGTTGAGTTTTGAGAATGTTAAAAAAATGGCTGTGTTGGTATTCAAAGGCAATAGCATCTATAATTAATATAGTAAGCTGAAATTGCATATTAGCATCAAACAGATGAAGACTTATTCCTACCTTTCACAACTATTAGGTTGATGGTTTTAATCAAAATTCCATGTTTAAATCCAATATGACATTGGTACTGTCCAGCATCTTCAGAATGGACATTGGATATTTGTTGGATGGAGCGATTGATGTTGCTTATGTTATGATCCTTCACGAGAATATTATTCTTAAGCCATTTCCAAGACTGGACTTTTGGAATCTCCTGATCACTTTTTTCTTGCTGGTCAATGTTCAAAGCACAGGAAAGGCTGATGCTGCTGTTAAAAGTGGCAAACTGGAACTCATCCAGTAGATTGGAAAAACCTGGTTTTATGTCCAACCAAAATAGAAAATAACATATGATCAGAATTGTGTGCATTGCTGCTTTTTCACTGTAGAAAAAGCCTATGGCCCTTTTCCCTCTTACAGTAGTGAGTTAAAGTGCTAACCTTGAGATGTCAAAAAACATTTGCTTCCCTCTGAGCTAATCCCTACTTTGTGGCTGATTCAGGGTACTGCTGAAAGGGATTTTCTTGTTTTGTGAATGTGACACTCACTATAGGCAAAGTAATTGTTTTTCTCGTCTTGGGTTGCAGCCAGCCCATTTTAGCAAGTCATCAGCTCATAGGGAAACTTCCATGAGTCTGGATACTGCAGAAGGAATGGGGAGGATCTGACTTCTGGTCTCTTCAGGTCTAGCACATCTGGAGGATCTCCCAAGTTAACAATGGGAAGATGGGAAGCCACAAGGGCAGAAACAGCTCTAAAGAAAGGAAAAGCAGACCATGCCATGATCGTGAACTAGCACGATCCTCTAGACTGGAGTGATGAAACTGACTAGATCCTGGGCAACTACTTCTCCAGCCAAGAGGGATGGAAAAGTCATCAAAATAAAGCACAGGGAAATTGTTTAAAAAAATCAACACATTCCCAGTTCAAGCTCCCTCATTGTTTTAGGGATACCACAAGGACCACTGAGAAGTGTAACAATAATTTTGCTTGGGTGCACTGGAAAAAGAGGTTCTGAAGTTTTTACTGCAACATTTTGACAAAAAATATATATCTGATAAAATCGCAATAGACAATGGGCTGCAGTGAATAGAGAACAATAGCATTCTATCCTATCTGTGATATAAATGTGAGTTGACATAGGATGTAAATTCCAAAAAAGAGTCTGTGATGAAGTAACCGTATCTTGGCACAATGCAGTGATATTGGAAGCAGTTAGCAGAGCAAATTATGGTTGATGCTGAACTTTGTATGAGGAAAGACTTCGACAGAACCTAAGTTTCAGGCTCTTTGATCCAAATTTAGTGCTTTCTCTTACCTAATACCTTGACATTGTAGGAGATGTTGACATTATAAGGAAAGATGTGACATTCCCATATCCCATTATCCTCCTGAACTGTAAGGTTTAATATCTGTAAGCTATCCTTTTGCAGTTTCCATCGTGGCTCATTCCCTGTTACTTTGGTCTTGCGGGGTTCAAACCACTCAATCCTGGCATCTTTGACAGGAGACAGGTGCAGCTTTAAAGTGTCACCTTGCAGGAGGTATCCACTTTTAGATCCAGTAACTGTGAAAGAAAGAAGGCCTACTGGTAAATTTTCCCTTCCATGCCTCTTCCCAAGGATAATTTATTTAATTACTCATTCAATAGCAGGGAGAAGAAGAGATAGACAGGAGACAAAGAGGCAGAGTTTATGATCTCTGTTCCATCATTCACCTTTCCACACTTCAATATCATAAGTAGCCACCTCCGTTTTATCCTCATAACAGGCATATTGTCCTGGTTCTGCTTTTCGCAGTTCTAGAGAAAAAGTCGTCTCATCCTTCAATATGTATGATACAGTCTGCCTGTCAACTTTGAAGAAAACAGAACTGGGTGACATTAAATCTTAAACACAAAGACTCATATCTCTTTTTATTGGCTATATGTGGATGGTTTGACCAGTTTTACCTTTAAATATTTTGCCATTCATTTTCTTTAGCAGAAGTTTTCCATTATAGTTCCAGATTATTAAGGGTGGATCATTGTCAGTTTTACTTCGACAGTGAAGGAAGACAGATGTGCCAGCAGCAACATTTAGCTTTTCAGCCCTTGTAGAAAAAGTTGCCCCTAGAAGAGCTAAAAGATCAACAAATGGAAATATAAAGAAAATCAACAATGAGAAACAAATAAGATTTAATCAACACTGAATTATGGATGTTTCCGAGCCTGAAGTGTGTAATCTGAGCTACTGTACTCAGTCACTATATTGGCCTTTTATTTTATGTAACTCATTATATTTTAACATATCTATTTACATTTTAAGTGTCTGCTGATTTACTCTGGAGTTATCAGAAAGTCTCTAATTCGCAAAAAAAATTGTCACTATACAAGGCATTTGTTTCGAAGCAAGGTCAGGGAGAAATGAAGAATAAATTGATAAGTCTCCAGACAAGGAAGAGAAATGTGCACATCATTATTTTTATAAGCTATCATAAAATATGGTTATGTCTAGACTTTTTAAGCCAAAGGAGATTAATTGGATTTAATTTTATTTATTTTATTTTAATTACATTTATATGCCGCCCTTCTCCGGAGACTCAGGGCGGCTTACAATTTTTGGGATACAACCCAGTGTGCTCAGCAATAGCCTTCATTCCATTGTATATGCCTGCTTATTACTAAGCGGCATTTTTACAAAGTCAGCTTATTGCCCCCAACAATCTTGGGTCCTCAGTTTACCTACCCCGAGAGGATGGAAGGCTGAGTCAACCTTGAGCCTGGTGGGATTCGAGCCTACAGTAATTGTAGGCAGCTGGAACTTAAGTGCAGGCAATTAACCGCCTGAGCCACCAAGGCCCTTAATGGTGATGTAGTAATGTAAAAAAGTATGTTCTTCACTGTGAACATAGATATCTGTGCACCAAAAAAGAGTAGCCTCACTTCTCAATTGACTTTTTCACAACAAGGCCATAGAAAAAGATTAAAATGTGCTGCATTTTGAATCTGAAGTCACAGAGGTGGTTCAGAGTAGGCATGAGCCCATAAACCATATCATATCAGTGTCTGCTCTAAGAATCTGGCTTAGTGTTTAAGGCATTGGGCTTGTCGGCCCAGGTTTGAGACCTGAGCATTGCATGATGGGGTTAGCTCCCATCTCCTGCCAACCTAGCTCCTGTCAACCTAGCAGTTCGAAGTCTGTAGAGATTCTCAGTCATGGTTGTCCCAAAGGTGCTTTTTTTCAGGAGGCAACTGGACTTTCTGTTTTTTTCTTTTGAAGACATTTCACTTCTTGCATGAGAAGCGAAACGTCTTTTAAAGAAAAAACAAGAAAGTCCAGTTGCCTCCTGACAGAAAAGCACCTTTGGGACTAGCAGTTCAAAAATCATGCAAATGTGAGTGGATAAATAGGTACCACTTTGCTGGGAAGGTAACAGCACTCTGTGATGTCATGCTGGCCACACGACTGTGGAAACGTCTTTGGACAATGCTAGCTCAATGGCCTTGAAATGAGCACCGTCCCCTATCGTAGGCAGCGTTTATTGGACTAAAAAAAAATCCACAGAGACTCCCATGCAATCCCAAGCAAATCTGAAGTTTAACTTAAGGGGACACCAACAAATGAGTTTTAACTGATGGCTAGACCATTGGATTTAGTGTTTGGTTAAAAAAAAAACTGGGTTTTTACAACTGTTTTATGTTTCTGCATTCTTCATTGGGCTACTTTTGAATGTGAGTTTATTTCTGTTCCAGAATATCAGGGGAACACCAGCTGATATTCAGGCTTCTTTTTAGACAAAGATTTAGACCGTTTAAAGCTAAACCCACATTGGCGAAAGCCAGTAATGAGTAGATTCACATTCTTCCCTCTGGTCACTTCTTTCTCTTTCTGCATCGGAAGTAATCACTTTACTTATGCTTTTATTGAGGGTTGTATGTTGGTGTCATGATCCTTTCACAGGGGAAAAAAGGATAAACTTGGAAAAGAAGCAAATATGAAACAGATTCATGAGGACAAAATAGTGTTTACAATGGAAAATTCAAGAGAAAAACCAATAAATAATTAAGTAAACATAAAGGACAGTCCTTTACATTAAAGGATGTATGGTCACTGTATCTTATGACCACAGGTCTCCCACCTTAGCTTTAGAACTTCTACACAGATAATTCATGCTGGCCATTCATGAGTACATCTCAGTATGTATGCTGATGAACTGCTAACCTCCATGTAAGATTCAAGGTGCTGGTGTTAACCTATAAAGCCCTGCATGGCTTGGGTCCGGGGTACTTGCAGGAGCGCCTCCTACCAGCATCGAGGTCCAATTGCCCAGTACGCTCTCACAGGCAGGCCCTCGTGGGGGTACCGTCAGCCAGACAATGTTGGTTGGTGGTCCCCCAGGGGAGGGCCTTCTCTGTGGGGGTGCCCACCCTTTGGAACCAGCTACCCCTGGAGCTATGTCTGGCCCCTGACCTGCGTTCCTTCCGTCGCGATCTAAAGACTTGGCTGTTTTCACAGGCCGGCCTGGATTGAGCGGGGTTGGGGATTTTAACATTGGGACATTTTAAAATTTTATATAACTATTTGGATTGGTAAATTTCAGAATAATTTTATATATTGTATATATGTTTTTGTGTAAGCCGCCCCGAGTCCCCCCGGAGATGGGGCGGCATATAAATCCAAATAATAAGAATAATAAGAATAATAAGAATCACCTGTTGGGCTTCCTCCCCCACCCCCCCACCAGCAAAAGTTATGAAAAGAAATGAAAATTGTTAGGCTGAGGACAGGAAAATAAGAGATCAAATGATAATTCCATTGTGCCATAAATATATCTTGTGATAAACTCACCCAGGTAAAGAACAAAGGCAACAAAAATGCTGTTTAAAACCATATTCACCAATGCACCTTTTCACCTGGACGACTGACAGCTGCAATGAGTTCCTGGCAGAAAAAATAAAAATCATCTGGAAAAGTCAGCATGGTTTATTCTGAAAATATCGTGTAGCATTCAATATGTAGGGCAAAAGCAACTAGAATAAGTTTATCCTCAACACTGAACAAAAGAAAAATTAATTACAAGCTTAAAAACTTAAATAATTTTAAATAAACAGCAAAAAGCTAAAGAAGATTTTGATCTATGAAATTTACAAGTGAATTAAGAGTTCAGTTAAAAAAGGATTTGGAAATTCACTATAAAAAATAAATAACTTCTTGTGGAAACCAGAGTTATTTTAATCTACCTTGGTTCATAACAAAGATAAACGAACTTATAGTTTTAGAGACTGGATATAAGAAGGGACTAAAGATTCTAAGAAGAAGGGGAAAAAAATACAAGGCTGCTTTTGTTAGTTAAGTGGAAGTTATAAAATGATACAAAACATAACATTGAAAATATTAAAGGAGATGTTTGAGGAATGGAGCCAGAAATTAGTAGCTACAATATCAATAGCATCAGTAATGAGGTGTGATATTCTCTCTATTGATTATGTCCAAAAAATGTCTATGAGGAAGTGACAGATATGGAGCAAATATTGTCTGACAAAACAAAGAAAATATCAAAAGTGAAAGCACAAATACAAGATCAAGAGAATGGTTTGGAAAAGGATGCTTCATTGGATATATAAAAGAAAGTTTGAAGTTGACGTTTTAAAAATTAAAGGAGAAACTCAAATGACAAATCAAGAGAGTAGCTTGAAAAATGGTTTCTTACTGGATCTGCAAAAGAGGCTTGTTAAACCCTTGAAGAAGTCTGGAATAAAGAATTGAAAAGAAATCAAAGCCTATGAGAATATTTGAATGAACTAAAGACCTATGTAAAATGAAGAAATATAAAGTAATTTGATTTAGACTGTAATCAAAATTCTTAATAAAAAAATTATACACCAGATAAGCAAAATATCATTTAACAAAATACTGGCCAGGTTCTGTAAGCCATCATGCAATCCCCATGTGGTTTCTGCTAAAAATCTTTCCCTAAAATATCCTCAGCAGAGATTCCACAGCCTAAAGTGATGATCAAGTCCCTGATAAGCAGGTGCTACTAAGCAGTCCCAGTTATTGTTTATACTCTCTGTCTCTTAAGCAAAGGGGCAAAAAGTTGCAAAAGTGCCCTGACAGAACTCAAAAGTCCTGGGAGAGTGTCGCATAACTGGCAGCATTATGTGGTCATCTGCTGCCATTTTGGAGGTTCCTGGCATATGGAAGGGGCCATGATTGTAATAATTGCTAACTTTCTTAATATTAATACAATACATTCCTCTTTGACATTTCACACTGGCTTGAACTTACTGTCTTCAAACCCCAAAGAGCCTATTGACCGCCAAATGGTCACCAGGATGCCAAGATTGCCCTCCTTTCTGTTTGTGAAGGACTGAGACAATAAGTATACTATAATAGTGCTGCAAAAATACAGGTGACCACTAGATGGCAGCCAAGAGATACAGAAAATGTTTAACCTTCTTCCTTATCTGAAAGATTTGCCAGAGAGCAGAGAGTGTCCTATTTATGACCCAAACACCATGCATTATCTTAATGGAATATGTGAGTGGGTAGCCTACAACCTTAAGTCCAGAATGCAGATCTTCCTGCAAGTCTGTGATAGATCATGATTTTTACATGACAGGACATATGCAAGCAGGCTAGTTTAATTTATATTTCATTCACTTAAATTATATGTCTTACATATTCATGAACCACCTTTAAAGCATGTGGCTCCCACCAAATTCTCCAAGCAATGCCAGCAAATCTGGAGTATGACATAATGGACAACCAATTGGAAGAGGTCAATCTATACTCTAATACACACATACAAAAAGAGGGGACTTAACAGAATGTGCAAACTGTTATACAATATGCTTCATTTCACATGCTAGCAAAATAATGCTTAGCATCATCCAACACAGATTAGAGCCCTACATGGAAAAAGAGATGCCAGATGTTCAAGCTGGCTTTAGAAAAGGCCAAGGAACACATTAATGCTAATGCATGCTGGATAATTGAGAAAGCCAGAGAATATAAAAAATAAGTCACTATGTGTTTCATTGATTTTAGAAAGACCTTTGATTGTGTCAATCATGTCTAGTTCTAGAATATGCTCAGAAAATCCTGGGAATCCCAGAACATCTGATTGTCCTCATGAAAAAACAGACCAACACCAGGTTGGGAAAGGAGTGTTACAGGGCTGTATATTCCCTGCTTTTAATTCAGACTATCTGCTGAATATATTTTACGGGAAGCTGGATTGGAAGAAAATGAGCATGTTTTAAAATCAGAGGAAGAAACCTTGTGTTATGCTGATGATACTACCAATAGCTGAAAATGCAAAGGATCTGCAAACCCTAGAACTAACAGTCAGAGATCAGAAGGAAATAATAGGACTAAAATTAAATATAATGAACAAAAAAATTATGACTGTGTAGAACAATTAATCTTAGAACTGATAATGTAAATGTCCAAGTGGTGGAGACCTTCTGCCTTTTTAGGATCAACCATCTACAGTAAAGGAGCAAGCGGTCAAGAAATACATTGCACATAAGCACTTGTTTAGAGAAGCCCTAAAGACTCTGATGTATTTATGCCTCCAAAGAACAGAATTGGGCAAAGCCATGGTATTTCCTATGGGACTCTACAGAAGTGAAAGTTGGACTTTCAATAAGCAGGATAGGAAGAATAATGGTGCCTTTGAACTTCGCTGTTAGAGAAGACTCTTCAGGGTACTATGGACAGCTGAGAAAACAAACCAATGGCTCATCAGCAGCAAGACAGATGGACTCAGTTACAATTGCAATGAGGGCACGCCTTGAAGACCCAAAAGGCCAAATTATGGATAGACTGACATGGAGAAATATCTGTCTATGGGGTAGCTGGGAGTCAAAAATGAGCTGATTGCACATGATCAGTCAATCAAAAGTTTTAACAATGCAATACAAAAATGAGACAGAGAGAGAAAGAGGGGGGGAGAGGGACAGGGAGAGAATGATGGTTGTAAAGTAATAAAAGTCATCAATGTATAATGGGTGATAAATGGGGGGGAGAAAGACTAACTAAAAAAGAGAAAAAGTGTAAACAATCTGTTACAATTAAATATAGATCATATAGATAATGATTTATTTTATACTTTCTTGCTTTCAAAGGATAAGCCACACAGAACCCTTTGGAGTTTTATAGCCTCTAAATCAAATCAAAATAAATACCTATTGCTATGCATCTTACCATTTCTAGAATATATGGAATTTTCAAAAATAGATAAGAGTGTATATCAGTGTTTTGTATCTGAAAAAATATCACTGACCACTAATCTGAGATAGGGCAAAATGTTGTATCAGGTAAGACCCTGTCCTTATAGCATAAGCCAGCCATTGTCAAAGGTATATAAAGCCTTTCATCATTACTGTTGTTTCATTATGGTGATTGAATAACTCTAGAATTAAAATTACTAGCAGGGTAGCTTCTGACTATATATCCATCAAGCCTAGTGCCATGTGTCCTAAATGTCAGCAGCCTTATCAGGTCTCCAGAAAAGTTCTTTCACATGTAACCTATTTCTTTTTTATTTCTATTTCTATTTCTTGAATATAGAAATTCAACCTACAGGCTTCTTTGGTTCTTTTTGAAAGAAAGTACTACAGTAGGGATTAAGAGCAGGGCGATGCAGTATTGGTTAGAATAGCAATAGCAATAGCACTTAGATTTATATACCGCTTTACAGTGCTTTACAGCCCTCTCTAAGCAGTTTACAGAGTCATCATATTGCCCCCAATAATCTGGGTCCTCATTTTACCCACCTTGGAAGGCTGGAAGGCTGAGTCAACCTTGAGCCTGGTGAGATTTGAATTCCCAAATTGCAGACTGTTGGCAGTCAGCATAAGTAGCCTGCAGTACTGCATTCTAACCACTGTGCCACCATGGCTCATGCAGTACTGCAGGCTAACTCTGCAGAATGAGTTCTGCAGGCTAACTCTACCCATAACAGGAGTTCAGTCCTGCCTGGCTCAAGGTTGACTCAACCTTCCATCCTTCCGAGGTCAGTAAAATGTGGACCCAGATTGTTGGGGGGGGCAATATGCTGACTCTGTAAACTGCTTAGAGACTGCTGTAAGGCACTGTGAAGCCATATATAAGCCTAAGTACTATTGCTATTTTATAATAAATACCTATTGCTATTTTATAATAAATAAAATATATTTTACAATAAAAGCTCTGGTTATAATACTGAGAGATGTAGTGCTAGCCAACATCCTGAATAGCTAAATATAGCAAGCAACAATGCAGTAGATAGATAGTAATAGGAAAAAATATAGCTATCTCCAAAGTAAATAAAGATGAAAAGTGCTGATCTGCTGAGTATCAAGACAACAATGAGATTTTTTTTAAAATGCAAACTTTGTGGTGGCCACTGAGTTTCCCTGGATGACACTAGTAGCTGGCAGCACACTGCAGCCTGGTGGAGGGGGCCTCTTTTGCTATCCCATGAGCTCATCTTCTATTCATTCTCTTATCTGTTGGGATGGGGATGGGATGTCTCTGATTTTCCAGGTGTACAGGTGATATCATTTACTAACATCACCACTAGTCTTATGGATTGGTTGGGAGGTTGCACCAATGTGGTTGAGGGGTTTCACCCATGTGGATCTATTCTCCAATCCCAATGCTGTATCTATGCTGTTCTTTTCTGCTTGTAAAAATGGTATAAAAGTAATAAACACCACGTATGTGGTCAGACATCTTTGGGCACTGAAATGACTGGTTATTGAATCCCTACAAAACTTCATTTGTTAAAACTCATCTTTCAAATTCTGTAATTACAGAAATGGAGACTTTGCTCCTTAGAGACTTTTTGTGTGAAGCTGAAAAAAATGAATTTATGACTTACGGATTTGATGTTTAGAAAACATAGATTATTTTAAAAAGTTACATGTTGTAATAAAAGAGTAGGTGGTAAATTTCCATTTACATATCTTTGTGATGTTGAGATAGAGATAAAAGCACAAATATGCCCTTGAGAAGAGGGGGATGGATGCTGGGAACCGGAACCAGAACAGAAGAGGACTTCCAGGTATGCAGTAGAAAACTGAAGACAGCTCCACTAACCAAGAACTAATGACTGCAACAAAACAAGGAGCCAGCAAATGCACCGGCTTCTCAGAACTCCTGTCCAGACAAGGAGATGTCTCAGAATCACTCACACCTCCTCCAGACAGCAGTCCCCTGGTTCCTCCGGGAAGCCAAGGGATCACAATCTTGCCCAAGCCTCAGTCAGCACCTTCAAAAGGACACTCAATTCATATACTTCCTTTCTTAATCACTTCTGGAAATCGTTAACTTTTCTTTTTTTGCGTATTAAGACCCTTCAGAAGATTTTGAAATTAAGTATAAGAAATCTTCCTGTGGAGAAATGCTGTTGGTTAGGGGGGGAAACATGATGAGATGGAATTCCCAAGGTTGGATACTAGAGGGAACCAGAAAGAATTAAAGATTACAATGAAGAAAAAAAAGAACCAGTAATATCACTTAGGAATCTAAGTGAAGAAACTAATGATAATTACATGATTGTTCAGCATTGTGTCTGAAACAGAAGAATGTTACCATTTTGAACCATATCTGAATAAGTTTCAGAGAAACTGGAACAAATTTATATATAGCATGGCAACAATCAGAGACATAGAAGCATTGGACATAGCCAGGCTTGGAAAAATAAGGAAGTTTGGGGAGAGCCAGAGACGTAATAAGAGCACTGTTCAAATACTTAGAGAATTTCCATTGAAGAAGTCATTTCCTGTCTACATCATCCCAGAATGTTGGACACAGAATAATAGTCTTAAATAGCAGCAATTTTTATACTGATACAATGGGAGCAACATTTATATTGAATTCCTCCTCTAAACGAGGAAGGCAAACAGGACCTATAAAGTCCCAAGGATGTAATTGCCTTTGAGCTGGAAAATGTAGAGTTCCTAGAAAATCATTGTTTGTTTAAAAGGGTTGAATAAAATTCCCTTGTTATGGGGCGCCTCCTGTTTTCCTGTATTTATTGTTCCGTCTCTACTCTCCCCTCCTCTTGGCCTTATGGCTGCCTTACCCCCCCTCCCCCGCAATTCCTCTTTTTGTGGCCTGGGGTTTTATCATAAAATCTACATACATGATAAACATGATTAAGGACAAGACCTAGCTCCTTTTCTGTGGATTTCTCATTTTCCACATTGCTGTTTATGACAAGATGAGCCTACATTCTCTCTGCCATTCCCACTACATTAATCCCAAATGATTAAATAATGAGAACGAATTCAGAAACAGTACAAACGAGATCGGATGCATTCTTAAAAATCCTTCTAATACTTTCAGTTTTACCTAAAACCAATTACAGGGGGATCACTTTTGTGGGCCAGATAACAATGCAGGGATGCAGCTAATCCTTTATTTTATGTTCTTTTTTCAACTTAAACCCTATCCCCATGCCTTGTGTTCTCCAGCAGAGTCTCCTAGGCAAACAGGCATAACAATTCTTTCTCTAAGAACTCAACTTGAATAGTTCTCAAGAAAAGTCAATTTATGCTTTAATTGCAGTTATAGACTAACTATAAAGATCAGCTTTGGTAGTGTCTACATTTCTAGTCCTAAGGCCAAAAGCTTGGAATCTAAGTTCTTTCTTCTATCCTTTTCCTGTGATGGACCACTAGCAACTTATTGACTACAACGGAACTGTCTAACATAAAGATCTTTTGATCTTAGGATATTTGTTTTCCTACTGTGCCAGTCCATCTCTTAAACCACTATGCTTGTACCTTTGTAATGTGGTTGGGAAACAAGCAATACATAATTATCGTCGTCACATTTAAAAAGAAATTAGAATAGAACTTTTCTTGTGGATGATGCTTTAACAGGTAGATTTAGTACAATAAAAATATTGTTCTGCATAAATATTTGTTGAATTTAAATCTAATATTTGATCTCTGTATTAGGGTTTGATTTTATAAACTTCTACAGCATTAAATGTGGCTGGCTTATGGACATATTATTTCAAATGTTTATATTTATTTTGAAGGATATTCATCATTTTAATGATACTTGTACAAAACCTGGTATATGAATATAATGGATTTCATAAGATCAATGTATGATTGTTTCATAAAAAGTCATTGCATAATCAGATCAGTTGGATGTCTTTCCAAAGAAAATACATACAAGGTGGTGAATGTTATGCTGTGTTCAATTAGTTGCATATCTATTCATATAGTATTGAATTATAATTTGCCTCAATAACTAAACTATGCACAGGGTTGGTCATGCTATTGAATGAACTGTAATCCACAAACTCTGAAATTGTGTGTTGTCATCCCCCCAAGCTATCTAGATTCTGAATTCATAGCTTTTCTGCATACATTTTTTGCTAAATTTCTAGCTACCAAGGTGCAGATAAGGCCAACTTGTTAACTAATCAGATGAAAAAAGTTGCTCTTATGGTTTTCAAGAGCAACTTTAGATGCACCAAACTTTTCATGGTAAATGAAGGCTTTGTGCAATTTTCTACACTTAAACATATTCACTTTTTAATTATCTCTAATGTTAGCATGAACTAATAATGGCTACAGAGTTGAGCCTTGTGTGGCAAAAGGAACAATGTCTTAGGTGACATTTTTTGAGACTGTTAGCAGAGCATAATTTCTACACTACTGTTTTTCTTTCTCTTTCTTTGAAACTTAATTTGTCTTCATTGTTTATCTTCTCATAAAACAACTGCACTTTATGAATGCTGTCAGATGCAAAACAGTGCAACATTAATGGCTGAATAAATACTTTTTAAAACACCAACAGGAAATAGGAGTCTTAAGTAAACTAATTGTATGGGCGAAAAAACTGCATGAAGGAAGCTGCATTTGTACAGATTTTATGAAGATTAGGTGATGATCAATGGTGCAATTCAATGAATAAGTTGGAAAATATAGTGAGAAATTTACAGTAAGAGTGAAACTTATTTTTGATGTATTATATATTTCCATATGTGATAAACATCTTCTAGAATTCTTAAATGTAGAACTGAACTATGTTTTGATATCTAAATTAAAAAAGGTTAAATTTTCAGCTGAGTTAAAGCTGACCCTGTTGCTCCACATAAACAAAATAAATTCTAAGCTAGCCCATCTGAAATGATGGGTCAGCATAGCCTTTTTGTCCAATATGCTGGTTTACCATATAGGTCTCGTTTTCAAAGAGACAGTATTAAAACATATCTGTACATTTGCAGCACCTGAAGGCAGAATTCTATTATCCCTTGACATGAACACAAAACAGTAAATCAGATAATAGCAAATTTTCCATAAATGAAGGTAATGCATACCATCTGGTTCTTCCTATTACTGAAGAGTTAAGAGCTAAGCAATCCAGAAATTGCATACAGCTCCCAAGATTCTGGATTTCTACTCCTTTTACAAGCTACAATTGTAAATAAAATCTTGTTTTGATATACAATTAGTCTTCAACTTACAACCTTTCATTTAGTGACCATTCAACGATACAACACTGAAAAAAAGTGACTTATGACATTTTTCACACGACCGTTGCAGCATTCCCATGGTCACATGATCAAAATTCAGATGCTTAGCAACTGCCATGTATTTATGATGGTTGCAGTGTCCCAGGGTCATGTGATCACCTTTTGTGAACTTCTGACAAGCAAAATCAATGGGTAAGCCAGATTCATTTTACAACTGCATTGCTAACTTAATTGCAGTTTTTAATTTAACAGCTATGGCAAGAAAGCTCATAAAATGGGGCAAAACTGTCTCACTTGGCAATAGAAATTTTGGGCTCAATTGTGATTGTAAGTTGAGTGGCTTACCTAAATACCTGTATGTATTTATGGTAGTATTTTTAAAAACAAGCCACTGTTTCAGGTTTAGAGGAAATGCTAAATAAACTATTTCCGATTTGTTTAATTACTCATGCTAAGAGAGGAGCCAAG
Source organism: Naja naja (assembly GCA_009733165.1). NCBI lineage: Eukaryota > Metazoa > Chordata > Lepidosauria > Squamata > Elapidae > Naja > Naja naja. Next base: position 196,880,433 of record CM019149.1, read on the forward strand.
AAGAAGTGAATGGGCAGTCTGCAGCTTTTCACAATAAGTTTCACCAGAATCCTAGTTTATTTTTCCACACAGAGACATTGAATCTTGGTTGTATCAGAATTCAGGTAGATGGAGGTACACTAAACATTACAGCAGGAGTAATGTTACATGTTGCATATGAGACAAGAAAAACAACATGGGTGGTTCAAAGAGAAACATAAAAGAAGCTTTGTTAGATCAAATCAATACTACTGAATAACCAAGAAAGGATAGTTGATCAACAGAGATAAAGACAATCCACTTTTAGTGCATTTTAAGAAACCCATAGAGGTGTGCATCTTTGTGAGTTACAGAATAGAGGAAAACAGGAAAACTGAATGTGTCCCATTCAATTCCTTCCTTCCCATCTTTGAGAAGAGTGAGACTCGAGAATGCTTGCTCCTTTTCGCTACATTTTGCAAGGATTGTAGAACAAGGTAAAGAATGCATAAATTTGCATTCTCTGTGGAAGTAAATGAAATGTGCATTGACAGTCTCACTGCCTAGCCCTAGAACAGGGGTGTCAAACTTGATTTCATTGAGGGCGGCATCAGGATTGTGTTTGACCTCAGAGGGCTGGGTGTGCGTGCCTGTGCGTGTCTGTGGGTGGGGTTGTGCGTAGTCATGGTGGACGTGGCTGGGACGGGTGTGGCCATGGTGGGCGGAGGAGGTACAAGAGTGCCACTCAACAGTCACGTCCCCAGCCGAAGACTAGAATAACAATAAACCTTTTCCATCAGACAACCCCCAACCTGGAGCCCCCCCTGCTGGCAGGGATGAGAGGCATTGCATCTGTCCTCTCCAGGGCACCAGTTTTGTGGGGCTGTAATAGATTGTGGCTGTTTTTTATTTCTTCTTTAGGAGAAAAAAAAACCAGACAAACACACTCATCTGCGTAACAAAAATTATTGGCTTGTGTTTCCAGTATTAATTAGCTGAGTTTCCCTCTCTTCTTCTTCTGCCACCACGGAAACTCTCCCAATATTTTTCATGTTGCTTGGGGAGGGGAGTCTGCCAGTGAGAGTCTGGGGCTGACACTGTGGGAAAGGAGGAAGGTGAAAGAAGGAGCCAAAGGATCTACGGGGAAAAGCTAATCTCAAAGGCTTTTCTTAGGATTTAGGTGAAAGGCAAAACCCAACAAGTTAAAAATTGGAATTAAAATTAACTTCCAACTAACTGGAAGACGGGAAACTTGTTTGCAAGGAATAAGATTCATAAAGGCCAGATTCCTGATGTCATTTTCTCCATGTAGGGTGTTTCTCCTCCTCTGCTGCCACAATCAGACACTGGGATACCCTTTGACACTGCTAACTGCAGACTTGCAGCAGAGTGCTGCTGGAGGCCAGGGAGGCCCAAAACAGGCCACTCGGGGACCTCGCGGAGCCTTCACATGGCCTGTTTTTGGCCAGCAGAGTGCTGCTGGAGGCTGGGGAGGCCAAAAACGGGCCGTGCAGGGGCCTCACGGGGCCTCCACACAATCCATTTTTGGCCAGCAGAGGCACCACAGGCCAGTCCTTTGATATTTCCAGGCTGGCCCTGTGGGCCAGATTTAGCACCGGGTCTGGCCTGCAGGTCTTGAGTTTGATACCTCTGCCCTAGAAGCTTAAAAGCTACAAAGATAAGGTGAGATAGAGGAAGACAACTGGAGATTCTCTGGGTAGGGCTGCCTGATTAGGTCACCCCAACACCTCCAATGGGCCAACTGTGGAAGAACTGACCTTCTCTGACTGGGCCCAGCTGAAAGGCAAAAAGACCTGCTAAACCTCAAAAGCTAAGATTGGTATTCAAGACTATTATGTGGGGGAGGGGAATCAAAAGAAACCTAATAGCACCTTTTTTGATAGTCTACAAATTTTATTCAAACATGTAAGCTTTTGTGAACTTTAAAGTGGCTAGGCTGATATAGGATTTAAATTAGGTTGAAGGGGGAGGGGAGGGGTGAAGACAGGTTGCTTATTCAGGTTACATATGAGACTGTTTAGAAACACCTGATCAGTTAACTATTGTAATGTATTAAAAACCCATTTTCTTTGTTGAATCCTTTTGAAATTGCCTGAAATCTTTTGATATATATGTGTCAACCATTTCCTGCTCAGTGGTGCTGTTAGTTCTGTTTCCCTTAAGCTGTTATTTTGAGGTCTGCCACAAAGTGTTCTGGGAGGTTAAAATGCCCTGATATTACTTTGTTCTTTTTTTTTTTTTGAGTCCTCATGTCAAATTTGTGTCATCAGTTCTTGTGCAAAATGTGTTCCATTTGTTGATTTTGGAATCTGGAAGAACATGAATACCTCACATTAGAGAAACAGCACATGAAGATAGCTCTAATTTTACCTGTTCATTTGTTGGGACCTGTGATGGCTCTGTTGATGTAGATGTGGGAACAAAGTAAACATTTGGTTTGTTGTAAAGTCTGGCTGTCATGTTAGCATCTTTGTCCTGTTTTTTTGTTTTTGTTTTTTGTGCTTCTTGTGAGAATTGGCTTCAGGTTGAATGGCTGACAGTAGGCAAGTATGGACCAGGCGCTCAGAGCCTAAGAAAGTATGGTATCGTATGGGCTGTGGCTTGCTGATAATGCATGTGAATGGCTTGTGCTCTGAGCTATAGGTGAGTACTATTCTGTTGTTCTCTTTCTGTGGTATGTCTTTTAATAGTCTTCCCTGGGAATTTATCTGAAACTATTGATTTACCCATTGCTCTCACTGGGTGAGTAGTTCAGTTTTTCTGATTGCCTGGTTTAATTCTGTCAATTGAGTATCTCTGTCAAGTGGATCAGAATAAACGCAGCATAAAGCCTGGGATACAAGAAGGACTTAATTTCTTGCTGAAATCATAGTTTGACCTCCAGTTTGACAGTCTGAAGCCTTGGAACAGCTTGCGTTTGGTCTGACTCATCTGACCAGCTTGCCTCAGTGTGAACGCAGGCCACTAACTATTTCTTAAAGTCAGAAATGCGTGACATCATCTTCTACTCATCCACAGCCCACTGGCAATGCAATCTGTGACTGCCTTTTTCTGCTGTGAACCAGAAGTACTGTTTTCCGACTCAAGTAGTACTGTCCAGTTTGCTTGCTGCTCTTTTTTTCATCATAGGCAATCCCTTGACTTGGTTACTGGGGAAGGAGCACTGCATACATGATACCTCCCATCACTGGTTGCTGCCCTACAATGTTGTTTTACAATTTACAAGTTAATTGGGGAAATGGTGGACGGCTAGATCCTCCCTCCCTCCCTCCCTTTCATTGATCAAGAAGTTAAATTATGTGTCTTCTTTCTTTCTTTCTTTCTTTCTTTCTTTCTTTCTTTCTTTCTTTCTTTCTTTCTTTTAAAAAGTGATATATGCACAAGAGTTTTGCTACATTCTCCTCTAATCAAGTGATAGGAAAATATGATAAAACTGGTTTATTTTCTTCCTCTTTTACTTTTACCAGCCCAGGAAATGTATGGAAGCAGGAAAATGCATCTATTGAGGGCTGTGGTTAATGTGATCCAGACAGAACCTTAGGTCATCACCTTACTGGAAAAAAGAGGAGGAGTTTGAAATCCAGAACGAGGCATCTTAAGTTCATTTCTAGTCAGTTTACACACAGGAATCAAGCAGCTCATGACTATAACAAAGAAAAGTTCACAGCCTTGTGGTAGAAAAAAAATGGGAAAATATTTACACTTCCCAAGAGTGGTTGTCCTGTCAAAATCACTCCAAGAACATAGTCCAAAACCATATGAGAAGTCATTAAAAAGAAAAATATCCAGGGATCAGCATGGTTTGCTATAGTAAAATCAGTGTCCATGATCCTATTGTCAGAAAAATGTTATTTATTTATTTATTTATTTAATTGGATTTATATGCTGCCCCATCTCCGAGGGGACTCGGGGCGACTAACACAAATATATAAACAATAAATACAACTGTATCAAATTCTGTAATCCAATTATAAAATCAATAAAATACCCTTCAATTAAAATTCCCAACCCTGCTCAGTCCAGGCCAGCCTGTACAAACAGCCAAGTCTTGAGATCACAGCGGAAGGAGCGCAGGTCCGGGGCCAAATGCAGCTCTAGAGGTAGCTGATTCCAAAGGGTGGGCAACCCCACAGAGAAGGCCCTCCCCCGGGGGACCGCCAACTGACATTGTCTGGCCGACGGCACCCCCAGGAGGGCCTGCCTATGGGAGCAGGCGATCGGACCTTGATGCTGGTAGGAGGCACTCCTGCAAGTACCCCAGACCTGAGCCATGCAGGGCTTTATAGGTTAATACCAGCACCTTGAATCTTATACGGAGGGCAACCGGCAACCAATGAAGATCGCACAGGAGGGGTGTCACATGGGAGAATCGGGCCGCTCCCATCACCGCCCGTGCGGCCGCATTCTGTACCAGTTGAAGCCTCCGTATAGTCCTCAAGGGCAGCCCCAGGTAGAGAGCATTGCAGTAGTCAAGACGGTAGGCAACGAACGCATGAGTGACCATGCACAGGGAATCTCGGTCCAAGTAGGGGCGCAACTGGTGTACCAGGCGAACCTGGGCAAAAGGCCCCCTGGCGACGGCTCCCACCTGCTCCTCCATACTGAGCCGTCCGTCCAGGAGGACACCTAAGTTGCGTGCCTTATCCACAGGGGGTAACACCTCTCCCCCTATGGTCAGAGATGGAATTTCTTGAACCCGAAATGCCGGTATGCACAGCCACTCAGTCTTGTCTGGGTTGAGCCGGAGCCTGTTCCTCCCCATCCAGATCCGCACTCCAGGCATTGCAGCACAGGGAGGGCATCACTGAGGTGGTCGGGATGGAGATGTAAAGCTGGGTATCATCAGCATATTGATGATACCTCACCCCGAAACCATGGATGATCTCACCCAGCGGCTTCATGTAGATGTTGAACAGGAGGGGAGAAAGCACCGACCCCTGGGGAACCCCACAAGTGAGGGTCCTTGGGGTCAATCTCTGCCCTCCCATCAACACCAACTGCATGTGTCCCGAGAGGAAGGAGGATAACCACCATAAAACGGTGCCTCCCACTCCCAGCTCCCGAAGACGCCGCAATAAGATACCATGGTCGATGGTATCGAAAGCCGCTGAGAGGTCTAATAGGACTAGGACAGAGGAATATCCCCTGTCCCGAGCCCTCCAGAGATCATCAATCAGCATGACCAATGCCATCTCCGTGCTATAACCAGGCCTGAAGCCCGATTGAAATGGATCTAGGTACTTGGTTTCTTCCAGGAAAGCCGGAAGCTGTTGTGCCACCACACTCTCAACAACCTTCGCTAAGAAGCGAAGGTTGGAGACTGGATGGAAGTTGTTTAAATTGGCTGGGTCCAAAGCAGGCTTCTTAAGAAGGGGTCTCACCACCGCAAATGCTGATTGATTTGTTCTTTTTCTCACAAATACATTGGGGCAACTTGCTAGTTAAAAATTAGGTTAAAAGTCCTTCATATTAGTCAGAAAAAAGAACAAGAGCCTTCCTATTGAGATAGATGTACATTGGGAAGAATGATTTTCCTTTTACAGTGGACTTATTTCAAAGTTTCTTCTTTGGCTATTTTTTCCCAGAAAAAAAAAGATCTCTCTCACACACAAAAAAGCTTAAGTCCATGGTTAGCTTTGTCAAGGAGCAAAGAGACTGAGGTGTTATACTACCTCCAACCATGGAAGCTCACTGAGTTGTCTTATGATGGGGTGAGCTAAATTCTATATGGGTAGTCCTCAATTTACATTTCATTTAGTGGCCATTTGAAGTTACAATGGCACTGAAAAAAAGTGACTTCTGGTTGTTTTTCATACTTATGACTGTTGCGGCATCCCCATGATCATGTTTTTGAAATTCAGACACTTGGCAACTGGGGTCATGTTTATGATGGTTGCATTGTCCCTGGGTCATGTGATCACCTTTTCTGACCTTCTGATAAGCAAAGTCAATGGGAAGCCAGATTCACTTAAAAACAGTGTTACTAACTTAATAGCTGCAATGATTCACTTAACTGTAGCAAGAAAGGTTGTAAAATGGGGCAAAATTCACTTAACTGCCTCACTCCTCCTGGTGATTGTTTATGCATGGGATAAAAACATCAATAAACGTCAGCTCAAATTAAAGCTGAAATGTGACTACATCAAAGAGTGAGTACTGTCTACTTCGTGAGTAACTGCTCAGGAATTCAGAGGCAGCTGAGAGAGAGGACAATCATTTTTGATGACAAATTGTAGGCCTTCATTTCAGTTCAACCACCACATTTAGAATATCTTAAGGGTCTTCTTTAGATTTTGCTACTGAAATTTTTGAGATGTGTTCATGTTTTAATTTTGGGTTTAATATGTAAAAAATTATTTTAAGCAGTTAACAGATGTGGGCAAAAGAAGATCAAGAATTTTTCTGTTAAAAAGATGGGGATTGGGAGGAATGTATTTCCGCGGATTGTGGATTTATCCCAAAGTTTCTTTTTTTAGTTGAACTTTTATTCCAGCCAAAGTTTTTTGGGGACAAAATACTCTGAACAATCAAGCAAGGTCAAACTGTATAAACAGTGAGTTCAATAAGTGACAGGTCACAATCGGATCAAGTTGAGCAGCTGAAAGTGAAAGAATTACTTCTGTGTGGAGGTGCAGAGCAGAACAACATACATCAGGAGTCTCCAACCTTGGCAACTTTAAGACTTGTGGATTTCAACTTTCAGAGCTGGCTGAGGAACTCTGGGAGTTGAAGTCCACAAGTCTTAAAGTTGCTAAGGTTGGAGACCCCTGACATACATGACATTTAGAATTTGCTTCCGCAGGCCTTCATAGCCAGAAGCAAGACACGCGGTGCTCTTGTGGACCATTTAGCTTGGATGAACAGCTGGAGGCTTTATGTGATTTGTACGGAGGAACTGTAACATTTATGAACTGCACTCCCATTCTTAAGTCTAGGAATATGACTTTTGGACCTGCAGACGCAGATTACTTATGAATGATTATAATAAAATATGGTTATCCTCTATTTGAAACCACCATGTAAAACTTTATATACATAATATGAAAAGCTAACATGCTGTTCCACACACAATATTGTTTTGCTTTTTAAATATTGTTCCTTTTTCTAGATTTTTGGGTTCTGTTTATTTAAATAAAGGCAGAAAAACTAAACACAAGAAGAGGGCAACACTTTCTCTCCCCCCCTCTCTCTTCCCATTCTTAAAAGTCTTGCTTACATAAGGGCTCTTACTAAACTTTCTAAGGCTAAATCCTGGTCTCCTCTTGTGCTTAGGAGTATGTGTCCCCCATGTTCTTTCTTTAAAAACAGAGCTGTGATTCTAACAGGTTAGAAGGCAGCATTGAAACAGGTACTTAAGTTTTATGTTCCTTTGGAGCAGTACTTCTCAACTTTTGCAACTTTAAGAAGTGTGGACTTCAACTCCCAGAATTCCCCAGCCACCATGGACTGGGGCATCCTGGGAATTGAAATCTACAAATCTTAAAGTTGCCAAGGTTGAAAAACTCTGTTTTATACCACTAGAAAAGATCCAAGAATCACATCCTTTCATTTCCTACTTTGAAGGAACTAGAATCTGTTTTGCACCAGGGAGTTGTTTTAGGATCTGCTAGTTTTCTGTGGAATGTGGAGTGGTTACAGACATGGGAAGTTCTCCCATTCAGTTCCATAGAACCATTCTACAGTCCTGGCTTTAACTAACGTGCCCATTCAGCAACAAAATTAAACTGCTGTTCCATTTCTTCTTGGTTTTGAAAGTGAAACATCTCTTGATAAACAAGAAAACAAAATATCGGTCACAGCTACTGGTTACTTCTCGTATATAGATGTAATTACTGTAAGACCTTTCAACAGAAAAAGCCTACGTCATTGGTGATGATCTCGGTTGAATTACCTAATTGTGTTACCTTCAAATCATGCCTCCATCAGCTTCTAACAATTCCAGTTGCAATGATAACATTACAGAATTAGAACAAGAGGATGAACTTCAGTATAGACCAGATCTGGGCATTTTATGGTTGTCCTTTTTTTTTGAAATTTACATATGTGTTTGTGTGTGTGCATGGCTACGCACCTTCACAGCCCTATTGGTTCATCCCTTCACAACAATCCCAGTTTCTCATGTGCCCTCACCCCTGGCATAGACAAAAGTCAAAATATTCTTCAATAGAGTTTTGACACAATCAGAATTTCTGTGATATTTTTATGGTTGACATAAATCATTTTTAAAATTCTTCTAATTGTCCAAGGTATTTTTGGAATTGGTAAAGAGGGGGTGGGGTTCTGGCATATTTCCTCTTGAATAATTCAAGTTGTGAAATACATTTTACTGCATTAACTTATTCAAAACAGGAAACTCCATTTCTGTTTGTGGTATACTATCCTTTCATATGGATTACTGGAAATGTCTTATTTATTCAAGCACTATCATTGTTTTTTCCCCGGCTGCTGAATTGAAAGGATCTCTACTCCATCTTTGAGTCAGCAGAAAGCTAGATGTTGCCTCCATTGCTAACCTTTGAAATGCCCTTGTACCTCTATTCCCAGGCCCTGTCAGGCTCCTGGCTTCCTTCCAAGGGAGCAAAGACGACAGTGCCTATTGGATTTTATATACCTTAAAGGTCATTTTTGAATAGTGTCAGAAAAAGAAGGAGGAGGGGAAAACAATGGAAGAACTAAGGATGATTTTGCCCTGTCTCACAGCAACCGGGGATCAGACGAAGACAACATCATGAGGAACTTGCAAGAACAAAAAGCTTTGCCAGAATTGTAGTTAAGTGTGAGTGGGCATATGGTTTCTATGTAGGTTGGACTCTAGATGGCAAATCAGGTCAAACTGGTGAAACAGTAATTACACCACAACGGATATCTACGTCTCTAAAATTGAGATGGATTTAAAAGCTTCCTGAAGCTACAAATGTAATCCCTTAACAAACTCTCAATCCCCGCAAGATTGGTTCAACTGTTTACTTAGACTATCCACTCGCCCTCTGTCCTGTTTGGTCTAAGCCCATTGAACCTTGAACTGTAGCAAGATACCCACTAAGCATTTCTGCTCTTTCCCCTAGATCTGGGGGTGGTGGGGTGGGCAGCGACCTCAAGGAATGATCTAACATTTACATTAAATATCATGGGGCTTAAGGTAGAATTCTGTAGGATGTTATAGTATCTTCTTACTGAACAAAGTCATTCATGTAAGCATGAGGTCATGGCAAAGAGGGATCACTCAGACATGACTCACAATACTTCCACCCTGATATTTTCACTTCTCACACTCTGAGAAGCAAATTGAAGTTAATGATTGATTATTGTTTGAATTCTGCTGATTTGAATGGCTGAGAACAAGGAACACATCATTGACTCAAAACAAAAACATTTTAAAAATCCATCAATCTTAAGTAACAGCGAAAGGAAAAGAAAGGAACACACTTCAAGCGGTGCTTTGCACCCTGGTTGATCTATAGCTGAAATAGAAGTGAAAGACAAAATTCTTGTCTGTTTCACCCCCTCCCCCCCCCATGCCTTTCACTGAGCCTGCTGCAAAGCAATCAAAGTAACTGTTCTCCTTCAGAAGCCAAAGCTCAGAAGCCAGAAAGAACAGTAAGGCAAGAGTTTCTTAGAATCATAGAATAACAGAGTTGGAAGGTTCTTCCTCTAGTAGGAAGCCACAGGATTATAATCAACAGAATGTAGCTCTGCACCAATTTCAACTACACTAAAGAGGAATTGGAAATAAATCAGTTCTTCAACACTACTGACATCATGGAAATAAGAAGCCTAGAGCTACTTTGAAATTGGCATAAGATCTTTGAGTGGAACTGCCTTCTTACAAATTCTTTGGAAGGATGCCACGATCAACAGTGCGGAACCAGTTGAATTTCCAGGAGAATCAAAATAGCTTTACTGTACTGCCATTGCTCTCCTGGCAAGGTCATCCTCTAGGGTTGCAAGGCAACTTCAGTGACAAAGCCATGCTAAACTTTACTTGAAATTAAATTTTCAACTTTCATTTCATCCAAGAATATCTAAATCTGATAATTTATCACCCACTTAGCCACCTTGCCTAAAGAGAAGGTATTAGACTCTAGTCATCGTTATTCATCTATTCTAAATCCATTTTTTAATATATATATATATATATATATATATATATATATATATATTTATTCAGGATTGGCCTTTATCACCTGCTTTAAAATGGTTGGGATCACTCCCATTCATCAGCGATGGGAATAAACTGGCCATCCCTTTCCTGCTAATCCACCAATGTCAGAAGTCAAATAATTATTAGCTCAAATTTAGTTGTCCACCTTTTGGGATTTATGAGTGTTGGAGATTATTCAAAGAATCTGGTTTGCTATATCTATCACCTCCATAGGCTAATTGCCAGATCTGAGAAACATGCAATTAATTTTATCCTTGCATTTTGTAAATATGTCAGCTAAGCTCTACCAGACCTTAGAAGATTGAAGAATACTATATACGATAATGCAACTAATTTCAAAAATTAATATTCTGATGAAACCATATTTTTTTTAATTAGGACTTATGGATACACAATTAGAAAGGCCTTGTCGATGATTAGTTGTATACATGGTAATTGCAGCTGAGTTCCCATATGCACTAAGATGGAAAAACATCTCGGATCCACAATGGAGGAGTTAATTGTGAGGATAACAGAACTTGCAGAAATGGCCGAATTGTTTGATTGGGGACAAAACAATAAAAGATTAAAAACTTTTTATGGACATTTTGCTAAGGGGCAAAAGTGAACTAGTAGTCTCTAGATTTGCAGATGAAAAAGGATAGAATATGGGAAGAAAGGAACTATATAATGCAATTCTAAAGAGGCAGAAATGGTAAACATTTGTCTGTAACTGCTATACAGATAGTCTTAGCTTATGACGTCGGGGGAAACTGGGAGGGCCAGCATAGCCATTTGTCGGTAGGTAGGATTATAGGAGGAGAAGAAGTGGGAGTTGTAAGGAGGGCCACAACTTTGCAGACCAGTTGTAAGTCCCCCTTATCCAGCACGTCATAATTTTGAATGGTAGCTGAATGAATAGACATAAACATAAGACCACCTATAAGAAGCCACTTGCTTAACTTTGTTTTTTCTTTTTCTTTCTTCATCTGTACTGCTTCTAGTACTTTTCCTTTGGGCTTTTATCATTTTCTATTTTCTATTTGTTTGCTTGCCTTTTTATTGTATAAAAGCCTTCAATGATAGACACACAGACATGTATGAAAAAGGTCAATTGAAAGGACACAACAATGGTGCAGAGAATACCGGTGATCCTCAACTTATGACCACAATTGAGCCCCAAATTTCTATTACTAAGTGTAGTTAAGTGAATTTTGATCCCCATTTTACAACTTTTCTTGCACAGTTGTTAAGTGAATCACTACAGTTAAGGACGTGAATCTGGCTTCCCCATTGACTTTGCTTGTCAGAAGGTCACAAAAGGCGATCCCGTGACCCCAGGACACTGCAGCCATCATAAATATGAGTCAGTTGCCAAGCATCTCAATTTTGATCCCGTGACCATGGGGATGCTGCAATGGTCGTAAGTGTGAAAAACAGTCATAGGTCTACCTGTATTTTTTTTCTGTGTAGCTTTGAATGTTCACTAAACCAACTATGGTAAGTCAAGGATCACTTGTACATATACAAGTATAGGTCTCTTGTACTGCCACAGAATAATTTGGATAACCAGAAGATAGATTTTTGTCTACATGTATTCCAGTAATCTCCCAACTTGTGCATTGTCCTGAATGGGCTGGATGTAGGATCTCCCCTCCTCCCCTACACCCCCCACCCAATCTTAGCAGGAAGAGATCTGATGGAAAATCTATCCACCTGCCTAACAGAGAAAGTTAGCCCAGAACTGGACCCTATGAAACATTTGCAAATGTCTCAGAGTAATGGGATGTCTCCTCCTTGAATAATTCAGACCATTTTAGCAATTTTTCTTCTGCAGGGTTCTATAGTAGCAATCTGGGGTGAGTTGGCCCAGGTGCAACAAAGCTCCTGAGCGACCCTTTAATGGTCTGCAACTATTGAACAGGGACCCATTAAAAAAAATAAGTATCAAAATATAATTTTGAATTACTTTCAGCTTCAGTATGCTTTTAGTTACTATTTATTTACAAAATTGGCTGCCTCTGGCAACTGAGCAGGTGTCTTTAAGGATAGCAGTCTATTGCAATTTATATAAGCAAGTCATCAATACAGACCTCTGCTGAAACCCCTCCAAATTACGAACTAAATGAAAAGCTATATGCTCTTGTCCAGTTCCTTCTCATTTCAGCAGACTCTACATGGAAACACTTCCTAGTTATTCAAGGATTCTCTAATAAGAGGGTCTCCCTCTGGTTCTCCAAAGATAGATTTTGCATAAAGGGATAACCCAGAGTTTGAAATATAGCATTGGAGAAATCTTCTCTTCTGAGTGAAGGAAGGGTGCATGAGGTGGGGGAGAACAATGGCTCTGTTCGATCAATAAATCAATGTAAGCTTGGATAAATATTAGTCTCATTTTTCAGAGATGGAGTAAAGGACAAGACAGATCAAAATGACATTATATATATATATATATATATATATATATATATATATATATATATATATGATACCATGGAGTTTGGGGGAAGTGGGTAGGAGAAGCACATTTCACCCTAAACTCTATGTTTCCAGCCTCCATTTGTTTATCAGAAGAGTTATTCTTTTTTTTTTAAGTGTCCAAATTATTTAGCTTTCCAGATGAATGCTTGGAGGCAGGGCAGGGAGATGGCAAATCCAATCATCTTGAACAGAAGATAGAAGAAGCAAAAGATGGTTCCGTGAGCTGCCATTACAAACTCCACATGGTAATGTCTATTCTGAAAGCCATTTTGGAAAAGCTACTATGCCCTGAGAGGAATGGTTAAAGAAGCAGATAAGGCTTAAGAGATGAAAAGGAAAACAAAAGAGAAGACAAATAATAGGTAAAAGAGAGAAAGAGATCAGTAATTTAAAAAAAAAGGCATACCAGTCAATGAATAGGTAGAGAACTAACTCTGAGAGGTAATACGGATATTCCTATTGATCTGGACAACATAAGCAACTATCGGTATCATCATGTCTTTTTCTGTTTCCAAACCTTCTGTTTCTGTTTTGTGCCTCTTGGAAAGTAAATGTTAGGAAAGGGACGTTTTATGCCTGACTCTGGGATGCTTTCGTAAAGATGAAGAAAAAATTATTTCCGATACGTAAGATAATTCAAATTTCTCTCTCCCTCCGTTTCCAAGCACCACAGGAAACTGGATCACAGAAATAAGAATTAGTATACACTAATAATCTGAACTGAGACAGGTGAAAAATAGGTCTCCGAATTCTAGTAAAAAGAGAGAAATTATCATAAAAAATTATACTAACATAGTCCAGCAACTTCCATTACCAAGTGTAACCTACTTTTAAAAGAGAAAACATTATTGATCTTTTATAGGCAAATAGGAGGTTGAAGATGGATTCACACTAGTTTGAGGATAAAGTGGAGCTGCACTAAATGTCAGATAGCACATTATATTTTTAAGGCATTTTTAAGATATGGATTTTAAATATTTGTTAGCAGGTCTAAGAAAAATTGTTTGAGGTGGCAACATAAATATGTATTTATTTAAATTTATTTAAATATGAATTTAAAATAAAAATCAAGTAAATGAATTAGTGTATGTTGCTAAAGAGTAAAACTTTGCCCTTACCTTGCTCCGTCTCTCTATTTCTTCTCCGTTCTTTCCCTTTGCGTGAAACTTTTGCAGATGTCATCTACCTATAGATGACAAGAACTGAGGGAAGAAGCAGAGAAAACCAAACCAAGCAAAGAAACCACCTTCCTCTTACAAGCAAAATAATGTATTGAAGGAGAGAACTTGACATTTCTCGTTTTTTTTCCCCTCCTTCCCTCACATAGATACATATCAATCACACTATTCCCTTTCAGAATAAGCAACTTAATGAAAATTGCAAAAGAGAGAGAGAGAGAAAAGAAAAGAAAAGAAAAAAGAAAAGAAAAGTAGGCAGCCCCAAAGGTGCTTTTCCAAGAGACAACTGGACTTTCTGTTTTTCTTTGAAGACGTTTCGCTTCTCATACAAGAAGCTTCTTCGGCTCTCTGAAGCAATAAGAGGAAAAAACAGGGAAATCAAATTAGGATTAGTTTACACCAACATCCTTGCTGTACTTTCTGAACCTTTCTATACTTGCAAATCATCTTTGCTTCCACCATATCTGTACACCACTTCTTTGTCTTTTATTCTTGAAAGTTTTCACTGCTCTCTTTTTGAGGATCTGATCAATTTCATCCAACCATGATTTTTTCAGTCTTCTTCCCCTCCCAACCCATTCACTCTTCCTTCATGTATTTATTTTGCAATGCGACCCTCGTTCCTACATTCTATATGATCAAATAATTCAATGTATTTTTTTTCATACTAATTGTCACTTTTGCATTCAACCCATATTCATTCAGCACTCATTCATTCTTGACTCTTCTTTTCTTTTATCACATGTATTTTTCAATCCCATCCCACTCCATTCACCTTAGACTGAATCTTTGTTGCAGCATAGTCTTCACCATTGACAAAATTCTCACTGCAATTTATGTCACTTGCATGATATAATCATAGAAATGACCCATAACAGTGCAAATGATGCCAAATTACATCATTTGTGTAATGATATCACAAAAATTTACATTACTCTATCTCTTATTCAACAGTAATGATGACCAGTGATTAATGCTTTCTCTCTAGGAAAAGTGGTAACTAACAGTCATTGTTAGTCCAGAGGAAGTTTCAGGGCTAAGAAGCAAAGTCTATTTAAAAGGAATTAGTTTAAAATAAGATATAGAAATACAAATTCTTTAAATGAAAAGGGATACGGTTAAAGGTTGAGTAAGAAATATCTGTCTTTTTCAGGTTTTTGCAAGTTCCCATGTATTTTGAATTTATTTAATAATAAAGCCTTAAAAAAAAGTTGGATCTCTACAGAGCTGCCATTATCCCCTTTTAAAAAGGAACTAACAACCTCTCCCTCAAAAGCACTGCCACCTCCAGTCAATTTCTCATTTTGCTTCTCTCAGAAGTTATTATAACTTGATCTTCCACGTTCCATAATCCTATCAATTTCAAGGTAAGTATTCTGTGTTACGAGTTGAATTTAGTGTGACTGATCTTTCAAAAATTCATGACCTATTGAGCACAAGGGTGGAGGGGCAATAGGGTGTGCAGGGGCCTCCAAACTTAGCAACTTTAAGTCTGGCGGACTTCATCTCCCAGAATTCCCAGTGGCCTCCAACCTTGGCAACTTTAAGCCTGGCGGACTTCAATTCCCAGAAATCCCAGGGGCTTCCAACCTTGGCAACTTTAAGCCTGGTGGACTTCAATTCCCAGAAATCCCAGGGGCTTCCAACCTTGGCAACTTTAAGTCTGGCAGACTTCATCTCCCAGAATTCCCAGGGGCCTCCAACCTTGGCAACTTTAAGCCTGGCAGACTTCAATTCCCAGAATTCCCAGGGGCCTCCAACGTTGGCAACTTTAAGCCTGGTGGATTTCAATTCAACCAATCGGGCTTCAGGCCCGGGCACAGCATGGAGACAGCATTGGTCACGCTGATGGATGATCTCTGGAGGACTCGGGATAGGGGTTTTTCCTCTGTCCTGGTCCTTTTAGATCTCTCAGTGGCTTTCAATACCATCGACCATGGTATCCTACTGCGGCGGCTCCAGGGGGAGTGGGGGGCACCGTTTTATGGTGGTTCTCCTCCTACCTCTCGGGCCAGTCGCAGTCGGTGTTGGCAGGAGAGCAGAGATTGGCCCCGAGGCCCCTCACTTGTGGGGTGCCACAGGGGTCAGTTCTCTCGCCTCTCCTGTTCAACATCTACATTAAACAGCTGGGTGAGATCATCCGTGGTTTTGGGGTGAGGTATCACCAATATGTGGATGATACCCAGCTTTACATCTCCACCCCAAACCATATCAGTGATGCTCTCTCCGTGATGTCCTGGTGCCTGGATGCGGTGCAGATCTGGATGGGGAGTAACAGGCTTCGACTCAACCCGGCCAAGACTGAGTGGCTGTGTGTACCGGCATCTTGGTTCTCTCAGGATATATCATCTTTGGTCATGGGGGGAGAGGTGTTGCCCCCTGTGGACAGGGCACGGAACCTGGGCGTCCTTCTGGACTCACAGATCAGTTTGGAGGAGCAGGTGGGAGCTGTGGCCAGGGGGGCCTTTGCCCAGGTTCGGCTGGTTCACCAGCTCTGCCCTTACCTGAGCCGAGATGCCCTACGAACAGTCACTCATGCGCTCGTCACCTCCCTAATCGACTACTGCAACGCTCTCTACATGGGACTGCCCTTGCGGACCACCCGGAGGTTGCAACTGGTGCAGAATGTGGCTGCGCTGGCTGTGATGGGGGTGTCCCGATACTCCCATGTTACACCCCTCCTGCACGACCTGCATGGGTTGCCGGTTGCCTTCCGGGTTAGTTTCAAGGTGTTAGTAACAACTTATAAAGTCCTAAATGGCTTGGGGCCAGGGTACTTGCAGGAACGCCTCCTGCCAGCATCACATTCTGATCACCCAGTACGCTCCCATAGGCAGGGCCTCCTTGGGGTACCGTCGGTTAGGCATTGTCGACTGGCGGTGCCCAGGGGTGCTCTCTGTGGGAGCACCCGCCCTATGGAACCAACTCCCTGTGGACCTCCATTTGGCCCCTGATCTCCGCTCCTTCTGCTGGGACCTGAAGACCTGGTTGTTTCAACAGGCCAGTCTGGACTGACTTCGGGGGTGTGGGTTGATTTTTACTCTTTGTTTTAATTTTTAAATTTTTATAATGATTAATTAGGCTTGTATTGATTTAATTTTTTTTATTGTAATTTGTATTGGGTTTTTACTGTTCGCCGCCCTGAGTCCTTAGGGAGAGAGGGCGGCATACAAGTCTAATAAAATAAATAAATAAAATAAATTCAAGCA
Source organism: Naja naja (assembly GCA_009733165.1). Classification (NCBI taxonomy): domain Eukaryota; kingdom Metazoa; phylum Chordata; class Lepidosauria; order Squamata; family Elapidae; genus Naja; species Naja naja. Next base: position 196,897,421 of record CM019149.1, read on the forward strand.
AGCTGGCTGGGGAATTCTGGGAGTTGAAGTCCGCCAGGCTTAAAGTTGCCAAGGTTGGAGGCCCCTGGGATAGAGAATTAATCTGTCTATTATTTTGGTTGCTCTTTGTCATAGAGACTGAAAGGAGATCACTTCCTCCAGCCTTTGTTCCCAGATGTACAAATGAAGCACATATGTATTCTTCATCTTTGACATTCTCTGGGCAGGATGTGGCTAGCTAGGTGTTGGGCTCTGCCTATCCCTAAAATGCACTTCATGTAAATAAAACTCTGTTATAGTGACATCAGCTTCACTAATCATTGCTCAGGTCAGATTCTCACTTCCAGGAATGTTTACAAGCATACATAGTAGCGTTAGATGAACTGTAAACGGAAATCTAGTCGACTTGATTTTTCTCCTTGTTAGTTTGAAAATTAGTAATTTACAAAATCCTTCTCCCAGTTGTAATGCATAAAGCTGTATCTTTTGTCTCATTTTCTCCTAATTGGGTAATCAGGAATAAAAATGACAATAATGAAATTGCCCTGTTAAATAACTAATTAACATGGGTGTGGTAAAGGCCATTGATTCATTCTAGGGAAGAAGGACAACAAAACCCACTTGGGAATTTACAGAAAGAAGCAGAACCATACATTGATTTCATTAGCTGTTTTCATTACAGACAATTTGGCAGGCAGAAAAAGAAAAAAAAAGCAAAACACAGAAAAGGCTGTGCGTGCATATTCTTCTATGACATAGAATGAAAATGCAACCTAAGGAATAGACAGCCTCAAAATGTCTTTCATTTTGCTAGTGATGATCCTTCCCACTGTGCTTACGGGGGCATGTTTTTTTATCTGAAGCTAATTGAGATCTAATCTGAATTAGCTGCAATAAAAAATGTCTCATTCTTTTCTGGATTTTCTGAAGTAACAAAAGGATAGGAAAAAGGGTAAAAAGAACATGGGAGATCATAAAACATTATTATAACTTGTGCTGAATCCATGTGAAATATTATTCAATTGTCATGCTTCATTTATGTAATTTTATGAGGCTATCTCAATAATGCTGCTTCCTGTTTGTAACTGCGTTTGAGTTCCTCAACACGTCTTTCTGTCTCCTTTCCTTTCTTTCTACATTCCTTAAATAACAAAAGATGAATACCAGAACATCTTCTGATGTTCCATTCTTCAAGTAGACAAACATGTGGTCTGAAATCCACAAGAATACTGTACTTCTGTTGGAAGAAATATCCTTCTGGGTTCAGTTCCAAGTGGGGAAAAAGACACTGGAAACATGGAGGCTGTTTGGAAAGATGGTTTAATGGTGGACAGGACCACATGGCTTGGAGCTCCAAAATGACAAGGACGATCATATGCTTCAAGATGTTGGGTGAAGGAAAAGAAGGGCCAAGATGCTGAGAGGCCCTTAGTTATATACCCTCTGTTGGGCCCCACCTTAGTGTTTCCCGTTCCTGTGTAAGAAATGTATCCCATTGGCTGTCAGACTCCCAGGGGCGGGGTCTTAGCTAACTTTGTAGGCTTTGTCTAGACCACATGGCTTCACCTGAATGCTGGCTGACACAATCTTCCCAGGCCAGGTGGTGAGATGGGTAGAGGCCTTTGTTATGTAGAATACTCTGGCTCAGGCCTTAATGGCCTGCCCATTAACAAAGGTGGGGGGATGAGCTTCTGCCTCTCTGAGTTTCTACTTCCCTTTTAGGGGTAATATTCTGCCTTTTTAATGTTTCCTAGGATATTTCATTTTCATCCTACACTTCTACAAAGTTCATTGCTCCCTTTGAATATCTATGTCCTCTTACCCCTGAGAATTCAATCCTTTTCACGTAGACATAAAATAAGCAGCAGGAGACTGGGGATTTGGTAGTAATGACTTTCAGTTTTAAAGCAAATGACTCTCATTGGCCATCAAGCATGGTGTCATGCCCTTGGTAGAGTCAGATTCTGAGGGAGAGGAGGAACAGCCAACAGGGAGTGGAGGTGTGGCTCTGGAGGTTGTGGAGGAGGCTGGGGAAGGGCAGAGGCCAGCTGGGCAGTCAGAGGAAGAACCAGGGCCATCCCCTCTGCATCCTAGGACACACAGGGAGGAACAGAGAAGGCAACAACTTGGCTTATGAGAGAGAAAGCGGCCATGATCCCCACTCATTGGTTGCAGCTGGGGAGACAAGTATATAAGAGAGACGGTTGAAAACAGGTTGCCAGAAGCAAAGCATATTTTATTTTGGTCTGAAGTTATCTTGGTTGGCATCCTTCCAACAGACTGTGCCTTGTTATCTCCTTGAATGTGGTAAATACCTCTCCTGTTCTGTTGTGGAAATTTTGTCATTGTAGTTTGTTTGGTTTTTTATTTTACCTCTATCTGCTCATTAAGTTCAGACTGTATTGCTTTCTTTTGAAGACTATTTTTGAGTATGTTTTATCTCCAACTGAGTATTGAATAGTGGGGCCAAGTTGGGGGCATTAAAGGACATTTATTTACATTTTGGATTTTGTTACATTTGTGTTACACTCTGGGTCATCACACATGGCTAGACACCACCACATAGGAAAAACAGCAATTTAAAAAATGGTAAGGGATGGATGGAGTCACATACTTCCTGCCATCAATACATGCCAGTTGTGAAGTTTGATCACATGACCATAAGGATGCGGTAACAGTCATAAGCATGAAAAGCAGTTGTTGTAACTTCAAATAGTCGCTAAATAAATGATTGTAAATCAAGGACCATCTGTAGTGGACTAAAAAAGATGTTGGATTGCCCTGGAGTTGACTTCTTAATTTGCCTTTGAATCCAAGTATCTTCATTCACAAACTGACAGTCTGGGTCCCAAATCTGAACTGAGAAGTCTATGAACTCTGAATTGTTTGTGAAATGATTTCTTAATTATTTGTGCTTCAGAGCATTCAGAAACTCTGGATATTTTATGTATAAAGGACAAGAGAATTTCAAATATAGGGCTAATATTCTCCCATGTGACACCCCTCCTGCGCGATCTTCATTGGTTGCCAGTTGCCCTCCATGTAAGATTCAAGGTGCTGGTATTAACCTATAAAGCCCTGCATGGCTCGGGTCCGGGGTACCTGCAGGAGCACCTCCTACCAGCATCGAGGTCCAATCACCTGGTACGCTTCCACAGGCAGGCCCTCCTGGGGGTGCTGTTGGCCAGACAGTGTCGGTTGGCGGTCCCCCGGGGGAGGGCCTTCTCTGTGGGGGCACCCACCCTTTGGAATCAGCTACCCCTGGAGCTGCATTTGGCCCCAGACCTGTGCTCCTTCCGTCGCGATCTCAAGACTTGGCTGTTTGCATAGGCCAGCCTGGACTGAGCAGGGTTGGGAATTTTAATTCAAGGGTATTTTAATTTGATTTTATTATAATTGGATTAGAGTTAATTTGATAAATTTTGTATTTATTGTATATATATTTCTGTGTAAGCCACCCCGAGTCCCCCCGGAGATGGGGTGGCATATAAATCCAATAAAATAAAATAAAATAAAAAATAAAATAAAATAAAATAAAATAAAATAAAATAAAATAAATAAAAAATAAAATAAAATAAAATAAAATAATAAAATAAAATAATAAAATAAAATAAAATAAAATAAAATAAAATAAAATAAAATAAAATAAAATAAAATAAAATAAAATAAAATAAAATAAAAAAATAATATATCAGGGCTATAAAACTCCAGACAACCAGTGGAGAATGGTAAAGTGATGCAGAAAACCCTTAACGCTTTGCTGGCATCCAGTACAATTCTGATTTTTTTCCAGCCCTGGGATAAGGTAACTCTCCAATCTCCAATCTCCAATATCCAATCTCTTATGGCTTGCACAGTTCATTACTCAATCAAATAGTTCAACATGCCCTGTAAATGAAGATACCTCACAATGATGTTGAATTTCAGTGATTTTTCTTCTTCTTTAGAAGAATAAGGAGGGGCTTTGTGGTTTCTCACCCACATTTTGTTGGTTGCTTTCTATGAGATCCAGCCATAGGTACACAGAGGAAATCCACCAAGTCCTATACACTGCTGAGATTTCATCTCTCTCTGCCACCCACTCTTTCCTTGCAGCTTGTAACCCTCTCTGGAGTTGGGGGCATAGCTTTGATTTATAGGTGAGGTGTCAAATAGACATGAACTGTGGGGAAGACAGTGAATACCACAAGTCTGAACTGATATTCAACATGCAGTATATATATGGTTCTTATTTCTTACTCTAACTCCTAGCTTTAATGTGAGACGGGGTAAGGTGGACTACAGCGATAGATTTTTGAGAGTCAATAAATTTGAAAGAAAATTCATCTTGGAAATTAACAGGAATTACCTTACTATATATGTATTTAAAGAATTTATAAATTTATAAAATTAAATTAAATTATAATGAATTAATTTATTATAAATTATAAATTAAATCTTAGGTGATCTATCATTATGATTTCTAATTTATTTTTATATAACTCTTCCTAATAAACAAGCCCAGTGTGGTGTGTTTTTTAAAAAAACAATATATACTGGTATTTTCAGAAAACATATTTATTTTTCCCATTTCTATCTGCCAGAATCCAGTGATTCCAGATAGTTATAATAATAAAAATAATAAAAGAAACACAATTAAAAATATTATACAATATTATAAAAGATATCATCAAATATAGACATCATTTTAATCAACAAATAAAGCTATAATACAGTAACTTTAGCTTTAGGATTTCATAAAAACAATGATCAAGGAAGGGAAAATAGATTCTATGAACCCAAACAATAAAATACAGATAGTCCTCAACTTATGACCACAATTGGGCCCAAAATTTATGTTAAGTGAGAAATTTGTTAAGTGAATTTTGCCCCATTTTATGACTTTTCTTGCCACATTTGTTAAGTGAATCACTGCAGTTGTTAAAAGAGTGACTCAAAAGTTAAGTGAATCTAATTTTCCCATTGACTTTGCTTGTCAGAAGGTCGCAGATGGGAATCACATGACCCCAGGACAATATAATCGTCATTAATGTGAGTCAGTTGTGAAGCACCTGAACGTAAATCGCATGATGCTGCAGTAGTCATAAATGTGAAAAATGGTCATAAGTCACTTTTTTCAGTGCTGCTGTAACTTCAAACAGTCACTAAGTGAACTGTTGTAAGTCAAGGACTACCTGTAATTGGAGTTCATTCAAAAAGGAAGTTTGCAAGTGACCTGCAAATGCCTGGGTGAACAAGCAAGCTTTCAATTAATATTAAAACAGCTATGGCTGTTTCCATCCTGCTAAGTCTTGCACTAAACTCAGAAGAGGTGATTAGCTGGCCTTTCATTCCTGCCAGAAAAATTGAAGGCTTGAATACTTACTAAACTGGGCTTTTCAAGTTCTCTCCCTACCCATATCTGTGACTCATTTGGGTTGAGCAGTTGCAGTATGGGGGATAATATTTCTTCCTAGAACTTGTAACCTGGTTACAAAAGCTCTTTTGTACAAGGTCTACTAAAGCAAAAAAAAGACATTTCTTGATGATACAGGTCAAGCAAAATTATTCCAGGGGAAGCTTTGAAGGGAATATAATCAACAGGATTTGTTTGAGTCAGTTCCAGATGACCAACTCTGGGATCTTAAATTCCTCTTGAATTCCAGAATAAAAATGTGCTAAGTTAGACTGCTTTTTCGACTAACCTTGCTTCAATCTATGTTTTTCATTGTATAGCATTGTGGAGAAATTATTTTATATAGGTGAGATTTTCTCCACCATTTTTAATACTGTGTCACAAGAGGCCTCACCTAGTATTAAAAGCATACCCATAATTCACAAAATATGTTTAATAACTTCAATTGTAAGCCCAACATTCATTTGAAAACAGAAATTCGGGCATTTCCTAGTTAAGAGGGAGTTCATTTTTCTGAGTAACTCTTTGGATACTCTTTCTCATTTGGTCTTATTCCAAGGAAAGAGTTAAACAGTGGAATAGAATTCACACAACACAATTGATATCTAAGTAATTGTGCAGTAGCTTTAATTTTACATTGTAGAAAGTTCACACCCACCCCTTTCCTAGAAGAATAAAATATTCTAGGAAATATTAAAAAGGCAGAATATTTCCCCTAAAAGAGAAATAGAAATCTTAAGGGACACAGAAACTCAGCCCCAGCACATATTTTGGTGCCAGTTTATCTACAAGGCAAAAGACTGGGCCATCTTATCTATAACACAAAAGACCTTCAGCTCCAGAGTGATAGGATTAGCCTTCACTCAGATTCAAACCAGGACAAAGCCATTAAGCCATAATAGGAATTGCCAAAGCCCCCTTCATTATATCACCCAGCAAGATTCAACCAAGCCTGGGACTCAAGAAACCTACAAAGTTACCCCTGCATGACCCCATGGGAGTCAGACAACCAATCAGGATACATTTCTTGCCACAGGAACAGAAAGCAAGTTCAAAGCCCAACAGAGGGTATAAATCTCTCTTCCTCTGTCATCCATGGAAGCCATATTAGCACCAGAAGCTTCTACGCTGCCATCATGTGCTCATTTTTGCCCAGGACGTCAAACCATGTGGTCCTGTCCACCATTAAAACATCCTTCCAAGCAGTCTCCATGTTTCCAGTGTCTTTCTTTCCACTTGGAACTGAACCCAGATGGACATTTCTTCCAACAACATATTATGATCTGTTGAAAGAAATATCCTTCTCGGTTCAGTTCCAAGTGGGGAAAAAGACACTGGAAACATGGAGGCTGCTTGTGGAAAGTTTAATGGTGAACAGGACCACATGGTCTGGAGCTCCAGAGAAAGATGATCACATGCTTCAAGGAGAAGATCAAGAAAAAAGGGCTGAGGTCCTGAGAGTGCCTGGGTTTTATGACCTCAGCTGGGATTTGAATTGGAGCTTGTATTCTCATTGGTTGTCAGACTCCCATGAGGGGCAACTCTGTAGGCTGTCCTGAGTTCCAGGCTTGGTTGACCCTTGCTGGATGATTTATGCCCTTAAAAGGGCTTTTGGCAATTGCTATAGCTTTACCTGGAGACCTTTCTTATGTAAAGTATTCTGGCCCAGGCCTTCATGGCCCACCCATTAACAAAGGTGGGGGTGAGATTCTGCTTCTGGGTTTCTACTCTTTTTAAAGGAAATATTCTGCCTTTTTAAATATTTACTAGAATATTTCATTTTTCTAGGAGGGCTGGGTGCTAACTTCCTACAGATCTATGACATAGCAAGTTCCTTGTGGCCATTATCCCATCCTCCATTTCTAGATGTGTGAGTTGTTTCTTTTGAAAGCTAAGTGTTCCATCTTCTCTAAATTCATGGTTTCAGCCAGACCCTTCAAAAAAACCACCAAATTCCTGACATAATTGGGGGATGTCATTGGGAGGGGAAAGGGGAGTCAGCTCTACTTTAGGCTAACTAACATGGACCATGGCACACTAGCTGGAGCCCAACACATATCTTTTTGTTGCTTCATGCCATGGAGTGGCATGATTATTCATGCCACTCCAAACAAAGATACTCTCCTTCCCTATCCAATTAAGTGTTCAGGCCATGTAAATGAAGGCCAGGAGGTCTGGCTTCCTTAGGGTTACCAAATATACAGCAAAACATGTCCTCCTTTTTGTTCTCATGCCCACTGTCTGGCAGGCATAGCCTTAAAATCAAATATTGTCTGGCTTTAGTATTTTGCTTTTTGTTAATTTGAGACTGTTTTTTTCACAACAATAATCATTCAAACTTTTGTGTATTATAAATAGTCTGCTTCTTTGTTTTCCTTATCTGTCAACAGACTCAACACCTAGATTTTTGTTGTTTATTTCCTGATTCCAGAAATCAGTTTCAATCCAGCCCATTTAAATCTAACATCACTGGAATCTGTAGACTTCATGACTTGTTATACATTTCTATAATGAAATTTGGAAAGTGTATACAGTAGCCACTAGCCTATGTTCTAGATTTATTGGAAGAATATTGCAATTTAAAAACAGTTTTTTCTGATGTTGGAAAAAATAATTACATATACATATAAGTCTAAGTACATTTTTAAGAATTTTTCAGTGTAATTTTTGCCATGGATGATAAGAAAGTTAAACAGTATATTTTCTCTCCCCCTGCCCCCCATTTGTTTTCCTTTCCAATTTTACATGTCCTCCTTTCCCTATCCAGCTATGTGGTAACTCTAGGTTTCCATATCTCTTGTCATCTACCAGATTTTACTATGAATAACCAGAGGTTTATCCTGTAAAGCATGGGTGTCAAACTCGATTGTGTCATGACGTATTGTGACGTTTTTTGCCTTTGTGAAGCCAGGGTGGGTGTGGGCTGCGCATGATGCATCCAGCCCGTGGGCCGCCAGTTTGACACCCCTGCTGTAAAGCTACCTCAAGCTGGGCCTAATAATAATTCATGTAGCTACAATTCAGAGTAGTTCGAGAAAAGCCAAAATGCCCAGTCAGGACATTTCTGTAATTGCAACCAGCTTCAAAGGCCAAATATTTTCCAGTTGCAGCTGGAACACCTGACATCTGTGGCAGTTTGTTGACTGAACCTCAGCTGGCATCAAGAGACTTGCGTGTGGCCTAGAAATAGAACATAAAGCTTTGCAAACGAGTTTCAGATGATTGGGCTCTGCTGTGACAAGATCTGCAGTGAAAAAGATCTTGAGGGATCATCAGAAAGAAGTCAGGTATAATACATGAAGATGGGGAGTGTGAATGGTTGTTTGTACAAAGCAATTGTACCCAGTAGCAGTTCGTAAAACACAACAGGTCAAACCTGATCCAGCCAAGTCTGAGAATAGTGTCTGGTCTATTTAGTAACTCAATTTAGACAGTCATTTTCCTGATTGAAGATCCCATAGGTAGCAATGCAATCAAAACAACAAAGCTGCTGACATTAAGGGCAGGATTAGGCACCAAAACTACATTCCATCCATACTTGGTACATACTTTGTGCCAGAATTATAGGGATTTTCTTTCTGCTGTAGAAACATCTTCAGTATGCAGTTAGTTAGCTTCAGTACTGAGAACTAGCTTCCAATAAGTACAATAAGTTTCTTATGTTCCACCCAGTTGTACCATTTATCCCATATCTGGTAATAGTTTGAGTCTTCCTTCCCATTTAGTTTAAGCGTGAGCCTCTCCATTTCAGCACACTCATATGTTTTTTGAATAATAATGTGTAGAGGTGGTAGATTAGGGTTTTTCCAATATTGCGCTAGCGAAATCCACGCTGCTATTAATAAATGGATGATCAAATATCTCTCTTTAGGGGGAATTTTTAATTAGTACTAGGTTGCTTCTCTCCTTGATTAGTTTCCATACATTGCTTCCTGTCCTGCCTTCAGGTTCTTTGGCTGATTTCCTCTTCTTTGTGGCAGCCCCTTAAATATTGGAAGACTCTATCATGACAGTCCTAGTCCTTTTTTCATTAAACAAGATATACAATAGAAGAGTCTCCTCCGCTCTTCATTCTATGAAAAAAGGAGAAAAGCAATTTCTCACTTTTTTTCTTTTTGTCTGACACATTAAAATGTGTTCCCAAATCTGGTAGCCATCCAGGAGTGATGGATTCCTTTTATTTTATTCTAATTAGTAAGTCTGGTGAGGAGCAGATAACAAAAAAAAATCCTTTATTAATTCCAAGATTTGAAGAATTATTTTAACCCAGAAAAGATTCTTGTACAGTACTTGGTGCTTAACTGAGCACCAACTAAATCCCTTCTTTATCTTCCTTCCTCTCCTTCTGCAAAAGATATTAATCCAACTGATACTGCACTCAACTCAGCAGAAAAGGACAGGTATCCCTTTACAATAACCTCTATATCTTCTCTGTGACTAATCCATGAATCTCTATTACTGTATTCATATAAGATGTCTAACTGAATCAAGAGGGAAGGAAGCATTAATATGGTATGCAAAACACCCCCAGGGCTGTCATATAAGATGTCTAACTGAATCAAGAGGGAAGGAAGCATTCATATGGTATGCAAAACACCCCGGGAGGTCTGCAAATGGGTGATGGAGGTCTCAACGCGCTCTAGGTCAGCATCGATATCAGCTCACAAGGAATGGAATTGCTGATTGCAACCACCAGGGCAGTTATCCCAGTGCTGCCCCTGCTGCTCCCAGGCCTAAAAAGTAAAAGAGAGTGAGGGCCCCAGAAACACAAGGGTGGAAAGGCATGTGGAACATGCCCAGACAGAGTCATTGCCAGGGAGAAACCACTGTCCTTTAAGCATGGAGTTATGTTACCTGAGGTGGTCCAAAGCTGACCCATGCCATTTATGCTTAGGTTTGATCTACTCTTGGGGAGATATAGCTCACAAGAGGAGCTGTTTGAGCAATATTTGCTAAAATTGCCAACAATTCCCAATACAGCAACCTTTGCCTATGACAGAGTTGACAGTCTGAGTGCCATTAAGCCATTTACAAGTTGGGATGGTGGACTGATTGGCAAATGGTTGGGGAGCCAGCAGCCTCGTAAAGGGGGTACTGCTGACAGGCAGAGCCAGCAGGAGTTAGTAAGGTTGGAACGTGAGGAGTTAAGAAAGAGAAAGTAGAGTTGAGCAGCTGAAGAAGGGGTGAGGTACTTGCATCCCTGGCTCCGCTAAAATGAGGATTGGATGGCTTTATTTCGGCCTATGGGGGTGAATAGGTAGGAGCTATATGCAGTCGAATGGTGAAGTAACTTCCCGGATGGCTGTTGGCATTATCGTATGACCTGCCCCCCACCGTTTCCCAGCCTGCCAATCTGTGGCTGGAAGCTGTTTCCCACGCTGTGTGAAGGTGACATAAGTTGGGTTAAGGCGGACACCACAGCAGGCCCAATACTGCATGAGGACCAAGGCAGATTGGAGTCAGGGCCCAATCCAGCCTGGATATAATCAGTGGTGTATGGTGGAGTCCACCAAATTTTCCTGTAGAGACACAAGCCCAGGATTTGCAATACCAGGCAGGGGTGGTTCCACACTTATCTATGTGGGAGAGGTCAGTAATATAGCCGGACAAATGTACAGGCCTGGGCCTGCATTCCAAACCTCACGAGGGGAAGGATTGCACTTTGTCTTGTGGTGAAAGCCATGAGCCACAAGCATTTCTGCAAAGTCAAAGTAGAGGGTGGGAAACCATGGCCAGGTGGTGTAATTAGAGCTAGAGTTCAGGAGTTGATTCTGAGCGTCCAAAATCACCCAAGTCAGGTTAAGCAAACAGTGCGGGTTATTGTTGATGGTGGTGCTGTCAAACGTCAGGAGAGTCATCACGGTGAGGATGGAGAACATGATGCAAAGCTTGCAGTACCGTAGGGGTGTAATTGACAGTATAGTAGGGGGGTGATGGATGCTTGACACTAGGAAGTGCTGCAAACAATCTTCAATGATGACAATGTCACACAGTTCGTGGCAGAAACAAGCAGGGCAGTCAGGGCAGTGAGCACAGCAACAACAGTCACAAAGGCAGGGGCAGAACCAGCACATCTAGATCGCCTTTTGGGGGTGATATGACGGGCCTTGAGGAACCCAGATGACTGTCAGGAAGTTGTATCGCTGTAGCCTCTGCCCCAGGTGACGAGGGGCTGGGCCCCTGCCAGGTAGGGTCTGGCAGGCGTGATAGTAGACTTCGGCTGGGGGAGATCTGTGGAGGAAGGGTGGAGAAGTGCCGCTGTGCAGCGAGGTGAGTGGTGATCCAGACAAATTAACAAATTGATAACATACAAACACAGATTCAGGGTGTTTTGAATCGCTGGGAGGCAAGGGTGTTTTCCCCTGTTTTGGGTATCGCTGGAGGGCCATTTTTAGGGTTTGGTTTGCCCTTTCCACCATAGCTTGGCCTTGGCTATTGTAAGGTATTCCAAATTTATGGATAATATCCCATCGATTACAAAACTCTGACATGGCAGAGCTTGTGTATGTGGGACCATTATCAGTTTTAGCTCTTTTGGGTCCCAACGATGCAAAGGTTGAATACAGTAGTTGATCACATGTTTAGAGGCTTAGCCTCTCTGAGGAGGCCATAATAAACCCTGAAAATGTATCTATGGAAACATGTAGATATTTCCAGGGGGCAAAAGGAGCATATTGGGTAACATCCATTTGCCATATTTGGCAGCCTTGTGTGCCTCTGGGATTGACTCCCATAGGAATAGCAATAGCCTGCTGACTACAAGTGGGGCATTGCTGCTGTATGGCCACTGCCTCAGCAGCTGTAATATCAAATTGTTTAATGAGCGCTTTTGTATTTTGGTGAAAGTATGAGTGGCTTTCCCAAGGTGTTACAGGTTGTAAAAGCAAGATCAAATGCGCAGCTGCATCGTCTGCCCTATTGTTACCTTCTTGGAGCACACCAGGAAAGGTTGGTGGCTCCTAATATGAGCAACAAAATGGACAATTTCGTTCTGCAATTAGGGACTGCAGAGTACAAAATAATGCCAATAAATCAGGTTCAATAGATGGTGATAGGTATGAGCCAAATATTGTTAAAACAATTTGAGAAACATACAAGCTATCAAGAATCAAATTAATTGGGACTTTAGAAAAAAGCTGAAAAGCCAAAATTGCAGCGGCCAATTCAGCATGCTGCACAGATTTTTGTGGTGGCGTTTTGTCTTAAAAGGATTAGAGAGGGGTTTGGAAATAGCTTGCAGGTATGGTTTCAGGAGAAAGAAAAATAACACATCAGTATTGCAGTTACTAAACAGATAAATCAGTTTCAACAAAATAGAGACACAACAGATGAGAAAGGGAAAAAACTGGATTCAAATGCTTCAGGAAAAGGATGAACAGGTAAAAGCATTTAAACACACAGTAAAAGCAAGAATGAAACTTTTCTTGTAAATGAACTTAGAACATTTATTAATAACCCTGGGTTTTTCTTAAAAGCACAGAGAGGAGAGAAAATTTAACTGTTCCTCATCCGGTCCAATTGGCCAGATCAGACCAGAAGAAGACAATCTCTCAGTGTTTTAATTCTTAACAATTTAAATTTAATATCCGAAGGGATCAGAGACACTTAACAGTTGCAACAGTTACCTCTAGGACACACAAAGTCTTGGACACACACATGTGCGCGCACACATACCCACACACAAAGACACAGAGGAAAACAAAACTTTTCAGGTTTACACACACACACTGATCATTCCCACAATAAATCTCTCAGTTAAATTGGGGAAGGCATAGATCTTAAGGAACATCGAATTTATGGTGAATCATTAGACATTCCATGACCACATGCCATGTGGTCAAAATTTGGATAGGGGCTCTAGGGGCTGAATGGAGATATTCCCCCAATTCAGTCCAAGTGGGGATTTTAGGCTTCCTTTTCAGAATAAGACGGGCATTGTTTCCAAATGAAAGTTAACAGAGCAATCAAATCTTTGTTTTTTGGGTGGGGGAGAGCCTTACCCCCATTTGTCACGTCGGGGTGGGGTCCTTTTGGCCACTACTGCTTGCTTCTGGTATTCAGCCGCCCACAGCAAGTACTGTGAGGGGTGAGCACCATGCTGAAAAGCATCTGCCAGTCGGCCAGCAATAGTTCAGTGGTATCATCAGATAAGGACTGCACAATTCCCATGGTGAAGCAGGAATGTAGACCGCATTCCTTGACGGCGTCCTTCAGTGCCCTAATGGCTTTCAAAGAGAAAGAGTGGTGCACGGAACGCGCCGCTTTGAGGCGCATTGGCTGGGACCAAGAAGGAGACCGAAAGGGAGGTCGCGCCAATTCCTCCGCCGTTAATTCCCCTTGTTGTTGCCGCCGCCGCCCCAAGATTCCCCCCGGGCGGGAGGGTGCAGTCGGGGTGACGAGCGGCAAGACTGTTTTGGGGTGATCCATCTCATATGGAGGGGGGCCGTTCTGATGCACGGGCGGATCCTTCCCATGCTCATCCGGCCCCTCTCCTTTCCTTGAGATGTAAATTTATGATGGATCAAGAGACACTCCACTAGCGCGTGCCAGGTGACAAGTAGGTTAGCGCCAGCTCTAGGAGGGGCGTGGAGGTACTCCCCTAACTTTGTCCAGGTGGAAATCTTTAAACTACCCCTCCGGTACGAAGGGCAGTGGTGCCAAACATAGTCTAGCAAAGCCTGTAAATCCTTTTGCTTAATACTGATTCCTTTCCCTTGTTGCTTTGCTAATTTCCTAGCAGCCTCAGTGATCTGACTGAGCTCCCGCAGATGCGTGATCTGCTCTCGAGACAGGTTCCCTCCCATCTTACCAAATTCCGTCGGGACGGCGGCGCCACCTTTCAGGCAAGACGGAGTCGAGGTGGGTCTGCGACGCTCGCTGGAGCGATCACGTCGGGGTCACCAGTTGTGGGATTGCTTTTCCCCCTTGCCCACTGTGAGCCAATTCCACACAAAACCTCTCCAGTTCTGTCATGGGGTGAGAGAGCCCCGAAAGGTGGACTCAGCCCCTTTTATTAGGTTTTCTCTAAGCAAGCAGTTACAGTACAAAGAAGCTCATTCTTATTGGTTACATATAATGAAGAAAAGAAAAGCAGCTCTAACAGGCATGTAACTTTTGCTGATATGTACCTATCATGTTAGCCACCTTATCAGTGGTGGGTGCAAAGCTATCTAGCTACTGGTGAAATGCAGAACATCAAACAAGGTTGCTACAAAATGTGTGGAGGAAGGCTGTGTGAGAAGCAAAGCAAGTTGTTACATTTTAAGGCTACATGGTTGGAAAACAGACAGACAGTATGGCTTTGATCTTTGCTGCTAACTCAGCTTTTACAAAAGCTTGCATAATGGCTGATACAAAGGCAATTAATGATCTTATAGCAACATCTTATGTTCCACCCAGTTGTACCATTTATCCCATATCTGGTAATAGTTTGAGTCTTCCTTCCCATTTAGTGAGTACATTAGGTAATTTTCAATAATATGCTAGTGAAATCCAGCTGCTATTAATAAATGGATGATCAAATATCTCTCTTTAGGGGAATTTTTAATTAGTACTAGGTTGCTTCTCTCCTTGATTAGTTTCCATACATTGCTTCCTGTCCTGCCTTCAGGTTCTTTGGCTGATTTCCTCTTCTTTGTGGCAGCCCCTTAAATATTGGAAGACTCTATCATGACAGTCCTAGTCCTTTTTTCATTAAACAAGATATACAATAGAAGAGTCTCCTCCGCTCTTCATTCTATGAAAAAAGGAGAAAAGCAATTTCTCACTTTTTTTCTTTTTGTCTGACACGTTAAAATGTGTTCCCAAATCTGGTAGCCATCCAGGAGTGATGGATTCCTTTTATTTTATTCTAATTAGTAAGTCTGGTGAGGAGCAGATAACAAAAAAAATTCCTTTATTAATTCCAAGATTTGAAGAATTATTTTAACCCAGAAAAGATTCTTGTACAGTACTTGGTGCTTAACTGAGCACCAACTAAATCCCTTCTTTATCTTCCTTCCTCTCCTTCTGCAAAAGATATTAATCCAACTGATACTGCCCCCAACTCAGCAGAAAAAGACAGGTATCCCTTTACAATAACCTCTATATCTTCTCTGTGACTAATCCATGAATCTCTATTACTGTATTCATATAAGATGTCTAACTGAATCAAGAGGGAAGGAAGCATTAATATGGTATGCAAAACACCCCAAGGCTGTTGTGTCAGCGAGAATCATTTCTTTCTTTGACATAGAGAAACATTTCTAGGAATTCCCCTTATAAACAAGGGATGCTGTAGGAATCCCACTGCCTTCTTAATATAGGCTAGTGAAATAAAGGAGGGGTAGATAGGGATGAATGAGTAGATAAGACAACCTCTACTGTTTTGCCTGCATTTTTTTTAACAAAAACAATATGCTGGACCTTTTTCGAAGATGGACACTTCCCATTGATCAGGATAGTATTCTCGAATGTCATCTACCATTGATTCATTGGTGTACAAATTTACCTCCAGCAATAGCAGACTTGGTTAGTTTTGTTTGCAAATACATCTTGTGTCTTTTAAATGTTTTATTACAATCTGAATAGCTCTTACTTCCAATAAGTTCTCCTCAGCTTAAGTTGCTCTTAAATCTTTTCTAGCCTTCTTTTTCCCATCTTATCTCCCAAAATCTAGGCAATAGTTGAGCAATTTGAACTTTTTTCTTCTTTATTTCTCTTCCCTTCCAAAAGTAGCATGACTTTCTGAGGAA
The DNA here is from genome assembly GCA_009733165.1 of Naja naja. NCBI lineage: Eukaryota > Metazoa > Chordata > Lepidosauria > Squamata > Elapidae > Naja > Naja naja. Next base: position 196,913,528 of record CM019149.1, read on the forward strand.
ATAATTTGGTTTGACATTTTTCTTCTTTCTTTAGAGTTACTATTCTGTAAGAAATTTGGCTTATTTAGTCGCACTGTTCCACAAAGCCAGATGTTTTTCACTGACTGTTGCACTGCTGTTGTTTACATACTGGTTGTATTTTGTTTAATTTTCATTTCCTTGATCTATTAATAATATTCCCTGAAGACCAGTGAAATGCTGTGGAGATAGTATATTTAGATTTCAACAAGCCATTTGAGAAAGTAGACTACAACCTACTTCTTGGTAAGCTAGAAAAATGTGGGATAGACAGCATCACCACCAGATGGATTTGTAACTGGCTGACAAACCGTACTCAACAAGTAGTCCTTAATGGTACTACATCTACATGGAGGGAAGGAAGCAGTGGGGTACCACAAGGTTCTGTCTTAGGCTCAGTACTCTTCAATATCTTCATAAATGATTTAGATGAGGGTATAGAAGGGAACCCATCAAATTTGCAGGTGACACTAAACTGGCAGGAATAGCCAACACTTCAGAAGACAAGCTCAGGATCCAAAAAGATCTTGACAAACTTGAAACTTAAGAGCCTTGGTGGCTCAGGCTGTTAATTGCCTGCACTTAAGTTCCAGCTGCCTACAACTGCTGTAGGCTCGAATCCCACCAGGCTCAAGGTGGACTCAGCCTTCCATCCTCTTGGGGTAGGTAAATTGAGGACCCAAGATTGTTGGGGGCAATTAGCTGACCTTGTAAAAATGCTGCTTAGTAATAAGCAGGCATATACAATGGAATGAAGGCTATTGCTGAGCACACTGGGTTGCATCCCAAAAATTGTAAGCCGCCCTGAGTCTCGGAGAAGGCATATAAATGTAATTAAATAAATAAATAAATAAATAAATAAATAAATAAATAAATAGAAAGTCATGAAGGAGCATGACTCTGAACTGCATTCTAATTATTTTAATGAGGAAATTCTTTTATCTGTATCACCTTACTAATATAATAATTTGTCAGCTCCTCACACCTGAGAGAAAAGCCACAGGCAGTCACACAGATGGAAAATAAAAATGTTGTAGCACTATTACAAAAAGGGTAATTTGACAAAGGATCTGCAAAGCTTCTAAGAAATGATGTAGGATAAGCTCTGGACAATCATGGGACTGACTGCCAAAACAACTGAAAATTGACAACTTGCTGACATATAAAGCACTCAACATGATTTAAATTTGCTTTCATTGAGCAAGAGATATGGGGAGTTAGCCTTATTAGAAGAACAAGTTGAATTTAGATTCCAGGAAAAGGAAAGAATCACAGTAACAACTATAGGAAGATAAATGAGCCTCAGCGCCCACCAGAAGAACCTCCAGGAGCATAAACTAGCTACTGATTTTATAACTTATTGTGCTTTATATTATGGACAACCAGGTTGTCAGAAAGGTTATAAACAGATAAGGTTTATGACAAAGTAGAGAAGATAACTTTTGGATTGGTTTATTCATAAGTGTTTAAACAATGAGGATATAAAAAAACCAGGAATATTTAAGTTATCAAAACTGGTTTAGAAAAGATGTGAGGCAGAAAGTAAAATCTTGAGTGAAATCAGCAAGGAAAGACTGAATAAAAGAAAGAGAACAAAATCAACTCAAAAGTAAAATGAAGGCTCAGAGAACCTTATCAACCCTATTAACTCAGCCGTCTAATAAGAACAGCTTTGGGATCAGGCAGACTCCATGATTAAACTGATGGAACCTGTGGTAGCCACTGAGTTTCCCTGGATGACACTAGAAGCTGGCAGCACACTGCAGCCTGGTGGAGGGGCCTCTTTTGCTATCCCATGAGCTCATCTTCTATTCATCCTCTTATCTGTTGGGATGGGGATGGGACGTCTCTGATTTTCCAGGTGTACAGGTGATATCATTTACTAACATCACCACTAACTTCAAGGATTGGTTGAGGGGTTATGCCAATGTGATTGAAAGGTTTCACCCATGTGGATCTATTCTCCAATCCCAATGCTGTATCTATGCTGTTCTTTTCTGCTTGTGAAAATGGTATAAAAAGAATAAACACTGCCCAGGCAGTCAGACATCTTTGGACACTGAAATGACTGGTTATTGAATCCCCACAAATGGCGCCCGAACAGGGACAACAACCCTTCAGGGTAGGCAACAGCCAACGTACTTACTGCCGTCTGAAATAGACCCCACGGTGCACCGTTGTCCCAAGGGACCCCTTCAGCGGTAAGTATGGGTTGCAATCTGTCTCAGCATCAGCAGAAACATGTTCAGGAACTTAAATTCCTGTTACATGAATCAGGTGCAAAAGTACCTGAGGCTCACATAAATAAGCTGATTGAGGAGATAGGAAATCATTGTCCCTGGTACCCTGAGCACAGGACGCTCAGGTTGCAGGATTGGGTAAAGATAGGGCATACCTTACATCTTGAACCCAGGGCTCCTGTTCAAATATTACATAGATGGTTTCAATGCCATCAAGCAGTGGAAACATCTGGCTCTGATGTCTCAGCAAAATAATAATTGATTATAAGCCCCATTCCTGATTATGATCAGGTAAAAATTGTCACTCAAAAATCTTCTCTAATTGGACTTTCAGCTCCTTCTGAGCAGGCTAAAATTTTTGATTCTCCAAAGCCATTGTACACCCCATAAGGAAAATATTAAAGGAACAATTAGAAAAAGGGGGAGATTCAAGCTAGAAACCCAAGACAGAGACACATAAATTTATTTGTTTAAATTTTTATGTTTAATCTTTTTTGATTATTTAGTGTTTAAAGAGATAGAACAATGGATGTAACTAGAATACAGGCAACTGCTCTCTTCTGATGCACTGGATGGCAGAATTGAAAGTGGAAGGCATGCCCTATTGAGTTCAATAGTCCACAATTAGCTCTGCTGTTCAGAAGCATGGAATGAGACACAGATCTGTTAGGAAGCCCTCCATACAGTACAATGGGGCTGTTCAAAGGAAATATGGTTAATTTACTGTTATATGTTCGGAAGAACTAAGAGAAGAAGAAAATGTTTACTATTCTTTTCATGATGTGATTTTCATTAAAACTTCTTAGATGTGTATGTATAATAATGTATAATAATTGCATGCAGAATAGAGCTTAGCTGTGTATGTATAATAATGTAAATAAGTGTATGCAGAATTGAATAGGATTGAATTGAAGAAAATATCCTTTACCTGTGTATAGCCCTAATTGGAATTGCTGAAGTTCAAAATAAATTAATTGTAACATGTTTGGCAACCAGAGAATTAAATTGGCTTTTTTGCATTGGACTTAGAGTTGTGGGAGGCAGATAGGCAGTGGTTCGGGCCCACAATCACCTTTGTGATTGGAATCGCTGCTTGAGTTCTCCCAATGCTCTGAGAACAAACTACAGGTTTTTCAAAAAAGAAAAAAATAAAATGTGGAAATTTAAAGGGACAAACCCTCCCCATGTCTGGAAATGTTGTGTGTGAGAATGTGTCTGTATGTAATCATTTCCAGCCCTGGAGGATGAGATCCTCTACAATGGAGCTTATTGGCTCTCAAAACAGAATTGTAAATATGCAAACCATATGATTACAGTGTAAATGTGTATGTTGACAGTAAAAAAGGTGGTATAAATGTTTGTGTTAGATTTGCATGAAGAGTCAGACGCAGAGTGCTTCAGTGAAGAGTTTATTAGTGACTACAGCTCATAACAGACCCGATTTGGCTGGTCTGTGGCTGCTACTTATAGCCAGCAGCCGCAGTTGCCAGCCAATCAGAGTGCAGGGTTTTCCCGCACTTTTTAAACCAATCATTTCTGACAATTACAAGAACAGTTCAAACTAAACCAATGACATTCAAACCTGCATACATAACACCCCTCCCCACTAGGTTCAGTCCATACTCAAACCCCAACCTATCTAATGTATTCTTTTAAATAGGTGGGGCTCTTACGTGTACGTTGAGACCTTCGTGGTTCAGAAGTTTTAACATTCTCACCCAGTGAGAGGGGAAATGTGTCTGTTGACATTTCCCTAGTTGGACTTCCTGTGAAAGAAGACCCTGTTTGATTGTTAGAATCTGGTCTCTCCTCCCAACCCATCTCCAGCCCAATGTCAGCACCCAAGTCAGGTAGTGATGTGCAATCTTCCACTTGTAAGGATGGATTTTGGCATTGTGACAGGTTTTGGGATGGTTCCTGTGTAATGGCTTGTTACACATGGGGTTGATTCTTGTTTGCTGATTATCCTCATGTTCCTCCCCTCCCCTAGAAAAAGCATTAGGTATGGGAACTAGAGAGGAACAATTGCGATGTTCCTGAGGTAACCTGGATCTAAGCTGATCAATGTGCCTGCTCCAGAGGACTCCATCCTCTGTTTGTACCCTGTAAGAACGAGGGCCTGTGATTTGAGTTATTTCAGCAGGAATCCATGAAGGCTCACCCATAAGGTTCTTAGCATAAACAGAATCACCCACACTGAACGTGCAAACTTTGCTAGTGGAATCTAGTGGTGCGTTGGGTGCGTAAGTGGGATGAAGGCGGTCAAGGGAAGACCTAAGTTTCCTACCCATCAACAACTCTGCTGGGGATAAGTTAGTTGATGGGTTAGGAGTGATGTGCTGAACACTAAGAAGTTTTTCAACTTTCTCAGTGATGTCCCCAGGACCCAATTGCTGAAGCTTTTCCTTGGTAAAACGTACCACTCGTTCAGCCCGGCCATTAGCCAAAGGGTGCCCAGGGGCTGTCAGGGCATGTCTGATACCCAGTTGTGCTAGATAGGATTCAAAAGGGTTGGATGTAAATTGAGGGCCATTGTCAGAGACAAGAACATCAGGTAACCCGTGGGTTACAAAAGCTTTTAAGCTGCTTGATGACAGCATCAGTTGTGGTGGATGCCATAGGGATTACTTCTAGCCATTTGGAATATGCATCTACTATAATAAGGAAGGTGTGCCCTCTGGTAGGGCCAGCGAAATCAATGTGAATCCTAGACCATGGGCCCCTAGGACATTCCCATTCCTGTTTGGGGGCGAGAGATGGGGCAGGCCTGACTACCTGACAGTTGGGACAAGATGGGACAAGATGCAACCCAGTTTTCAACCATTTTGTCAATACCTGGCCACCATACATAACTCCTGGCCAATCCCTTCATCCTTACAATACCAGGATGACCCTCATGTAGCATTTCCAAAACCTCCCTTTGCAGTTTTGCAGGAATAACCACCCTGTTACCCCACAAAATACATCCTCTTAATACAGATAATTCAGTTTGCCTGGATTTAAAAGGTTGGGCAAGGTGAGGTAGATCTTGAAGAGGCCAACCTTTAATCCAGCCTATAATAGGAGCCAATAAAGTGTCTTTGGCAGTCTCTCTGGCAATTTCAGCAGCATGTACTGGAAACTTGGCAACAGTTTCTAGGAAAAAGGTGTGTGCCTCAGGTTCAAAGTCCTCCTTGTGACAAGGAAGTGGGCAACGACTCAAGGCATCAGCATGTCCAATGTCCTTGCCAGGCTTGTGGATAAGGTTGTATGAATAAGCAGCAAGAAATTCAGTCCACCTCAGCATTCTTGGTGACAGGATAATGGGTGTAGGTTTGTCTCCTGCCACAATGCCTAACAAAGGTTTGTGATCTGTGACAATGGTAAATGTTCTCCCATATAAATACTCATGAAATTTCTTGATAGCTGCAACAATTGCCAATGCCTCCTTGTCCAATTGGCTGTAATTCCTCTCTGCTTTGGTCAAGGTGCAAGAGTAAAATGCAATAGGGGCTTCCCTCCCACTGGGAAGCCTGTGACTCAACCCCCCCCTCCAAAGGGGGATGCATCACAAGTCAGTACAACAGGTACATTCTCAGAGAACCGTATGAGTACAGCATCAGACGTGATTAGTCTTTTAATACTGTTAAATGCTGATTGTTCTTTCCTGCCCCAGACCCAAACAGACTTTTTGTCAAGCAATCTCTGTAATGGTTCTGCAATGGTTGCCTTCTGAGGTAGGAACATGTGGTAAAAGTTAATAAGTCCAAGGAAGGCTTGCAAATCTGTTTTACATTTTGGTCTAGGGGCTTCTTTGATTGCTTGAACCTTGGCATCTGTAGGTGGATGCCATGCTTGTCAATCATATAGCCCAGAACTCAACCTTGTCAGTTCTAAGAGTGCATTTTTCTTCCTTGACTTTTAACCCCGCTTTCTTGAATCTGGTAAGGACTTCTCTGAGTCTCTCTTGTAATTGAGTGTCATTTTCAGCAGAGATTAACACATCATCAAAGTAAGGCACTACCCCTGGCAGTCCTTGGAGCATCCTTTCCATAAGGCTTTGGAAGATGCCTGGTGCCAGCACTCCAAACTGTAACCTTTTTTTGAAGGCACCTCTATGAGTCACAATGGTTTGGTCCTCTGCAGTGGCATCATCAACTGTTAGTTTTTGATATGCCTGGGCCAGATCCAATTTTGCAAAGACTGTACCCCTGCCAAGTGAATGTAATAAATGATGCACCACTGGAACTGGATATGCTCTCTGTTGAAGTGCATGGTTCAATGTCCCCTTATAGTCACCACAGATTCTCACTGACCCATCAGTCTTGACTGGTGTGACTATGGGTGTCTCCCATCTGGAGTGGTCAGTGGGCTCTAAAACTCCTTGAGCTATTAGTTTATCTAATTGTGCATCAATTTTTCCTTTAAGGCAAATGGGACCCTTCTGGGCTTTAAGCGAATTGGGGGCACCTTGGGATCTAGGTTGAAAGTGATAGGGTCCCCATATACTTGCCCAATCCTTTGCTGAAGACCTCTGGAAACTCAGACTTCAGGGCCTCCTCCCATTCAGTGTTGCTCACGTGATTGATGCCAGTCACCTCGATGCCTAGTGGATTGAACCACTCAAGTCCCAGCAAGCTTGATCCTTGTCCACGATGGTCAGGGGCAAACGTTTGGTGTGGCCTTTGAACTTCACGATGAATTCTCTTGTTCCAACTACTGGAATCTTGTTCCCTTGGTAGTCTTTAAGAGTCAGTGCTTGCTTCTGGAAATGTTTCTTCTGAATGTTGGGAAGTAGCCTGTGAATAGTGTCCCATGACACCATAGATAAATA